>OZ020499.1:12359366-12959366 GCA_963971365.1 Lasioglossum villosulum
TACTTGGGAGGAATATATTACAGCTCCACCTGGTCAATGTCCACTTCTAGGGAGAAGTTTGGTTTACAAAGAAAGTAGTAAATCGTTCAAAGCTACAGTTGCTATGAGTCCAGACTTTCCATTGACAGTGGATATGCTACTCAATGTTTTGGAAGTAATTGCGCCTTTCAAGCACTATAGCAAATTACGACAATTTGTTCTGATGAAATTACCACCCGGATTCCCTGTTAAAATTGATATACCTATTTTACCCACGGTGACAGCAAAAATTACGTTTCAGGAGTTTGCTTTTCGTCATGATATAGATCCACAATTATTTCAAATACCGTCAGACTTTTTCGAAGATCCAATGAGGTAAATTAAAAATACTTTCGTAGCTTTTCTTAATTTATTTAAGGAGGTAGTCTAGTGTCTCGATAATGCAAAGATGGGGGTTTTCAATAGTCAAAAGCGTTAGATAAAAGATCAATCTAGGTCGCAATCGCCCTTAAAAGTCCTATTTCTACGTTTACGAGGTGTCATATGCATTATTCGGCAGCATGTATAATTGTCGCAGCTTTATCAAAATAGCTACATAAACGTAAAAATAGGACTTTTGAGGACGATCACGGCCTAGATTGATCTTTTATCTAGTACTTTTGACTATTGAGAAACCCCATCTTTGCATTATCTTGAAATGAGCCCTGGAAAATCCTTACAATCCTGGAAAAAAGAGTCTACCCCCTTAAGGTATAGAACAGAACTTCATACCCTATCCCTTTTTTCTATAATTCTATTAATTTTTCAGATTTCCAGATTTATGACAGCTTCATGTACCAATAAAAATACAAGTCAATTATGAAATTAAACAGAAAACTGTTTCTCCTCTGCAACACTATTTAGCTTTTCAATTTTCTTGGACATATTGTTGCCAGAATGGTCTTTCAAACAGTTGCACAGTACTCTATAAAGAAAGGTTGCTTTGAGTACTAAAAGTAGAAAGTACTCTTAAACTACTGAACTACAAATCTTACAGTAGTTTAAAGGATGGTATACCCTCTCTACTTACAAAATTGTGTGCTAAATTCTAAAAAAAAGAAAACAATAAATCTGTGCACGTGAATATAAACATTATTCCACTTAGTGCATAAAAATTACCATGTTCAACACTTTACTTTATCCAGCTTCAGTTCTAAGTTTTTCTATTTTGCATTTAGCAATCACTATTTGAAAAGTATTTTATTTTTGCGAGACAAAAATATTTGCAGTATTTATTTATAAGCAAAGAACAATCTTCATCTCTTTCAAAGAGGATATCTTTAATTAGTAAAAAATATATGGAGGACAACCATCGCGAATGAAATCTTTTTTTAAAATAATAACTGGATGGTGCCTCCTGTTCCAATGTATCAGTATATGTATCACTACCACAAACATGATTCATAAAACGTACGTAGTGATACAATTCATTAAGATTATTTTTATTTCAAGTGTACCTTTCTACATACATCTTATGTTTCGCTAGTTAATGTAGAATTGTGATACTTATATGTATGTGTGTGTTTAGTACAAAAATTTTTAAATAAAAATTATAGCAAATCATGATTTTGTGAATATTATTCTGAAATATGAACTGAAATTTTATATAATTCAACAATTGATGCAGCATCTAAAGAAGGTGGTACTATAGATGTATAAAACAGTTTTGATTTTTAGAGCCCATATGAAAAATTACAGAATTTTGTACATCAATTTACTAATGATTAAAAATCCGACGTTTCATACTTACATAACTGTTAATACAAAATATATATATATGCGTGGCGCTTTTTTTCGCACATGCGCGAGTTTCGGCAGGAACGTATCTACGTCCGAAGTTTATGGGGAACTATTGGGGGGAAAGTAGTGGGAGACTATTATTAGCGGGAACGTCTAGCGGAGTCCGTTACGACCGTTACGACACGAGGCGCGAAAGAACAGCGGGCTGCGAGAATTTCAGATAAGTTATTGTTAATATTTAATCAAATAATAAATTTTGCGAAATTAGCGGGGCGACCAAGGTACCCGATTTTCGTACTCGACTGAGGCCGTCTACGTCAGAATATTCGCGCATGCGATTTTGACGTCATACGGCCTCAGTCAAGTACGAAAATCGGGTACTTTAGTCGCCCCACTAATTTCGCAAAATTTATTATTTGATTAAATATTAACAATAACTTATCTGAAATTCTCGCAGCCCCCTGTTCTTTCGCGCCTCGTGTCGTAACGGTCGTAACGGACTCCGCTAGACGTTCCCGCTAATAATAGTCTCCCACTACTTTCCCCCCAATAGTCCCCCACAAACTTCGGACGCAGAACGTTCCTGCCGAAACTCGCGCATGCGCGTGAAAAGCGCCAAGAATCACATCTCTGGGTAAGCACGATAATGTGGAACTTTGAACTTACTCAGTGATCTGAAATACATTGCTAAAAGTTCCATTACTAGTATAAATGTGCAGATCATTTCTTTTAAATTTATGTATATATATATACGTTAGAATATAAGTTATGTACACGTACAATATCAAATTTGTATGTACTAAAATACAATAAGTAAATAAACATAATGTTATGAGAATCTGTATATATACTCCAATATACTCACTGTCATTGTAACTGTCATCCAGAATTATCGATCACAGCACGGACATAAAGTAGAAAGCCGGTAAGGTAGAGAGCGACATTGAAATGATAAAAAAATTTTTTTCGAGTCGCCAAAAATCCTTCTGGCAATCGTCATTTTAGTCAAAAAAGAACTTACTTTCAAAATTTCATCAAATTCTGAGAATGGACGTAAACGGAAACTTCGCACAAATTCTATTTGTGCGCAATTGAGACGTATCCAATCCTACTTGTGCCCAATAGAGATATGTCTGATCCTTCATGTGTCCAATGATGCTGTTTACAAAAGATATGTGACCAATACTAAGTGGGCAACAGTGGGCAATCGTACTGTGTCCAATCGAGCTCCTCCTATGTAATAGCGCATGTATATGTATATGTTCAAGGTCATACGATATACAAGGTCAGAAATGAAAGAAACATTTTTAATAATGCATTTGCAAGTATATACTCTACGCGTTGACGTGTTATAACGTTATATAGTAATATAGCGTGAACAAACAAACTGTGTATAGTAGAGTGTGTATGTTTATTATAAATACGATATACTATAATCACCCTATGATCAACTAATTTGAACGTTTCCCGAATGTCGAAAATATAGTGATTATGTTATACATATGTAACATGTGATAAAATTGATTTATAATCAAATGCAAGCGAAATTTGATCTGTTTTTTTCATGAGGTTGTTAATCATCATTATAGTTAGTTTTGTTTTTCTCGGTTCGGCTTAGTTCGGTTCAATTCGGCACAGCAGATAGCGAATGGATCGGTACGAGATAGTAACAGAAAAGTGCAGCTTGGCGTTTCTTATAAGACATAAATCAAATTAACCGTTTTAGTTAAAAGTTCCTTCGTTTGATGCAATCTCGATGCCTTAAAATATGATACGTCTTATGAAATTTATTTTGTGCTTTTATATCCTTCTATGCACATTAAGCACTAAAGCCGATGACAATCAAGTTCCATTAACCAAACTTGGCACAAAATCAGGACCGACGTTAAAATTTCTTTATTGGTAAGCTATACAAGTGTCCAATACACAAAGTAATTCTTTCTTATGTTTTTCATGTGAGACACCTTAATTTTATTCGTATATTTTGATAGTCGTATTATTTTGGTTAACTGATTGCTCACGAATTATTTTGTATATTTTTGATGTTTTAGCTACTCTTGCGGATACAGAAAAGCATTTGAAGAATATGTTGGTATTCTTCGACAAAAGTATCCCGAATTACAAATCGATGGAGAAAATTATAATCCATCTGCGAATATTATGTTTATCGCTAAATTACTAGTAATTATTATCTTTCAGATTAGTTGATTAACGAAGAGAAGATCAATTCTATGAGTGTAACATGTATTCTTTTACTTTTTTTAGAGTTTTGTTAAAATTCTACTAATAGTTTTAGTAGTAAGTGGATTCGATTTTGGACGACTACTACCGTCTTTGTGGCAATGGTGTATGGAGAATCGGTTTTATTCTTGTACAACAATATTTTTTGTTTTTAATATGGTCGAAGGACAACTCATATCATCGGGAGCTTTTGAAATACACTTCAATGGTCAGTAGAATCTTTTTTATACAGAGTGTTTATGATAATTTGTAACAGTGTTCTTTTCGAAAATGGTAAAAATTAGAGAGGACATTGTAGTATATTTTACTAGCAATATGATAGCGAATCTCAAATTTTTATTTTAAAGATATTATTCTACAGACAAAGGTGATCTTTAGTTTCTTAAATGAAATGCTATATATTTTTTTACATCAACTGAAAGCTGGCATTAAGATGAGTTCAAACAGTTAGTGTACTATGGTCTTCAAGGTCGTATAAGAGCAGAAATAAAATAATGCCAGCTTTCAATTTATATAAAAATATATATAGTATTACATTTTAAAAAATGAAGTCACCTTTGTTTCTAGAAAAATATTAAAATTTTTAAAAATTGAGATACGCTATTATATTGCTAGTAAAATATACTACAACGTCCTCCTCTTCTATTTTCTTTCTAATGTTTACCGTTTATGAACAAAACGCTGGTACAAATTATCGCAAACACCCTGTACTTTTTTTTGTTCAATCGTACTATAGTAAGATGTATTGTAATTACTTGTTCTGTTTTAGACGTTCCTGTGTGGTCGAAACTGGAAACTGGTAGAATACCACAGCCACTGGAACTTTTCCAAATAATAGATACTCATTTGAATATGCAATATGCGGATATGGATATAGGATAGATTAATTTTATCGGAAAATTCAACTACATTTTTATTTGTATCAAATGTTAATTACTAAGACTATAAGGCATACGTTTCTGCAACTCTATGAAGATTAAAAAAGATACTATCGATTGTATTTCTTGTATATTGCGTTTCATTGAACCTTGCTATAGGTGTTTTGTTTGGTTAAGATGGTATTTACAAGATAGATAGAGTTCGCATAAGCGAAGCTGAAATAAAACCTTTTCATATTGCTCATGGATAGTTCTCACTTTTTAACCCAATTTAGTAATACGAAGTAAAAATAAACGAGTTTGTTTCAACTTTGTAAAAACCTGTTAGTGATTTTTTAAAAATATTTCGACTGCAATTTAACGAAATTGTAATTTAAATTTTCTATGAATAAATCAAATGCAATTTGTTGCTAGAAACGAAGCATTGTTTTTCTTATAATTCAAGTACTTTCATTTTTGCAAATAAAAATTTACTTATTATTATTATTATTACACGGAGTATTTATTTCAATTATAATATAATGTATATTATAATATATATATAGAATATATATATGTATATAAATATATGTATATTAGTTCGAAATAAATTTTGTTAATAATTAAAATAAGAATAAAAAAACATTCACGAGTTATACATTATCGAATAATAAAGAAATATTAAAATTTAAACGTCTATTTTAGACGATTCAAATAGTATGATCGAAAATGTATTCATATGGAAGCACACCCTCCGTCTCGCACCACGGATCACGCAAGTACCCAGACAACCAGGCCTGTACCGGTCTGCTCAGGGCAGGTATGTCGCGTTTAGGAGGCCTTCTACCGCTGTCTGCACGGAAAACGGTGCTAGGTTCCGGGTCGCCGCAAGAGGGCAACACGGTCGTACTAATGTTTCGCATGCCGTACAAGCCCTGTACTATGGGATCCCTCGTCGGTGCGGTGATACAGAGCTGGTCACGGGAATGTGGATCTTCCACATTAAGATGTCGGTAAAGTAAATGTCTATTGTGCAGCAGCAGCAAAAGTATTCTTCTTTACCGACAAAATGAATATTTATTTAAATTACGTACTACATACTATTAGGTCAATAATGCTTCCGTTTGTCATTACTAGACTGCGGATCTTTCTGTAAAATAAAAATTGACTATATCGATTGCATAGAAACCAAATTGAATGTTATTTCTTCGCTTAATGACTTTAGTGAAGGAGAAAACGAAATGAATTTTCGTCCAAATGAAATCAATCTTGTCATTTGTATACAAAGGAATATTCAGTAGTCACTTTTAAGGATGTTCTGGAGGTATATAAAAACGCAACAAAATTTTTGAAAATTTGACAAGATATAATTCTTACTAAATTAATGCAATTACCAAAGTTTGGGTTCGACTCACTGCACCGATTGAAGCTTCGTACAGACCTAAACAGCGCGGCGAACCGCGCATTTCGGCCATTTTCAGTGTTTTTTGCGAACAACTATGGAAGCTGCAGCGACGTATACTACACAAAGAAATACAGAAAATGTTGGCAGTTTATTGAGCGAATTAAAGTTCCAAAGTGAAATGCATTTCGCAGCGCATTTCGGCGCGCACGATCGCGAACGGGTAGCACTTGCAAATCTGTTTCCAAGACAGATAGAGCATATCCTACACATTCATAAGATGGAGAATAAATGTCAAGAAATAGAAATAAATGTATAAACAAAGACAGCGGTGATTTAAATTATCTGTGAAAAAATGATATCTCTGCTTCCTAATTCCCCCCCCCCCAGAACATCCTTAAGGTTCGGTAGGTTTAGAGTGTAAAAACGTCTTAATGTTTTAATATTAATGACAAACGAATCATATTTCATTTCATCTAAACGGAACCGTGTCGAAACAAAATTTTCTTGAAACTATACAAGTTTGACGAATTTTCTGAAGGTTGAAAACGTTCGTACCATAATCTTATTATTTTTTCCAGATTCTGCAAAATTTCAGCTTTAATTTAAAAAAAATTTCATCGTTCTACCTCTTTTCTATCCAAAGTTATTTGATTTTAGCACAGAATTTATCGGCTTGTCCCACCCACTGTGTTCCACCCGTTCTGCCCTCGTTGCCCACCCACTTCCACCCGTTCTGCCCTCGTTGCCCACCCACTTCCACCCGTTCTGCCTTCGTTGCCCACCCACTTCCACCCGTTCTGCCCTCGTTGCCCACCCACTTCCACCCGTTCTGCCCTCGTTGCCCACCCACTTCCACCCGTTCTGCCCTCGTTGCCCACCCACTTCCACCCGTTCTGCCTTCGTTGCCCACCCACTTCCACCCGTTCTGCTCTCGTTGCCCACCCACTTCCACCCGTTCTGCCCTCGTTGCCCACCCACTTCCACCCGTTCTGCCCTCGTTGCCCACCCACTTCCACCCGTTCTGCCCTCGTTGCCCACCCACTTCCACCCGTTCTGCACGAGTGTTCGCTTCCTGGATCGCGACGGAGTGGGTCAAAAGAATTGTCTGCTATATAACGTGACAGAGAGAGAGAGAGAGAGAGAGAGAGAGAGTGAGAGAGAGTGAGAGAGAGAAGGAGGAGGAGGAGGAAGAAGCGCCTGAGACGCTGCGGTATTGGAAAGCGGTTTAAGACTGTATATATAGGGATCGGTGACGGATCAGGTAGCAGCGAGAAAGGTCTATCTTTGACTGTCTGTCCATCTTGTGGCGAGTGTAGAAAGTTAGCCGCCACAAAAGATTGCACCACGCCGAATGTCAATGAGGGTACACCCGGTTTTGGTGGTGACATCCACCCGCGGCGGAATTTTAATCGAGCTTGGACCATTCGCTTGGACCATTCGATAGTCTACCCGAAAAGATCCCCCTTTGCCAAGTTTTAGATCTTAGTAAACCAGTTTTTGGTCCATTTCCCTATTTATTAGCAATTGAAAATTTTGAAAAAAATCTGGCACATTTCGGATGCTATGCAAGATATTAGGTATCGTTTTCAGATTTTTCCGTTGCAAACTGTGGTTGTAAACAATGAAAAAGCACGGAAAAAATCGAAAAAATTCAGATTTCCCATTGACGAAATGTAAAGAGCGCTGTCACGGATTTAATTTTGCAATGAGATATTACCGTAAATATTATGCTCAATTTTTTCCAAAGTCCTGAAAATGGTACGTCATAGTTGAAAAAATTTAAATGAAAATCATTTTTTTAGGTTTAGAATATTGACTACAGTGACGTGTCTAAGTACGAAAGCGCGCCCGATTGGATTAGAGTGGAGGAGGCAGGCCTCGTTTCACATGCATTTTCGGCTGTGTCGAAATGTTGGCTACAGCGGCTATACATACTATGTAGCGTGCACCGTCGCAGTCAAAACATTGGGACTACGGGCGTGCCGCTGTGGTGGGGATAGGCAGACCCAGCGGCAAGATCGATGTCTTTATGTGCCGTTCCCGGGGCTATTCTCTATGGAGAGATTTATGACAGGTCATTATTATTGAGCCGTAAGTCGGCACTTTTACGGAAAACACGTGTTAACTGCAAAGTGAGCTGAAAAATATAATATAAAGTTTCTTTTCCCTTCTTCGACATATTTTTTTTGTACAAAGACGTTTCAATATTCTAAACCTAAAAAAATGATTTTCATTTAAATTTTTTCAACTATGACGTACCATTTTCAGGACTTTGGAAAAAATTGAGCATAATATTTACGGTAATATCTCATTGCAAAATTAAATCTGTGACAGCGCTCTTTACATTTCGTCAATGGGAAATCTGAATTTTTTCGATTTTTTCCGTGCTTTTTCATTGTTTACAACCACAGTTTGCAAC
Source organism: Lasioglossum villosulum (assembly GCA_963971365.1). Classification (NCBI taxonomy): domain Eukaryota; kingdom Metazoa; phylum Arthropoda; class Insecta; order Hymenoptera; family Halictidae; genus Lasioglossum; species Lasioglossum villosulum. Next base: position 12,368,047 of record OZ020499.1, read on the forward strand.
GGAAAAATCTGAAAACGATACCTAATATCTTGCATAGCATCCGAAATGTGCCAGATTTTTTTCAAAATTTTCAATTGCTAATAAATAGGGAAATGGACCAAAAACTGGTTTACTAAGATCTGAAACTTGACAAAGGGGGATCTTTTCGGGTAGACTATCGAATGGTCCAAGCGAATGGCCCAATCTTCTGTGGCGGCTAACTTTCTACACTCGCCACAAGATGGACAGACAGTCAAAGATAGACCTTTCTCACTGCTACCTGGTCCGTCACCGATCCCTATATATACAGTCTTAAACCGCTTTCATATACCGCAGCGTCTCAGGCGCTTCTTCCTCCTCCTCCTTCTCACTCTCTCTCTCTCTCTCTCATTGTCTCTCTCTCTCTCTCTCTCTCTCTCTGTCACGTTATATAGCAGACAATTCTTTTGACCCACTCCGTCGCGATCCAGGAAGCGAACACTCGTGCAGAACGGGTGGAAGTGGGTGGGCAACGAGGGCAGAACGGGTGGAAGTGGGTGGGCAACGAAGGCAGAACGGGTGGAAGTGGGTGGGCAACGAAGGCAGAACGGGTGGAAGTGGGTGGGCAACGAGGGCAGAACGGGTGGAAGTGGGTGGGCAACGAGGGCAGAACGGGTGGAAGTGGGTGGGCAACGAAGGCAGAACGGGTGGAACACAGTGGGTGGGACAAGCCGATAAATTCTGTGCTAAAATCAAATAACTTTGGATAGAAAAGAGGTAGAACGATGAAATTTTTTTTAAATTAAAGCTGAAATTTTGCAGAATCTGGAAAAAATAAGAAGATTATGGTACGAACGTTTTCAACCTTCAGAAAATTCGTCAAACTTGCATAGTTTCAAGAAAATTTTATTTCGACACGGTTCCGTTTAGATGAAATGAAATATGATTCGTTTGTCATCAATATTAAAACATTAAGACGTTTTTACACTCTAAACCTACCGAACCTTAAGGATGTTCTGGGGGGGGGGGGGTACAATGGGAGATAAAAGTACAAGAAATTCGAAATCCATCAATATATTGGAAATGAAAGCTGAAATTAGGAAGCAGAGATATCATTTTTTCACAGATAATTTAAATCACCGCTGTCTTTGTTTATACATTTATTTCTATTTCTTGACATTTATTCTCCATCTTATGAATGTGTAGGATATGCTCTATCTGTCTTGGAAACAGATTTGCAAGTGCTACCCGTTCGCGATCGTGCGCGCCGAAATGCGCTGCGAAATGCATTTCACTTTGGAACTTTAATTCGCTCAATAAACTGCCAACATTTTCTGTATTTCTTTGTGTAGTATACGTCGCTGCAGCTTCCATAGTTGTTCGCAAAAAACACTGAAAATGGCACGAATTCGATCCGCTCGCCGTCGGCGAGTCGCGCCGTTCCGCGCGGCGTTCGGCGCGCCGAAATGCGCGGTTCGCCGCGCTGTTTAGGTCTGTACGAAGCTTCAATCGGTGCAGTGAGTCGAACCCAAACTTTGGTAATTGCATTAATTTAGTAAGAATTATATCTTGTCAGATTTTCAAAAATTTTGTTGCGTTTTTATATACCTCCAGAACATCCTTAAAAGTGACTGGTGAATGTTCCTTTGTATACAAATGACAAGATTGATTTCATTTAGACTTTGTGCGGCTCTCCTATTGTACGTCGTTCGGAAATTCATTTCGTTTTCTCCTTCACTAAAGTCATTAAGCGAAGAAATAACATTCAATTTGGTTTCTATGCAATCGATATAGTCAATTTTTATTTTACAGAAAGATCCGCAGTCTAGTAATGACAAACGGAAGCATTGTTGAACTAATAGTATCTAGTACATAATTTAAATAAATATTCATTTTGTTGGTGAAGAGGAAGACTTCTGCTGCTGCTGCTACACATTTGCACAATAGAAATTTACTTTATCGACATCTATCACATTGGTACGACCTGTTCTTGTACGGCATTTGCCACAGTAACGCGACCGTATTGCCCTCTTACGGCGGCTGGAGAATTCAGGGCCGTTCTTTGTATAGCTTCACGGTAGAAGACCTCCAAAACGCGACATACCTGTTGTGATCTGCCGCAGCAGATCGAAGCATCTGGTTATCTGGGTACTTGCGTGATATATAATTTACACAAGAAAAAGTTGATTCCACGTTTTATTATAAATTTGTGATTCAGTTCGCAAAGAGCTCGTTACATTTCGACAGTTTTATTTTTAATTCAACAATACATCGAATGATGTTCACGTTCGTAATATTATTGGAAATACTCAAATGTTGCGCCTTTTGAAAGAAAGAGGGAGAAACAATCATTTTAGAAAAGGACCCACTGAAGATTACTACGATTCTCCTCTCTGCTTTCCCCTTTCCGATAAATTATACAGTAGCTAAGTTTTACGATACGTTCATGTATTCTTAGGTCCATGGACTTAAACGAAGACACAAGGCTACCAACAAATTCAGTGTGCTTCTTAATTACGAAGATACATATTTCCGAAGGAAGCAAAGAGATTATAGTCAGCTTCGACGTACGCGTGCTTCACCACAAGGAACTACGGAGGCTCGACAGAGACATTTGTACAAATTACAATTTGATTGCAGCTAGTGGTACTGTTGAAAAACCAAACGTTACGAAATAAAACGAAGTTGCGATTTCTAACCCGGTTTATGTATGGTAGTTCAAGTTGAACTAAATATATCAAGAATAGTCGAATTTATTTTTCCATTTCAATGTTTCGATCTCCTGCTATGCATACTCTGGATTCAACAGTATTTATTATTCTTTAAAGATTTCACGCTGTCGAGCGTGTCAAATCGTCTAACGAAAATCGAAACGGAAGGGTATAAATGAAAGCTCAAATGCGGCATCTTCTCAATTCTCGTGCCAAACGACAGAATTCCCTCTTATCGAATCTTCGAACGGCAGCAGCAGAAGAAAAAGAAATAATAATTTATTTTGTGCCAAAAAATAGTTATTGCTTTCTCGAGTGAACCACATTGTTGTGTATGCTCCAATGTACTTCGACTACTTGAATAGTGTCTCTATGCAGATGCACTATCAGATAGCTGGTTCATGTGATCATGGATGTTGACTGTACAATAGTCGGTTTGAAACGATCTAATAGTGCACCCATGATCAACAAAATTAGTGCAACAATGTCTGTGACCTCACCTTCTGCTACTACACCGAGGTACGTTATGTCTTCGACTGACATTAAACATTTCTAGAAATTACTGACATCCACATCATGTTCTGTACATTCGCTTAATACTAAACCTACTGATGCCAGCCAAATGATGGGTCTTACATATTCTAAACACATATTCTAAATAAATAGAACCTTGTCAGTTCCATCAACTAAAACATTTTGATCGTCGTCAGTGCTCGGTAGTTTCAGTGTTAATTATACATCTGGCAAGAGCAGTTTCATAAATATTCACTTTTAATATTTCTAGGGATGTTCCATCGAATTTTAATATATTTTCAAATTCGCCTCGCATACGACGCTTCAGCACAAGTGTAAGCAAATTTCTTCTATGTTCGTACTATTTATTCGTATCGGTGAACAAACAAATACGAACGATATATGAAGGGATTTAGACTATATTTAAAATTGTGGAACATTTATTTTTGTAGAGTTCTGGAACTGTTCCTAGATTAACTCCACGTGTCAGCCAATTGAGACAAGAAGAGTGTATTGACGTGGCTGGTCGTGAAGCAGCACATGAGAAAGAAATTCACAGTGCCATGCAAATCTCACAATCTTGGGAGGATCTCACAATTGAAGCAGAAGGACTATCTTTCAAGGATTCAGAATCAACATCGTTACAATTTAAAATAGAATCACGTCCAATTGCGAAACGAGTGCTTGATCCGCTTAGTATCAATTTATCCGTAAATGGTCAAACAACATATTCTTCGCCATCGCCGACAAGATCTAATTTTGGTCAGAGACAATGTTACTCTCCTGGTGTTCATGCAGTCACTTGGAAAACTAATTTATCACCTAGCCCTACCAGGAAAGCATTCGCTACCAGGTAAATTAATCTTTAAGAAACAGCTTATTTTTCATATGTGGTGAAATATATTACAAAAATCTACTTTATTATCTAGGCGAAGTCTAAGTCCCATTGCAATACGACCAAGCTGTTTAGCATCGGTTAAAAGAAAATTTGAATTAGATGACTCTGGAATGGATCAATTACAACCACCAACAAAACGTACCTCTGGTTTGTTAACCTCGGCCACATCTAGGTATCTTTACAATTTACATCTATTACAACCATGATCGCAGTATGTTTCTTCTAAAGAAAAGATTTGATATATATTATCAATCGTATTAACTAATGACATTTGTCATTGTACAGATTGGAAGTCTTTCAAGTTCATATAAGTTTCACTAGTTAGAATATAGTTATGAGGAGATAAAAATATTTAAATAATATATTAAGTTAAGTTATTTGACAGAGAAATAGAGAGATTTATGAATTTTTAATTACGTACTTCTAACGAAATATATGGTTTATCCGAATTAAATATATATAATTCGGTTTATATATTATATAATTTCCTAATATATCTTTGTCAATCATTATTAATTTTATAAGGTACAAAAATTACATTTGGATAATCGTAATGGAATAAACAGCAGTCATGATAGCCATAGTATATCTTAGGTCTTTTCTTTCAAAGAATGGACTGTGGACTTCTTTCAATGAAATGAAACAAAACGCTTTTAATTATCAAGTTTTGTAATGTTTTCTTCTTTATATAGATTGGATGTGGCCATATCTAGTCTCCATCCAACTATCAATTCGGCTGGAACTCCAGAATCTTGTTCGAGTCTCGACTCTTCTGGGTTTTCGTTTCGACCTGTGGATAGTCCATCTCCTGGTCTAGCTGTCACTTCAAGTTTTAATGATGAGCCGTCTTCTTCTTCCTCGTCCTCTTCTTCATCTTCTTCAACTTCTTCCTCTTGTTCATCGTCTTCTTCCTCATCTTCTTCAGTCACTGCTTCTTCAGAAGGACTAGGGCCTCAAAATAAAGCTTTTATTGGAAGCCGAAATGAACAGATTGTACGAGAAAATCACGGATAAGGGGATACGTATATACATAGATAAATATTTAAAGAATAACATGTATCATTGCGATGACGAATTTACTTTCTTCTTGCGAATAGTAAAGAATGATCGTTATACCGATCAATTGTGTGAATTGATTGTGCTATAGGGGCATTCTTCGAGTTTAATGCCCAACTATTTTCTGGTCATTCCTATTTATTAATTTTCGCGTTGTGAAAAAATTTTCGAATGTATATCAGTTGCATCATCTTAGTCTCGCTGAGATGTTTATAAATATTATATTATCAGGTAAAAATGATGCGATGAAATACATGTACAAACATATACATACATATAACGTGAACGCAGTTCGAAGACCAAAGCGAGCTATTTAGGAAATACGCGTGCTTCCTACCTTTAAGACTGAATTCTGCGTTTTCTAATACATCGAATCCAAACGTTCTTTTTTCCTGTAGAAAGGGCGCGTACATGTGACATTACCTATTTTCATAACAAGTACGGCTCTTTTCTTCATTGAATAACCCCGCCAACTCTTTTGCGCGATTCCTGTTTTTTCAAAATAGGGAAAAGCATATATACAGTACACGTCGATTAATAAATTCGCGCATTAATAGTATTATTGATTCCATGAATCTCCAATCCTGTATAGTGTGTAAATAAACTATCTGTAGTACGTTATTTTATTCTGTGTACACAGTTTTCGAAAACGAATGATATCGTAGGAAACGAATCTGTACTTTTTGAATGAATAAATATGAAAAATCATATTAAATATTTCTATTATCTAATCTTTCTTTGGAATTGTAATTAAGTCTTTTAAGTTTATATAGCTATGAAGAGAGATAAAAATATTTGAATAAGAATTTCAATTTATTTAATGACTAATAATAATTAAGTTTATTAGTAAATTTAAATTTGACAGAGAAATAAAAAAAATATTCTGAATTTCTAATTACGTACTTCTAAGGGAATATTTGCAAATATTTAAACCTCTTAAACCATGGTTTCTCCGAATTAAATATATAATTCAGTTTATATACTAAATAATTTCCTAATAATATGAATAAATAATATAATTTCCTAATATATTTTCGTCGATCATTATTACTTTTATAAGGTAAAAAAAATGTTCGAAATGTTTCATTTTGGAAAAATGTTTTCATTACAAGATTTTTGAATGGTATAAAAAAAGTTTACAAAATCAGATCAATGATTCTATACTAAAACGAATTTCTAAATTTCTTTATCTGCGAACACTATTTCAAGCAATACAGTTTTTATATTTTATTTTGTTATAACTAACAAATAGATAACAAAAAGAGAAAAATATTATTATACATAATAAAAATGATTTACGATTCTAATTCATTGTATGAAAATTATTCAGTTTTCTAATCGTTTCATTTACATTATTGACTGTTCGCTTCAAGATCCATATCGGACCATACAGCTTCAGTTTCACTTTCATCAGGTGCTTCATCGTTGTCTGTATCCGGTAAACCATCACCAACATCGTAGGTAGTATCTGTTTGTGCCTCGCCAACAGTTATATAATATGCTGAATCTAGTTTATTTGTAGAATTATCCAGTCTTTGCATACCTTCCAATGCTCTTCTATTACTCGGATCTAGACTATAATTCCAAACATTGGCTTATTTCAAGCAATTTTATTTTATTATCAAATCTTTGATTGTCTATTTTAGCAAAATTCAAATAAACCATCTTCGATATCGTAATTTGTTTATTGTAAACTTACTTTAAAGCAATAGCATAGTGATCCAAAGCTTTCTCTTCATTGTGTACCCTGGCCCAAAGATCTCCAAGCATCTGATGTAATTTACATGTTGATTGGATTTCCACTTGTCTTTCAAGTAATGCGATCGCGGCTTCCAAGTTCATTTCCTGTTCATATATTTCAGCTAATAAATAAACGGCCGGTAGATAAACTTCATCTTGAAGCAACGCTTTTTCTAAAAGATTCTTTGCTTTACCAACAGAAACTGGGTCTTTCATGAGTACAGATGCATACAGCTGCAAATCAATTTTCTTATTTAAAACAATTCTCTAATACCTGGTGTATATTTTACATATTTAATCATATCAAGACAAACAAAATTTGTATTTACAGTCTGCTGATTTATATAATTACCGTAAGAACTCTTGCGGTATGTCCAAGTTGTTTACAAGATCCACTTGCAATGTTAAGAGCTTCTCGTAGTCTATGCATTCCTACAAGACAATCCACTAAACCTTTATGGGGTTCATAACGATACGGTTTTAATCCTACTGCATGCCTAAAGAAAAACAATGCTTCTTGGTATTTTTTTTGCTCAAGAAGTATATTCCCCCGAAGTATTGTTGCCTCTATATCATTCGGATTCAAATTCAAAGCTTGCGCAGTCAAAGTATTTACTCTACTAAATTTTCTAGCAGCATAAAGTGAGTATGCCATAGCAACGTATATTTCTCCAGTACATTCATTGCTTGCTGTTATTATAGGTATCAGTCTTTCAAGTTCTTTAATATGATGGTTTTTATATAATACAGCTGCATAAATATCAACCCTATTCAATAACAAATAATTTCATAAATACATGTTTCTCAAATAAATAGACCAACGACACGTATAATTAAAAGAAAGGTTCCATTACCCTTTCATAACATCTGGTTCCATAATCCTAGCTCTTCGTAGGCATAATAAAGCATTTTTGTCATCCCCAGCATAGTAATAACACTCCCCCATTGTTGTTAATAAATTAAAATTATCTCTTAGCAGAGTAACGTTATCTAAAGACCTTAATGTTGATACCGCGTGAGTATACTCTCTATTATAAATATGTGCATGTGCTTTGATCCAAGTATTCAACCAGTCTAAATTTGATAAACTCGATGCACAACCTACAATTAATGAATTTACTTCAATCCCTTTCACTCCAAGGGAAAGCAAACCTTCTGCAGCTTCCAATGCTAATGGACATTCTCTTAGAACTTCCTTATAAGTTGTTATAGCAGTTCGTTTCATTCCTTGCTCTTGACACATTTTTGCCAAGGCCATATTTACCTTGAAAATGAAATATTATATATATTAAAGTTACTTATGTTGAGGCTTTCGGGTGTAAGCCGTGTCCTAAAGGAAGAAATTTCCCAACGTTTCGCAAGCATTGCAGCTAGCTTCATTAGGGGTCGAAAGTATAAGTATCAGTGTGTCTTTCGATCCCCTGATGAAGCTAGCTGCAATGCTTGCGAAACGTTGGGAAATTTCTTCCTTTAGGACACAGCTTACACCCAAAAGCCTTAACAGAAGTAACTGTACAATGACGTCTGAGAAAGCCTCAAATCTCTTATACATATTATATACATATATGTATATATAATTATTTTATATATATATATACATGTATAATTTTGCCATTGTTGAAAGTGACAATGTCAATGAGTCAAATTATGCAACAATATACATACAGTTGTATGATGTGCACAATTAAGCACGAGGTAATCCCTTATGAAGAACGAAGGGAAAAGCATAGGATAAAATTTTTTGATCCACAGTCCAGTTTTTGAGAAAATCAAATTTGAACATCTGTTATGTATCGAGTTAATGGAAAAACGCAAAAACAATATTTAATGAACCACTTTCAATATTACGACTATTGAAAAACATTGAGAGAATATTTAATTAATAGAATAAAATTTGTTCGTTATAAATTTTCTTTGTGTTTTATCTCGTACTCAACAGCTTTTAACACGTTCCGTGCAGAGCCGTTTTTGCTCGATTCTTCATTCAAGCCATTTGCTTTGTTCTATACTGTCTTGTTTATAATGCCTCCTTCTTATGGTGGGAATATATTCTACAGTCTTAAACTTGTTATAAAATATATCTGTTTAACGCATTAAATAAATATGTCAGTGTGTTCCACCAGTGGCATGGAACATGTTAAAGCGGTAGACTCGTTTCCAGGATTACAGGGGTGTGGAATTTGCGTTCTCATTTCTCGATAATACAAAAATGGGGTTTTTCAGTGGTCAAAAACGCTAGATGAAAGGATCAATCTAGGGCGCCATCACCCTCAAAAGTACTATTTTTTTCGTTTAAGAGGTGTAATTTGTATTATTCGGCAGCAGGTAGCTGTAAAGATAGCTACATGCGCAATTGTATATTTCAGAATAATGCAAATTACGCAGACTACTGTAAAGTAATGATATTTAATCTCCTCAGAGTTTCAAAATCCATTTACTAGTCTCTCCTTCCTCCATTCTCACTATCGCCTAATTTCAGCCTATTTCAGTCTACTTTTCAGCAGGACCTACTGTTTTATTACGGTTGGTTCCAAACCACCTTTTACGTTTTTAACTTAGATGATCGGACAAGAACCGGTTTTGGCAGCGAGTTAATGGTCCTTGACGCGTTTTTGACTACTGAGAAACCCTATTTTTGTATTATCGAGAAATGAGAACGCGAATTCCGCACCCTTACGATCCTGAAAAAAGGAGTAGACTCCCTTAACACTCGAACTACCGAGCACTAAACACAGTTGGCATACATTGTCTTATAATAATGACAATATTTCATTCATGTATTTAGATCTCGTACAAGTTTTATTTAAATATGTACTTCAATAGAGAAGTTTTAATTTCTCAGAAAAACATATTTATACTTTTAATATTTCTAATTGAACAAATCACGAGCCAGTCATTTTGAATGGTTTGGTAGTTCTAGTGTTAAGCATAGTGTAAACACTGTTTACAAACACAATACGCATTATCCATTGCTTACCAAACCATACCTTAGCTATAACATCATACGCACGCAGTAGATTTTCAAACTTGATTTTTGTAGAAGCCATGGATGAAAAAATTTCATTTTATATTTCTTTTTTCAAATCACCTCTTGCTTACTTGAATCATTCGTCCTCACGAGAAGTCTCACGAGCCTCCATAGGGGAAAAGAGGGTCCTCCCTCACTGCGCCTATACCCACTAATAACCAATACCTTGGTTAGACTAAAAACTACTTGTGAAATTAGGTATACTCTTTCTGCTCTGACCAATCAGCCTCACATTCCTTTCGCAAAACTTCTCGTGAGGCATGGTGACCATTCGGCTGCAATCTATATATAAAATAAAATACTGAAACTTAAATTTATTGAACTTACTTTTGGAGTTCTTTGTTTTCCAGGAATGCTTTGAAGTACTTGAAGCGCTTCTAGAGAATTCTTTAATTTTAGTAAACATAAGTGTATTTGAAATTTAATATCAACATCTGTTGGAAGATCCTTTTGTCCTTCTAGAGGTTTAGTAGCTCCTTTGGATTTCAGTAAGCATTTGTGAAATTGTAATGCTTTTTTATAAAGAGCTTCTGCCCGTTTATATTTTCCCAAGTAAAAATGAGCATCTGCGTAATAAACATAAATATGGAATTTTCCATGTATAGGCAATATATCTGAATTGTGCTCGCTGAGTGACAGTACCAAATTTGCCTGTAGTATAGAAGTAATTGCATTAGAAGGTTTTTCAAGGTGATTTACACATATAATAATAATGATGATACTTTACATCATTAATTACAATATCAATTTGTTATCATCAAGGAATAAAAAATATTTCAAATCACTTGTTGCATTTACTTACTAATGAAATAACGTTTGAATATAAAGACTGATCGTAAAGTAGTTTTATCTGATCGTACAAGGTAGTCATTTTCACCACAATATTCTTTTGAAGTATCAAGTAGATAACACACTAATTTCTATTTATCACCATAGGTGTTCCTTAACCTATAAAAGATGAAGTTATGAAAACATCAGATCAATAATTCGTATAACATATCACAAGCCGTTTAATGTTACAAACAGATTCCAGGACGTAAGGAGAAATGTCAGTGAATTAAATGTTTACTTACAATCACTGAATAGGTCGAATAATATTTAAACACAGGACATTGTAGTGCCGCCATTTTAAAATCAAGTATATGGAAACAAGAATCTAAATATTAAATAGATATGTATGAGTTACATACATGCGCACAATGTAAATACACGAATAATACATACATACGCATATATATATATGTGTGTGTATACTGCCAGTATACCTTGTAATAAATGACAGCTGATAGACAGTGCATGTTTATGCAATCAAAAAGGTGGAATGAAGTAAAATTCTTTTTTTAGTGGGAGCAGCCTTTGTAGATCCAAAACAAATAAAAATCATACTGAATTCTAACGAATTTGATATACTGGCGTTTTTTTTTAAATTTCTATGAGCCATAAATGCATACAGATCCGGAGTCTAGTAATAAATAATTTCGCAAGGAATTTTATAAAATACATGCTTCTATGTTAAAATTATTCTTGATTAAACAATACATGATTCGATACCCGCTCAAATATAAATACTAAAGTAACACAATGAAATATTATGAATAAGTTCAAGGAATAGTATACACAAATAGAACTAGCCAAATTCGAATTTATATTTAACAATTCTTTAAGGGTGTAAATATTATAATTTTATGAACGTAAGCATGTTTATTACTTTATATGCACAGTTCTCTTAGGTTTGTTATTTATTATATACTTAAAAACTAAAGTCACAATCATCTTCAAGGTACAATAAAAATTTATAAAGCTCTTAACCAAATGCGTTTAGCATGAAATTTTGTGTATAATCATACTCAATTGTAGGAATTACAGATTGCACAAATTTGAGGAATATTATCAAATACATGTGTACACCAAGTTCGCGACCACCCTCCATTACTGTCTCGATAATTTTCTTCATTACCTCGGCGTGTCTGCAATTTCGTTTTATGAAATAGAGTTATTGTCATGTCTAAAATATGTATTTAAAGAATAACTCAAGTATTTTCAATTACCTGCAAGGATGAACAGAGGCCATTGGTGGCCCAGGTATATGAGGGTGAATTTCCATTGTAACTGTTTTCTTAGCATGATCTTGACTTACATCTTCGTACATTTCTTCTACCGTCAGAGGCTTACGAAACTTTTGAGCATAAATAATTACATTAATTTCAGAGAGTTTTTTTGGTGTACTATAACTAATAATAATAATAATAATACATCGCTACTGTTAAATAGAAAAACCAGACCTCGTCGTATCCTGAAAGCCATAATCGGGGGGTTTGATAATATTTGTCGTATGTGATGTATAAGTCATATGTACGCGTGTGAATAATCTCTCCTTCAGAAAATGGTTCCCATTTTTCCTTCACAGATTTCTTTGTAGTTTCTGCTGCAAACTTTTTAGTTTAAATATAATTAGGTTATAATATTTTTCAAAATAGAATGTACATACAACACTGATATTAATTATGTACTTAATGTATAGGTATTACCTTATCCTCTTCATCCAACATTCCACTAACTTCGAAAGCTTCCATATCAGCAGCATCCTCGTCGTCATCTTCATCTTCATCTTCGTTATTTTCTCCTGCATCAATCGATTGAGTAAGTTGTGTTTCTTCTAATGTCATTTCAGATACTCTTTCTTCGACTCCGCCAAAAGTAGTATCATAATGGTGTGTATCTACCCAACCACCCTCTGGATCATCCGCTTCTATAATGCATTCTTGTTCTTTACTGTATTCAATCTGAAATTCAATTAGAAGAAATTAGAATACTTCGATAAAGAAATTATTGTATCTTTTCACATTACATCTACCATTGTCAGTCAAATGACTGGTTTTATAGTTTTAATTTCACAATTATTGAAATTACTTAGTTGCTTACATGGAAATTGTTTCGATCGATTTATTTATCCAAGCACATATTGTAATAAAATGGCAAAAAATCTAAATAGAGTCATGTCATTTTTATAAGTTAAAACATTTTCATTGCTTTTAGTGCTCGGTAGGTTTAGTGTTAAATCAATAATTTTTGAAAAATTGCAAATACGCAAATTAATATTTTTATTGTCTTCAAAAAACCAACGGTACCTGCTTGCATCTACGAGTACAAGGAACATTGCGTGTTAATAAGAACTGTTTATTCTTGGGAAGATATGGTTTCACTCGATCTTCATCGCCGATAGCCCACTGCCATGTTGGACAATGATGTACCAAATGATCACCTGCTGCCACGAACTCCTCTGGTGTTAACACTCCAGTTTCTCGAAATTTACTTTCCTTTAATGTTACAAGTTTCATTTATAAGTTATATTTCTTTTAAAAATCTAAAGAAAACTATTCAAAATTGATTTAGATCATATACAATAAAGAATATTAAATAATGAAAAAATAAAAAATGTTAATGACAATTAACCCTCTGCACTCCAAATTATATTTTAATATTCTTGTCAATAATTCCACATTATTTGAAGTGTTTCATTTGAAATGTACTTCAAAGAACAGTTCCTTGACTCCTACTTAATTTAAATAATTTTTTTTACTAATTATATTAAATATAGCTCTTCAACTTTGTTATAATTTACATTTATTTTTAATTAACAAATAAGAAGTTAAATGCATAAAGAAAGAACCAAATACATATAAAGACCCGTTTCCTTTACATTTTTCTTTCTCTGATGTCGAGTCTCGCTCGACAAAGAAGTGCAAAAGGTTAATGAATGTACTATAAGAAATTACAAATAATTAAACATTAATAAATTGAAAGTAAATTAATTTAAATTGCGTAAATTAAATTAAATCTGTGCATAACAAAGAAAATTAATTGTTTAACTTCCCGATTCATAGTTTTATAATTTGTTTTATTTCGATTACATAGAAATCGTTGATCACAAAATACAATATTGATTATTAGCATTATTACAAACGATTAATAATAAATGTTCTAATGTAATGTGTGTATAATAAATGCTCTAATTAAAACTGAAGAATAAATAAGATTTCATTATAACATTTACTGCAAAAATATAAAATTTACACAATCGTAGCACTATTCGTATTATCCGATAGCAACAATTTACTGTAGACATTGATAAGAACACAATTGTTGTATAAACAAATAATTAAATAATAAATGATGACGACATATTTGATAGACAAAATTTCACATTATTTTTATTATACTTATTCTTTGTTAAGATATTTATTATTGAAATATCATATTAGCCTACCCATCATACCTTTAATACAGGGGTTAAATATTCAGCAACACCAAGCGCAGTTCCTTTTACAGAATTAATAACACTTTGCATTGTAAATTTGTTTGATTAATTCTATATTATGAAAAACGAAAAAGATCAAAGAGAACGTTCGCTGAGTGCAAACATTCGTATGATATCAACAGTTTCCAACGTATTATCGATTTGGCGAACATGGAAGTACTATGTATATATATGTGCTACTAGAGAGGTGGTACCAAAATGTTCCCTTTCCATGAACTTTCCCAACTGTAAGGGGGTAGGGTACCCCCGTGACATCCCTAGAATATTACTAGATTTTGGGCCAAAACATGGGTTTACGGGAACACATCTAACGTCCTCCAAACGTCCTCATACGAGCATATTTTGATCTGAGCGAGGGCTCATTCTAAAGAGGAAGGTTACATGCAGTGTTAGTGAGTTTAGTGATGGGCACCATCGACAGAAAACCAGAAAACTATCGACTAAATCGATAGTAATCAACTACTATTTTTAGTCGCGGGAATTTTGAATACATTTTATAAGATTTACTACTATCAAATATATCAACTCATTAGCGATATCGAATAATCGAATAATTCGTTCAATAAGCATGTGTATGTAATATAAATAACAATTATTCCACTATAAATATTGTACAATTATTAAATAACAACACTAGTTTCAGCGTAGATACTTTTGTAAAAAACGTGTGATCGCTCAATTTTTTTGTAAAAATAGTATTTCATAATTATACCCATAACTATTAGACATCCTTCTAAAAAGTCCATTAACACTTTGCATTGGATTATTACTAAAGGATAAATAATAATTTATACGTTTTTAAATTCTGGTTTAGAGTTACTTGTTACTTGTAATCGTGCCTTATAGATTGCAGTTATTATAAATTAATGTCAATAAGAAATTAGAAAGTACAATTTTTGACGTGAAACTTCTTTTGGCAGAGTGTAAGCCTATAATTCGCATCACGGAATTCGCGAAACGAAAAAGCGTAACGGTCAGGTCCGCCGCGTGGGTACAAGTCGCCCGTATGTATGAAAAAGAAATTTAGTGCGTCCTCTTCAAACATGAAAATGATTTGAATGACCTTTTTTTTGTTTTTAGCAAATCTGTTTGCGGTAGCCAGGGCCAGTCTTGCCAGATGGGGCGCTTTTTTCGCGCATGCGCGATGATTTTGACGTCATACGGCCTCAGTCAAGTACGAAAATCGGGTACTTTGGTCGCCCCACTAATTTCCCAAATTTATTATTTGATTAAATAATAACAATAACTTATCTGAAATTCTTGCAGCCCGCTGTTCTTTCGTGCCTCGTGTCGTAACGATCGTAACGGACTCCGCAAAACGTTCCCGCTAATAATAGTCTCCCACTACTTTCCCCCCAATAGTCCCCCACAAACTTCAGACGCAGATACGTTCCTGACGAACTCGCGCATGCGCGAAAAAAAGCGCCACGCATAGCATCACTGCTCTGCCAGCCCACGAAACCATCACTACCTATGTTCATGTGATTGCGCAACAATACAAACTTGTTTGTTGATGTTGCCAATCATATGACGTAGAAAGGTTTTGTTGGTAGTTAATTGTATTTCAATACCCATGGATACGTAGTGATACGTAGTAATACCCAGTAATACCCAATTGTGTAGCCCCATATTTATAGTACATATAAAAAAAATCACTGTGACAGGTCGCAGCTTGTGAATGAACATCTTGCGTAAATATACGTGTTTACGCGAAACTAAATACAAATCATTTGAACGAATAAAATGTGCAAGAGTAATTTTTATCTTATACAGAAATTATATAAATCTATTGTGAAAATATTGTGAAAAGGTTCGTACAAATCTTTCGCTTTCCGAAGGAAAATTGAATTTCTAAAATTTTAACTCATTGTTTCATACACAATCCAGTATCGCATAATAAATATTAAACAATTATGACAAGCGAAGTGAAAGATAATTTAGGAAGACTAAATGAAAAAGAAAATGGCAATCGACGCGCTATGTTTTATAAAAAGCCGATTAAAAGAGATAATTATAACCTAAATATACACAATATCGATACTCCTCAAGAATTAAGACGCCAGCGTTTGTTGCAATTTCAAAAGAGGTATGTGCACAATTTTCATAATTATTTATTATTACATTACATAATTACAACAATGATATTTGATAGATGTAGAGACAGTACATTTAATGTTGGACGTGGAATATTGGAGGAAGCCTTCAATTCCGAAGATGAACTTGACGAGGATATGGAAATTGATGAAAGTTACAAAAAGAGAAATTATTCGTTCAAACGACATAAATGTTACGCAAATCAATTAATGATGTCCGAATGGATGTTAGACGTACCTCAAGATTTTGTAAATAAGTGGATTGTAGTTCCTTGTCCAGAAGGGAAACGAACTTTAGTAGTTGCATGTAAAGTATGTTGAAAGAATGTTAATATTTAAATGTCATTTTCATGTTTAGCGCTATAATTTGTATATTATTTGTAGGGTGTAACCAAGGCATATAATAAACGAGGTAACCTACTTGGAAAATTTTATTCAGCACTTCCAGGTGGTAATCCTTCGGGGCACAGAGGTAATTGTACTATCATCGATTGTATATGGATAAAACAACAAAAAGTATATTATGTCTTGGATGTGCTCGCATGGTGTAATCAGTCACTTGTAAACTGTGATGTAAGATTCTTATTTTCTACAGTCAATTATTAGACTGTGGATCTTTATGCAAAATAAAAAATGTTCGCATTCATTTCAGGACGCAGAAGCCAAATAAAAATTGTATTCTTCTTTTAATTATCCTATTAAGCTGAAACTAATACATTGAAGTTCCTAAATATTTTTAACATGGCCACTGCTTTAAATTGTACATGCCCATTTTTGTGATAAGTGCATAAAATCCGCAGTCTATTAATTGTGTTTTTAAATTTATCGTAATCCACTGATCATTTATAAAAAATTGTTTATTTCAGACTGAATTCAGATTTTTCTGGTTAAAATCACAATTACAAGAAATAAAAGAATTACAGGAACGAAATATGCCCATGAATACATTTCCAATATTGTCTCTACCAAATATTAGTTGTAGCTTAGATATAAGTTCAGAATTAGCAACTCTCCCCAACTTGCCTCCTTTGGATGGTATACTATTTTATCATCGCGACGGACAATATACAAAAGGTCGTACTCCACTTGTAACATGGTTGAAACCATTTATGTTGACTGAAGTACTCGGTATCTTCGTACCAGCACCTCTCGATGAAAAACCCGATGGGTATATAGATTTCAAATATTATATTCTTAGCAGTAAAGCCAAAAAGAGAAAGGAAGAAGTAGAAACACAGGTACGTCTGTCTTTCTATCAAAATAAGATTTCATAGCCACTTTCATAATTGAATAAATAAACTGTGCTTTACTTTTTAGACACAGATGGACATAGCAGATGAGAATTCCTAAAAATAAAATTTTTTTATTTGGACGAATGAGCTTCTTATTGAGAAGTACAGTATATAATATAGTATGAAAAACGTAATAGTAGTTTATTTTTGTAGACGTGACTTACATGCCCAGATTGACCAGTTACGATGTTTTTTAATTATGAAAATAATTATTTATAAAATTGGTGATAGTTGACTATATATTTATATATACATATATGTTCAAAAGTAAAATACTAAAAAATATGTTACAGAACTTTAAACCTCTGAAGTTAATGTATGTAGGATACCGACAGCTTTTTTATTTAAATATAACAAAACACGATTCATAGTTTCCATGTTCCCTATTTTTATCTGAAAATGACAAAAATTACTTTAGAAAGAAAAAATGATTGTTAATATGTATTTTGACATCAATAAGGTAATTATTTACTTTATTTCCTCTGATTGAAAACGAAGGTAAACTGATTTTCAATAATATACATAATCCTAACTGTAGGAAAGCAGTTTGTAATATTTGTTCGTATAAAATTGCACGAAATTTTTTGATGTGTTCCAAACTAAAGGAAATTTCATCTCTTGACGTATCAATTTGATCTTTCATAACTCTGAAAATAATGACATACTACATATGTATATAGTACGTAAATGCATCATACTGCAAGTATTATAAACATCTTTTTAAATATGTAAACGTACATTCTTAATATTTTTATTAAATCTGAGACTTGAAACTTCACCACTATCGCGTTCGTTTCTGGTAATCCTGGAATTTTATATTCCATACGAATTTCACCTTTTGAACGTTTTTCTTTATTAGTTGGAGTAAGTATAATTGGAATCAACCACATCAAATCATCTTCCTGAACGGAGAGTTCAATAATCACACAATCGAACATATGACTTAACAAAGTATGGATAGCGTTCATACTACTCCGTGTACCTCGACATAATAGAAGCGGTAACCTTATAGAATTAGGAGTGGCTAATTCGTTAGTGATAGTTTTCCAAGATAATAATATTCCTGTATAAATACACTTTTCTGTACCGTTTTCGCTACCATAATTTTTTCCAAATACTTCGATCTGTATGTTAAAAACACATTATTAAAAAATTATAGCTGTTTCTTTTTGTACAGGATGTCCCACCTAACTTGAGACTCTTAGATATCTCGCTTATTTTAGATGATACAAAACTATATCAGACAGTTATTTCAAGGTTGCACTTTCCAAAATATTCATCGTCAATGTTTTTCTAGATAGGCCTATTTGTGTTGATATTGATGGGCATAATTTTTAATATTTACATGATAATTTACTACCAAGGCCTATTCCAAATTTATTTTAAATTTTTTATACTCGAATGAATTTTTTACTCATTCCTAAAACAAAATTGTGTTTTCTTCTGATATTATTTCATATCATAAAAAAGATAAAGGAAATATTGAAAGTACTCAAAACCAGGTAGAGTACTCAGTATAATTTTGATCTTATTATCGATAACACCTTAATTGGTACTGGATCCATTGGACTAGGTCTAGTTGTTACATGATCCATAACAAACATTTTTGCTTCATACGCAACATCCTCTTGTGTCAAAGTTGCGGCAATTCCTTCCCTTAATCGTTTAGAATACTGTTTCAGATGAACTTCATCTTGATGGAAATTAAATAGTGTAGATACACCATAGATGGTCCATGTTTGATTTAATAATTCTTTAAAATATGAAATATTGTTATACCAAGTCCATACTTCTATTGTATATAATATGAATTTGCAATTTTCACTACTTTTTAATTGAAACGTTCACAATACAACGATAATATAAGCAGTATAATAATATAAGCAAAATACCAAATAATTCTTCAACAGGTTCTTCTTCATCTGATGCAGCATTGACATTTAAACTAAAACGTTGTATCCTTCGCGTTCGTGGTGTCCAAGGTGAATTAGTACGACTACTGCTAGGTAGTATATTTTGTTGACTCTTCTCCATTCTGTCGCAAAACTGTTATCGAAACGAAATATTTATTGAATGTTGTAGGTACTCCGTTTTTAACTGTTTACTAATTTGAAAACACATTTCAAAAGCAAGCCATAGAATAATTAGCATGCAGTTTTACTTCGAGATCATCCCGCAGTGCGAACTCCTGTCAGTGATGGGATTGTAGCGCTTTCCACACGCATGCGCGACGATTCTAGCTTCAGACACGAACGAGAGACTGTTAAAAGACATCCAGCCTTACGGGAGTTCGTGTCACTCGAATATTTCGGTGTCCTCTTACGCCCTCTAGGATATATTCTGGCTGAATTGAGAAATAGAAGACCATCGAAGTGATCTCGTCGGTGCAGAAAGCCACTGAGCTCTCGTCAGTGAGAAAGCAAATCGTCACGGAACCATGTATGTAGATTATCATGAATTGTTACATTCTGCACCGAACGTATTTCAAGATATTTCAGACGATGTTTTAGTGTTGGTTTTTAAGGTTTACAACCATCTAAGCAAAACTCAAGAACAAAAGTTTCCTAGAAATATTAAGAAAGTATTGAAGCATAATTTAACAATTCCGACTTTAAATTTTATATAGGATACCTCAATTTGTAATTTTAAAACATATCATAAACGAGAATTATACATAAATGTTTAAAGAATCGATATGTGGGAACAGAAATACGTTGAAGAACAGAGTAAGAGTTACATCAAGACTATACTGTAAAAAAATTAGAATGGTAAAAGGATTATTATATAAACATTAAACAACTAGAATCAATAAATTTATCATAGTATTATGTTGAATAAATTAATGCGAATGTTTATGCTTTAGAAGTTATTCTGTATCTCGAAATCTATTGCCTATTTTTACTAAAAAATTAGATGGTCGGGTGGGTAAAGGAGTGCTGGTTAACATCGTTAGCAAAATGAATTATTATAAACATTGATCAGCCAGAAATAATAAATTTCTCTGTAAATTGAATCGAATAAATTAATGCGCGCGAATGTTCATGTTTTAAAAGTTATTCTATATCTCGAAATGTATTGCCTATTTTTACAAAAAAATTAGATGGAAAGATGACCAAGAGAGTGGTTGTGGACATCATTGGTGAAAGGAATTGTTATAAACATTGAACAGACAGAAATAACAAATTTATCAATAATTATTAACTCGGCGATCGAAGTCGGTCGATAATAGACGGAGTGGAGAGAGAGGACTCGCGGGAGCGCTCAGTCAGTCGGACCGGCGGAGTCGACAAGAGTAGATGTGAACCAAGAGTGCTCCGGTAACTTTTAACTCAAATATTCTTCAATACTTATTTCGTTTACTCTTGGTCCACATTCAACCGTTCACTCAACTATTATCAATTTTTATCTCTACTATTCTAATTGGAATTTCCATCGACGAAGAAACATTCACTCTTCACTGTTCCAAAAATCTAAATTTCTGATTTGGATTTGATTCAACGCTGAAACTACTGAGTACCGCAAGCGATTAAAATGTTTTAGCTGATGAAAATGACAAGGTTCTATTCATTTCGGTGCCGTGGAATTTTTATTGCGATACGTGCTCGAATGAAGAAATTTATTGAATCATTTTCTGGCAAGCGAGATCATAATTTCAATAGTTATAAAGTTGAAAATGTAAGACCGGTCATTTGACTGGTTTAGTGTTAACATCACTCACGAATGGAATCGTGAATGAGTAGAGTTGTCCACCTTCACTCAACTATCACCATCATTTATTATTTAGAATATTCTACTTGGAATTTCCATCGAAAAAGAAACTTTCGGTCTTTGGTGTTCTGAAAATATTCTGATTCAAAATCAATCACGGATGGGGCCGTGAGGGTGTCGTTGCGTCCACGTTTAACTAGGTTCAAGTTGGGCTTGTGTTCTTTCTCCTGCGTATGTTGTTCAGATTCGCACTTGCATATCTAATTTTTGGATTTGATTTGAAGTTGGTATCCCTCCGATTGGAGGTCCCTCAGGGGCTCGCTCACGGATGGGGCCGTGGGTGAGTACGGGGACTGGCGTCCCCGGGGCTACCCGAATCGCCTATAGGTCAGGTTGCACTTGTGGTCGGGGTTTGTTGGATTCTCTTGAACTGATCTTAGGTTTAATCTCGTGAGCGAGTATTAGTTTTGCTCTCGAGAGCGGGTGTTAGATTTGCACTGGTTTGCGGGGTTACATTGGCTCTCGTGAGCTGGTTACATACGCACTCGTGCGCGGGGTTGATTTGGTTCTTGTAAATCGGTCTTGGGTTTGCTCCCGTTTGCATTCGTGAGCAGGGTTATTTTGGCTCTCGTGAGCTGGTTTTAGATTTGCTGTCTGTTTGCACTCGTGTGCGGGATTTTGTTTTGTGTCTACTTTACTATTAGTTTGTTTCAGCTAGAGCACCCCAATAAGAGGACTCATCAAGAAGAGGACACACAAAGAAGAGGACAGACCAAGAAGAGGACACAACACGAAGACTGAAGAACAGAAGACTGCGGCGTATAATTAAGTTGCGTTAGTTACTAAGATATTAAGATTTTGTATCGTCGTTGTAAATACGTCGAATAATTATCGCCTTAACTTCACTTTGCTCGTTTTTTTAGTGTTTTACTCCGACACAGTCCTCAACTGTGTCGGATGTTTTGCTCGTACGTAGTATGTACCAGATTAATTGGTACGGGAGTTCGCGATAAATTGTTTTAATGGGGGGGTCGAGACGCGTTGTTTCGCTCTTTACCACGCTCCCGTAAAAATTTTCCATCCATGTCCGTCTCTGGCGGCAGGTGGTTGGAGTTGTTGGTATTATAGTCGAACTCCTCTCGACCATCGCGTTACCCTAGTTGTTCTCTTTGAAAGAATCAGAGCCTTCTGCCTGATTCGCCTTTGGTCCCCGTGAATCGGAGACTTCTTCTCCGATTCACACCTTTTACTCCGCGATAATTACTCGACGTACCTGCGTAGTTTAGTATAAGTTTCGTCGTTGTAAGAAAGGGAGCCAGAAGGAACATTGCATTCGTTCTGACTCCCTTTCCGGGTCTCTTGTGCTGCAACCTCCTCGTGGTGAGACCTGGGCAATCGACATTATCCTCTATTCGTAAGAATTTCCAGTATCTTACGAATAAAGGATAATGTCGAGCTAATAGCTGCACACTTTAAATTTTCGTTAATATTGCATACTAGAGTGTAAATTAATATTCACGATTATTTCAAACCTATTCCTTTCCATAACATTTTGCAATATCAGGTTGCCTTAGAACAAAATATATTATTCAAGCTTGTTCATTTGATGTTTGTTACAATGCGAATAATATTGCTTTGAGCCTCGAGCTCCTATAATTCTATTACTTTCCCCAATGTCTATGTAATCATCGTGTGCTAATTGTGTTCCTCTCTGTTTCTAGCACTTCAGTACGCAGTAAGTTACACTCCTCTCTGATGCAGAATTTGACGAGGATTACGCTGATTGAAATCAAAATTAGCTGCCGCTGCCTGAGGAGAAACTACCTACATTCGTATTCGCATGGATATTCGTATCTTCGTCTCCACAATGCTGCTAGACACCTCAATTTCACCTCACCACAATACACACACATTTAATATTGTAATCTTTTGATGAAAAATAAAGAATATTAGTTACAATACTTAATGCGTTCTTTCTTCCCTACTCTCTACATGAATATGCGATAGCAGAATTAGCTTAACATCTTCGAAAATTTAAAGTAAAGCAGAATTAATTAAATTCGACAGTACAAGTCAACGCTAAATCAGACGCTCGAAAATTTTCGAAAATTCAGTAGTACAACTCAACGACAAGTCAGGCGGTCGAAAATTTCCGATTTCCTCGAAAATTGAACTCTGTATTAGGAGAATATAATATCGAAGGAGGTATCCGGAATTTCAGTAGTACAAGTCAACGTCGAGTCAGACGCTCGAAAATTTTCGGAAATTAGTAGTCCAACTCAACGTCAAGTCAGACGGTCGAAAATTTCCGAAAATTTTCCGATTTCCTCGAAAATTGAACTTCGTATTAGGAGAATATGATATCGAAGGAGGTATCCGGAATTTCAGTAGTACAAGTCAACGTCAAGTCAGACGCCCGAAAATTTTCGAAAATTCAGTAGTACAACTCAACGACAAGTCAGACGGTCGAAAATTTCCGAAAATTTTTCGATTTCCTCGAAAATTGAACTTCGTATTAGGAGAATATGATATCGAAGGAGGTATCCGGAATTTCAGTAGTACAAGTCAACGTCAAGTCAGACGCTCGAAAATTCAGTAGTCCAACTCAACGTCAAATCAGACGGTCGAAAATTTCCGAAAATTTTCCGATTTCCTCGAAAATTGAACTTTGTATTAGGAGAATATGATATCGAAGGAGGTATCCGGAATTTCAGTAGTACAAGTCAACGTCAAGTCAGACGCTTGAAAATTTTCGAAAATTAAGTAGTATAACTCAACAACAAGTCAGGCGATCGAAAATTTCCGAAAATTTTTCGATTTCCTCGAAAATTGAACTCTGTATTAGGAGAATATGATATCGAAGGAGGTATCCGGAATTTCAGTAGTACAAGTCAACGTCAAGTCAGACGCTCGAAAATTTTCGAAAATTCAGTAGTACAACTCAACGACAAGTCAGACGGTCGAAAATTTCCGAAAATTTTTCGATTTCCTCGAAAATTGAACTCTGTATTAGGAGAATATGATATCGAAGGAGGTATCCGGAATTTCAGTAGTACAAGTCAACGTCAAGTCGGACGCTCGAAAATTTTCGAGAATTCAGTAGTACAACTCAACGTCAAATCAGACGGTCGAAAATTTCCGAAATTTTTCCGAAAATCTCGGAAATTGAACTTTGTATTAGGAGAGCATGATGTCATAAAAGGTATCCGGAATTTCAGTAATACAATTCAGTGTTGAGCCAGACATTCGGGAAGAGTAGGTGGTTCAATCAATATAAGCGGTTCTTTATGACATTGTTTTTATTTATTAATTTTATGTTCATACATAAAGTGTGGATATTTACATATATATGTATATACGGTGGAAATTACAGTGACCTGAAGTCCACGTCGCTAAAAGTTCCACCACTAGTATAAAAGTGTAGATAATTTATTTTACGTTTATGTATGAATATGCGATAGAATATATAATCCATACATAATCCATCGCATATCCATACATAAACGTAAAAGAAATTATCTACACTTTTATACTAGTGGTGGAACTTTTAGCGACGTGGTCTTTCAGGTCACTGTAATTTCCACCGTTACCACCCCGCCACCGACGAGACTGCCAGCGCCCGTGCTATTCCACGGTCCGGTAAATGGGCGCAATGGGCGAGGTGGTAACGGTGGAAATTACAGTGACCTGAAAGACCACATCGCTAAAAGTTCACCGACGAGAATAGTATCAAAATAGTGCCAAAACACTGTCTAAAATATGGCAGAGAATGCAATATTTAATAATATCTTCAGTGGTCTTCTGCACTAACGAAATGTCGTCGGAGGCTTTTTGTTTTTCTGGCTGGAGCCAGAATTGAGCCAGAATAAATCCCGGAGGGCGCAAGAAAACACCGAAATTTTCGCAGGACATGTAGTCCCGTAAGGCTGGCAGTATCTCGTCGGTAGTCTCCAGTAGTCTCTGTTCCTCTCTTGCTCTCTGCTGTGGCTGTGGTATAGTGGTATAGCAATAGAGGCTAGGGCAGGCTAGGGCTAGATATATATACCTATAAGAAACATCAAAGATTCCGACAGGACTTTCGCGTCTGATGTATTTTGTATAGCCACAGGATTATCGGAGGATTATTTTGAATATTTCTACTTACTTACGACTTACGTTATCTTATTTTGAAACTGTGTAAAATGGAAAATATTAACACATTTATAGATAATTTACGTAAAATAGAAGCGGTTCGTCAAAAACAGTTCGAAAAGAAGGAAAGAGAACAAAATATAGAATTTAATAATTTGATGAAGACATTAAAAACTATAAAAGGTTTTCACAATTTCGTTTAATATTATTATCCTAGTCTTAACGTACAGTTATGATTGCATATCTATTTTAGACGAGAGGAATGAGTTTAAGGAAACTTTTAGTAAGAATCTTAGACGCATAACAACATATAAACATTCAATATATAATTTATGTACAAATAACGATGAGCTTCCACCAGCATTACCAATTTCTCATGAACACCACAGGTATGTCAATCTGATTGAAATTCTTGCTTTGTACCAGTAAATGTATACTTCATGATTTATTTTAGGCAAACAATCACATTTTTATCACAAGCCATTGATTTCACAAATAGAATACAACATATTAATAAGAATTTTGATAATAACATTCAAAAAGACATTAATTCTATGGATCTTGTTGAGGATATTGTAAGGTCACGTTTTATCCCATATATTGAAATCACGGTTGTCATTTATTCTTATACTTCCTATATTTTATTACAGATATCTTGCACAAATTCTATAGCAAGTGAAACATCTAGGGTAAAGTCTGTATTGACTGCAACAAAAGCATTACAGAACAGTGTAAGTATGTTGCAAGACAGTTGATCGATACATCAAAAGTTTCAATTTTTTACAATATTTCAAATAAAATATACATTGGCTTGTTCATGGTAAAGTTTTATTCTTCAATATAAATGGATCTTGCAAGAGCATCATATGAAAAGAGATTAATCGTTTAGTTGTTGATATGAACAGTAGGGATACTTATTCATAGTAATAGAACAATTATTATCATTGTAATACAACATAATTAAATCAATATATTTTTAAACAAATGTGATGTCTATTATATTGTATAGTATTTAAATACTGTTAAGTTTATTTTAGTAACTATAGTTTATTTTAGTAACTATTACTTACACAGTTTATTTCCATATAAAATATTATCTATCTATCCTAAAGTTTGAACATTTTAAGTGATAGAATCGTAACGATCATCGAGACTTAATTTCAGCATGGTCAAATTTGGGTCTATAATTTTCTGTAACAAAAGATATAAAGAGAAGGTGATATTTGATGTGGCAATATTACTTTTGAATAAATAGTTTCTCCATACCATGAATTCTGAAGTAATTTGAGATGTTGAGGGTATAACAGAGAAAGGCAACGTTTCATGATTAAAACTATGCGATACATTCGTATCTCTTTCTGGTTTCTCAGATTCGCAAGACAATGATGTTATTTGTTCCCTTTGAAATAAGAGCATGCATTTAATTAATAGTAAACATGTTTTTGATTAAATAACCTGCCTTAAAATTATTTTTTCAATTCAATACAGCAAAAATTTATTTACTTACTTAAAAACATTGTATTGTTCACTGCCAATTTTCCTTTCTTTTTCCATAAATGCTTTCAGTTGCATTTGTAGTAAGCCAAGTGTCTCTTTATATTGACTTTCTAAATGTTTTGCATCTTCTAAAGCTTTCATTCCTTCATGCCTTTTTGTTAAAGCTGACTGTATCGAGGAAAACCATATAAAAATTTTACTTAAAATCTTACAAATACGATTGCAACCTCATAATATATATTTTTTATAATAAATGGAACCTGTGTGAGCTTTTCGAGTTCTTTAGCACGCAAGACAAGCAGATTTTCCTTATCCTGTAAGATTTGTTTGTGAACATTAAGTTCGTTAATTTTTTCTTGCCATTGTAGCTTTTTATGGTTAGCACAAGCAGCCGATTCTTGTGCTGTTTGAATAGCAGCTTCTAACTACAAAGATTAATAAAATATACATATTATTGTTTCAATACACAAAACCAATATATTTGGTTTTTTTAATATTTTTAAATTGGTTTTTTTAATATTTTATAATTGGTTGTACCTCAACTTTGGCAATGTCATCACTATTAAATTTGAGTCTATTCATTGTTTGTAATTGTGCTTTTTCTGCTGCTATTGCCTCTCTTTCTTGTTGAAGTAATTCTAATTGTCTATCGTGCTCTTTTGTCCAAGCTTCTTTCAATGTCTATGGATATAATGTATTCAAGTAGAAGTGAAGAAATTGTTTAATGTGTGTTAAATACTATAATGTATGCACGTTATTTTGGTTATGATATGTCGACACATTATTTCTCTTTGCATAAGATAGTCTTGTACAAAATAATGTCTATTAATGGCACGATATCAAGGGAATGGTTTGTGGTAAGAAACTATTACATGAAAATAATATGTTAGTAATCAGAGCATTTTTTTAAAACTGTTTAACAGGCACAGACAAATTCCCAACAATAGTCTGCATGCAACATGTTAATTAGGAGTATGCAGGTGTATCTAAATCTAAATATACTCCAAATTAATGTCAATGCAATATTCTAGGAAACTGTATGCTATACATTTTAATCGATTATTTTTAATAAGCATATATGCACATGGTACTTTTTCAATTTTTATGGAAATCTTAATTATACCTGTAAATACTCTCTTTCCCATTTTACTTTTTCTTCAAACAGCTCTCTTTCTCTTAAAAGATGTGCAGTCTTGTTTTCATACATCTCTTGTGTTCGATTACTATGTGTAGTTTGCTTTTGTAGTTCTCCCATAAGCTGTGTAAGTTGAGTACTAAATGTTTCTACTGTTTCAACAAACTTATTATGATTCTCTTTCAAAATATTAGTTTGATTTTTTAAATCAACTTTTTGGGCTGTAGATAATAATTTTACAATGTAAATTTGTATACTTATTGTTAGTATCAGGTCATTAAGTATGAAACTTCACAAATGTGTTTGAAATTGGTATTTTATTTGTCAAGTTTTATATTTAACGACCTAGTATTAGAAAAGAAGCAAACATTAGTATCAAGTAAAATGAAGAACGTATTAATGATATATCGTTTAATAGGTTTACCTTTTATGTCATCCTCGTAACCTTTTAAATAATTTTCACGGCGTTCTGTTAACTCAATATCTTTCAGTTCTATTTTCTCTTTATTTTCTCTCATGTTTTCAAGAATAGAATTAGCGTTTTCTAACATATTTTCCACATCAATTTTTCGAGTTGTGATAGTTTCCATTACCTGATCTTCCATCTGCTTAGCTTTGCATATACTTTCTGTTATATTGAAATATTCTTTTTGTAAAAACTTTACATTTTGAGAATGTAGTTCTTTAAGTTCTTGCATGTGTTGAACGTGTTCATTCTATTTATAAAATTTAAACAGTATATATGATTAGCATATTTAGAATTATTGGTATTATTCAATTTATAAAATTAAAAATACGATTACATAAATAAAAGTTGAATTTTCCATTATGATATAATATAAATTTTCTTATAATCAATAGTATTATTAATAAATATATGATGATATGTATTTATGGACCTTTAAGTTATGTATTTCTTCTTTATGCAGATTTTCCATTTGTACCTTTTCATTCCTTAATTTTTCTAATTTCGCTATATAATCAGTTTCTAATACTTCTATTTCTTGCCGTACCCTTTCCTCGAATTTTAACATTCCCTCTTTTAGAAACGAAATTTGTCTCCTAGAAATAAAGTTTCATTGTTTTATTTTATCTTACAGCTCCTAAGACACCTTAATATTCATACATGTAATAAACATACTCATAAAACTCAACTTGACAAGTCACTTCATTATTGTGCTTCTCATTTGTAGCATCTAATAAACTCTCTAATTTAGACTTCTCTGCTTGCAGTATTTTTATTCTTTTCTCTAATTCTTCTTTCTCATTTGTTGTATTTCCTTCTATTTCATTTTGTTCATGTTTAAAACTAGCGTAAACTGATGTGGTACTTGATATCGGTGTAGGATGGGCCATCAAGGTCTGAAAAAATAAAATTTTAAGCATATTTTTATCTATTCCATGCTGTTTTGTTTTGAAAAAAATTGCCCGTTCACTATGCATAAGATAATGCTTACTTGTATATATTCATTAATACGTTCTTGTTGTGATTTTATTTGTTTCTCCAGTAAAAGTTGTCTTTCAAATTGCAATTTCAACAACGAATTAAATTGCTTTTCTTGATTATGAAGTACGAACTGTTGAGCATCTGACACCTTATTCAACTGTTCATTTTGTTGAAAGAGTATACCTGCAGTCCTTAATTCATGTTCTTGTTGCTGCATAGTTAAAATTCCAGCCTGTTGGTTGAATTGTGCACCAAATAATAATGACATATCTTCTGAAGCTAAGTTATGTTCATCAGGAACTTTAGAGTTTGTTGAACTTTTGATACCTTCATGTTCAACAATATCTTTATCAAGAGGTTTTGTTTTAACATCATTTGGCAAATTGTCTCTCGGAACCTCTCTTACCTCGTTACTCTTCTTCTCTTCAAATTTTTTTGTACCACCCAACCATTCTGGTAAATTTTCTTCTGATTTAGAAGTTTGCACATTTATATCTCTAGCTGGTATGTTTTCGTCTGTTACCTTCAAAATCGAGGAAAGAAAATTGCAGTTCAATATAAACAATATTATAAATGTAAATAATATTTTTATGTAGCCTGATTATATGTAAGGGTTATGACTAAACTGTGAATCTTTATGCACTTGTAGCAAAATCGAGTAGGTGAAATTCAAAATTATTAAAAAAATTTTTAAATTGAAGACGTCATAAATTATTTCTCCTCTATTAAAATCATTAAGGGAAGAAGTAACGTTCAATTTAGTTTCTATTTCTTGCAATTAGTGCAGACAATTTTTATTTTGCACAAAGATCTGCAGTCTAATTATGACATTTTGCTCTGTTTCATACAATCGTTACTCTACGTAACAGAATACATATTATACTTTTTGTTGGTCCAAAAGCTACACACATGCAAATAGTAGACAGATTAACACATTAAACGCTATAATAAAATAATATATAATTCATACAATATTCAAAAATATGTTCGCTATCTTAATAGATTTGATTAAAACAGATTAAACAGAAATAAGGTCAGCAGGCTTTTTGCTTATGCACAGGCGTAGTTTTCTAGTTAAATTTAAGTAAAAAACGAAATGGAGAGCAAGACAAAATTAGCTCTACACTTAACGTGTTAAAGAAAGTATACATATTGAACGTTAATGTTAAAGAAATGTACATGAAAAAAATAGATGCAGTAACAAAGAGAAGGAAGATCAAGTAAAGATATGCTAAAAGAAGTTATAGAAAACATGATCAAAATGATAAATATAATGAAGTAATAAAGAGAAAGGAATTAACAGCAAATTAAAAGTATGATACCAGGAACAAGTCAGGTAATAAAGATATGGAAGAACTGAATAGATTAATTAAGAAATAGAAGACATAACAGGAAACTTAAGTGTTTATTAGAAAAGTTACAAGAATATAAATGGAAGTAAATTAATTTAAAAAAGGAAGTAAATTAATTTATTCCAAGTAGATTGGACCTACATAATTATAAGAGAGCAGTACAAAAGAAGTAACTGAACAGTGGAGCTCAAATATGATAAGCTAAAACCAATAAAGGTACTAAATATCAATATTTTAATATAATTACCGAGCCAAAATTTTGTTCAGATAACAAGTCAGTGGATAATAAACCAAGAGGATCATTTATGATTTTTGTATTTCTTCTGCCTCTACGAGATTCTCTCGAAATTGATTTATTTGGCTGATCAACAAGCTGAGATTTTTGTTTTTGTGGAGCAGTTCTATGCTCTGCAGAATATGGAGTGTTTTCAAATTCTACAGTTTTAGTAAGAGATGAACGAGTTTTGTTCTCAAATAAACTCTCTATTAGTGATGATTTTTTTGATTTGTCATCTGTTAGATCTAATTTACTATTACCAAGCCTATTTGCTGAAATATCATCTTTGTTTCTAAGAACACTTTGTAGCTTTGGTTCGTGTTTTTCAGTAGATGGTTCACTTTGTAATAAAATAGAACTGCTTCTAGCTGCATAATTACTTGACTTTTGTGAAAGTAATTCATTAATGTCGTCATTTTCAAAATTAATCTTTGTTTCTGATTCATTATTCGCTTTAATACTTGATGCAGATGTAGCTGGTGTTTTAATTTTAAACAAATCTTCGATTAAGCTACTTTTGCTTCCACTTGTAAGAAAGCTTTTCTTTTCTTTCAAGGAAGCCTCGTCATCAAGTAGCAAACTAGTTAATGAATCATCTTCGTGAATATCTATGTAACAAAAGTATCGTTTTTAATCTTTATAAGTTATGTATAACTTCAGTAACTCAATATATATAAATAAATATAACATTGAGTTCTATATGTATAATTGTCACTTATAAATGAAAAATTATAACTTTAATTAGTGATTATAATTATAACACTATTTATTTATTTTTAAATCACCTTTAAGCGTGACCTTTTTTTTCAAATCTCCATCCAATTGTGCATTAGAATCTCTAAAAGTACTTGCAACAGATCTTGTAGTTTTAAAGGAGTCATTAAGTAACTCCATCTCTAAACTATCCATGTTTTCTAACATTTGTGTTAGGTCTTCTAAATTAGTATTTGGAGTTTTAGTAATATCAACCATCTAATGTTAAAAACAAAAATGTAATACTAAACAGGTACATAGATATTTCTTATATATTTTCGTCAGATTATTAAAAGTAGTAATAATGCCTTTAATTATCATTACAATTATAATTGTATACCTTTTTTACAAATGCATAATAAAACTTTTATGAGCTACAATCAATTTGTTAAGTGAAAAATAGGAAGTGCAGTATAAAAGATGATATATTAAAGCTATATGTTGTGTTTTCCCAGCTAAATAAATCGTTACTATAGGAACAGTCAATGAGGGTGAACATATACAGGGTGTCAATTAAGTCCCGGGACGGCTGAATATTTTCTCATGTAAGGTATTTTTGAAAAAGGTCAAGGTCATTTCTGAAGTAATTTTCAACGAGGAATTCAACGGTGACCTTCAATTTGACCTTGAGCTTGACCTTCAAGGTCATTTCAAGGTTAGGTTAGGTTTTTTAAATGGAAACCCCCTTTTTTGACACCGGCAATCGAAAGAGCGGGAAATTTTACGTTTAGATATGTACTAAGTCATTGGTAGTGTTTGATCTTGAGGGTCACTCTAAGGTCATTTAAACTCGAGCAAGGTCTGGATATCTTTTGGAATAGATGGTTTTCAGTTTTTTTTTAACGACCAAAACTAATAACTTTAACAAGGCGTATTTAGTAGTGACCTAGAGCATGGCAAAAAAACTGAAAACCATCTATTCCAAAAGATATCCAGACCTTGCTCGAGTTTAAATGACCTTAGAGTGACCCTCAAGATCAAACACTACCAATGACTTAGTACATATCTAAACGTAAAATTTCCCGCTCTTTCGATTGCCGGTGTCAAAAAAGGGGGTTTCCATTTAAAAAACCTAACCTAACCTTGAAATGACCTTGAAGGTCGAGCTCAAGGTCAAATTGAAGGTCACCGTTGAATTCCTCGTTGAAAATTACTTCAGAAATGACCTTGACCTTTTTCAAAAATACCTTACAGGAGAAAATATTCAGCCGTCCCGGGACTTAATTGACACCCTGTATATACATCCCATGAAAAGTGAAGAAATAATTAATAAGGCTTGGATTATTTATAATATAGGTAGTCTACCTCCAGAAAAATTAAACACATATGAACTATGTTCTGTATGTGCTTTTTATCATAATACATATTATTAAGAATATTTAAATCTTCTATTACATACACAATCTTTATAAACAGCAAGTACTACTTGCGCTGTCACTTTATACAAAGAATCTTCTGTGCAAATATTTCATTGTATATTAATCATACATTAGTTGATAAAATCATTTTTTTCATTTTTGGGTGTATCTTCCAAATTTTTGTACAATTTAAATAAATTTAAATGGATAAAAAATATTCGAATTATGAAATGTGGTCAAAAACAATATATGTGAACATATATATTATAAAATATTTATTTGAATTATCATACTAATCTTATGGAAGGTGATCAAATCAGATTAAACATTATAATGTTTACCTATAGGTATGTCATTCATTCTTCGCCTCAGAGGGTTCTTATAAATGCAAAACTTTAGCGTTTTTAAGAAACCAATTTCTAGTGCGCAAGCGTCCTTGAAAAGGTGATTCATGGACATGGATATGAGAATCGCTCATGAAATTTTCTACCGTATTTCGTTTCAAATTCACCACGCTTTCTAACGTTTCAAATTTCCCGCATGCAGTCTGTTTGTCCCCTTTTCTTCACAAAGCGATAGTGTAAAAAGACAAAAATATGTAATTAAAAAATCGGTTATATTATCGTATGTACAGGGTGTAAAGAAATTATATGTCACAGCTACCATACGATGATTCTATACCCTCGATTTGGTTAAAATTGAACTAAGGAAGGTGTCGCAAAATTTTTTGATTGCTCACATGGTTCTTTTATACAAGGCAATATTGCACAACATAGAATTCAAAAAATGACGGATTGCACATAGAAAGAATTCAAGCTGATGTTTCACTGATATATATATCAGTGTGATGTTTCCATCGTAAGTTGTGCTGTGTGATTAGTTTATGGTTATACTTTCTGGTTATATTTTTTATGCATAATCTATCTATAGTTTCAGAATTTGTCGTGACTGTGTAAGATGTAATTATTATGAAAAATTGCTTTTTCTTACATTTTAATTAATTTTTCATAATAAGCACATCTTACACAGTCACGACAAATTCTGAAACTATAGATAGATTATGCATAAAAAATATAACCAGAAAGTATAACCATAAACTAATCACACAGCACAACTTACGATGGAAACATCAGCTTGAATTCTTTCTATGTGCAATCCGTCATTTTTTGAATTCTATGTTGTGCAATATTGCCTTGTATAAAAGAACCGTGTGAGCAATCAAAAAATTTGTGTGCCAAAGAGCTATCCCCGACCAATATATAGTATAAGGTTGGGATATCGAGCGGGGTTCACGCGCATGCGCGACCAAATGTAGGGCCGTATGTACGTCCTAAGTTTGTGGGGAAAGTGGTGAAGAACTATTACAGGAAAGTACCGGAAGAGTTCAGAAGTTTATATATTATTTGTTATATGTGTATACATATTAAATTTTAATGCAACACATAAATGTTATACATTCATATTTCAAAATCAAAGCATAACAAGTTTTGCGAAATTAGGCGGGGTAATCAAGGTACCCCATTTTAGCCCAACTTCGTACGTTACTCACGATAAAATCGTCGCGCATGCGCGTGAACCCGCGCAATACCCCAACACCCCAACACTGGTAGATACATACTCGTCAGTTTTCGTAAGTTTATAATAAAAGTAACTAAAAGAGTAACCATAATCTGTTCTACTTCGATTTCAATCGAAGAAACGTCAAAGTGATGTCATTGTACGAAACTTAGTACACTACACGTATGATAAGGAACACATATGATAAGGAACAGTATTAACAGATTGTCTAATTATGTTAAAATATTGGTTTCTCTGTGAACTAATTATCCAAGTAAGAAGAAACAGATTTTAGGATAAAATTTGTAATACAATTGACGTGTGCTAGAAAGCTTTTGTATATGATAAGATACATATGTATTTTTGGCAAAGAAGATTTTAATCGAAAACGACAATGGATGACCAACAATTAAATAATTTGATTAAATGGTTAGACACATTCGATATTGAAGCACCTCACTCATCGGCAGAGGATATAAGCGATGGTGTTGCCTTGGCGGATGCTTTGGCCCAAATTGCTCCAGAATGGTTTACAGCCGTTTGGAGAGCAAAGATTAAAAGTGATGTTAGTTCTAACTGGCGTCTTAAAGTCAGTAATCTGAAAAAGATTATCGAAGCAGTAATAGAGTACTATATAGAATGTTTAAATCAACAGTTATCTGGTTACGTGAAGCCCGACGCGACTAGAATCGGAGAACATTGCGATAAACATGAATTACACCGGTTATTACAATTAATTCTTGGGTGTGCTGTAAACTGTAATCAGAAACAGCAATATATAACAAGAATTATGAGTATGGAAGAAACAGTTCAACAAGCTATTATGCAAAGCATTCAAGAATTGGAAAGTAATATGAACGGTCCAAGATTAAGTTTAGGCACCAGCCTCAATTTTGAATCTTTGGACGTAGCCGATGGTATTCAGCAAAGATTAATAGCTGAGCTTCAATTAACTGCTGATATGAAAGAACAATTAGCACAAAGATGTCACGAACTCGACCAACAGTTATCACTTCTGCAAGAAGAAAAAGCAGCATTGGTTGCAGAAAATAAAAAACTTCAAGACCGATTGGATGAATTTGAAAATCCAGAAGAAAGCGGTTCAATTATAAAATATTCTGGCCTTAGGAAACAGGTGGAAGCTCTGAAAGATGAATTATTTAAGGTAGAAACTTCCAGAGACGATTATAGATTAAAGGTAGAACTATTAGAGAAGGAAGTAATGGAATTACAATCTAAGCAAGAAGATTTACAAAAAGCAGCAGACGAGGCTAATAATTTAAAAGATGAGATAGATGCGTTAAAAGAGACTGCAGACAAGGTGTCCAAGTACGAACTTACAATAGAGTCCTACAAAAAGAAAATGGAAGATTTGAGCGATTTAAGAAGACAAGTTAAAATACTAGAAGATAAGAACTTGGAATATTTGCAATCTAAAATAGATTATGAGGAAGAATCAAAGCGAACCAATATGTTGCGTAATCACTTGGAAGTTTGCAAGCAACAACTTGCTGAGGTTCATCATAAATTAGACGAGCAAATTAATAAGTGTGATAAACTTGAATTTGAAGGGAAGAAAATGGAAGCGAAATTAAGTACTTTACAGAGAGAAAGAGATAGGTTGGTTGTCGAACGGGATGCTTTAAAAGAAACGAATGAGGAATTGAAATGTACACAGTTACAAGCTGCAGAAAACATGATGAAACCCAGCACTGATAGTACTGTTGCAAATGCAGAAATGATTCCACTTGAAATTAAAGAGAAGCTATTGTGTTTACAACATGAAAATAAAATGTTAAAACACAAGCAAAAAGTAAACGATGATAAATTGCCTACGGTTCAGGCATTGATAGAAGATTCAGAAGAAAGACTCAAAATGTTCAGAGATCAAAATCGTAAGGCCAATCAAAGAATACTTGAACTAGAAAATAAATTAGAAGAGGCATTGGGAAATCAGACAAGCGAAGCAAATAAAGTTGATAGCACCAATTTGGTGCAAAAAGTTACACAGTTGCAATCCGAGATAAGGAAAGCACAAGCCGAAAAGGAACGTTTGATTCTTCAAATTGAAGAAAGAGATAATTCATTCCAAACTCAAAAGCAAAAGGTGTTTGCATTATATGAAAAGATATCGCGTAAAGAACATGATATTACAGCACTTGAAGATCGTTATAAAAAACATGTTGAAAAGGCAAAAAGCGTTATAAAGTGTTTTGATCCTAAACAAAGTAGCTCGTCTCCCAATGTAGTGGCTGTATTAAGGAATCAAATTTTAGAACAACGTAAAATCATGGAAGAAATGGAACGATCCCTGAAAGAATCAAAATTAATTAAAGAAATGGAAGAGAAACTAATGACATCTGCTGTTTACCGTTTAACCCTAACTTTACATAGAGAAGCAATAGACCAGCGATTCGCAGCCTTGCAACCTCAGGGACAATCATTTTTAGCGAGACAAAGGCAACCACCTGCAAGGCATAATTTGCCTTATAATTCTAAGTGAATGAAACTTTTCTTCAAAACCTAGATTTTACTTTTGCAATTTATGAATTTAAATAGTTTGATTATGTATTTATGCTAGATACATTTTTTATTTCATATATATATAATCTATATGTACATTATTCTTTTAATGCTTTTGTGAGATAATAAACTTGTATATAGAGATATATATATATATATTGTTTTATATATATATATATTGTTTTATTATGTTTCTGTTACACTCGTAAAATAAATTATGAATCAATTATAATATTAATGTGTCTCCTAATATTTATACCATATTCAATGGAATATTTATTTAATGAACATATACTTTATACTATTGCACCGGCACATTGGGAAAGTTTGAAGGTTTAATAAGAAGATTGTTGTGAATGAAGTATAAGAATGCTATCTGAAAAAAATGTAAAAGTATTAAAAATAAATCAATATGTTTCAAGAAATTTGATATTTGTATATTATTTATATAGAAAATAATATAAAAGTTTGTAAACGTATAAAGTAAAATAAATAAATAAATATATGTATATACACGAAATTTGTATTTATCATTTAGCACATGTACAATTAATATCAGTTTTCTAAAGAGAATTCACACGGCGTAAAAATATGTATGATACACTTTCTTTTTATAAGAATATAACGAGACTTACAAATTCCTAATATTCATATTTATACATATTTTAACAGTTTCGTGAAATTTAGCAGACTTGAAAAAATCTACTATACGAAAATATTTTTAAGGGGATATGTACATATTAAATGCAAAATTCATATATAAAGGAACATATTGCGTTTACACAAATGTACAATGTGATTTACATTTACTTAAATTTAAATATTATATAAATACTTTTATCCAAATATTCAGCATACTATTTTTAAACATTTGATGGGCATATTCTTTCGAGTGCAATTTGTTTTTTATGATGTAAGTTGTCTATGTATGTTGATTGTCTACTGTTTTGTATAGTAGGTTTCACATTTTGTATTTTCATTATCTTTTGTATATCAGAATAGCATCTTTGATAATAAAATATTGCGTTAAGGAATTCCCAAACATTAAATTCAGGCCATAATACATTAGTAAAATAAATGCATGTATTTGATATCTGAAATGAAATAGATATTTAGAAAAAAAAAGAAAACAGAATGGCAATATTTTTCAGACTTACTTGCCACATTAGAAAATCACTAAATCTAACTTCTCCAGAAGTACGAATTAATAAATCAGGATTTGGTGAATTACTTGTATACAGGCAGTTGGAAATTAATTGTTCATTAATGTCTTCTAAAAGAATATCACCACTTTCAACACCTTCGATTACATCTTGAATTGCATGTGTAATTTCATCTCTTGCTAAAACATTTTGTAAGATTAATTATAGAGTAAATTAAATTTTCTTTGAATACAATGTGATATTAAAATATACCTACATGTATAGGCAAATGCAATGTTAATAAATGCTTTGTTATGATCTTTAGTGAACATCATAGCTTCTGCTATTAATTTCTGTATTTTCTGAGGTAATAATGACAGATTACCAATTATACGAACACAGAGTCCATGCTTTTCAACTTTGTCTCTGCAATCAAAATATATTCATTACATTCTATCGCTTTATTATAGTCTTGAACAAATCTAAACATACTTCTCAGACAGTAGTTTTTGAAATTTCTGCTCTGCAAGATTCATTAGTCCATTTACCTCTTCTTGTTTCCGTTTAAAATTTTCAATACTAAAAGCGTAGAATGTTACTTCTTCTATTCCAAGATCTCTACACCATTGTAGAGTTTCAGAAAATTTGTCAAATCTAGAAATTGAATACACACAAGATAACACATGTTTAGAATATAAAAGTTAGAAATATTTAGATATCTCTCATTAATACATACCCTTTTGTATGGCCATCTAGTTTATCCATCCCATTTTTACTTGCATAACGTCTATTACCATCCATTATAAATGCTACATGTTTAGGAATGTGTCCAGTTTTCAACACTTTTGTAGCCAAAAGTTGAAACCAGGTTACCGTACTATCTCTTATCCATGACATTATTCACAAAAGTGGAATTATGTAATTATTGCCAACAAATATTTAACACTTATTTGTGTGTCGTTTATGTTGCTCGTTCGTTTAAAACCTAACATCAAGTTAACACCTTTTCAGGATATAAACTTTTTAGTACTTGTCTTATTTATATATTTTATCACTACGTGTAACAGTGAGATCCAACATTTTTATTGAAAAACATATTATATTTTACACGGATTTATTGGTAGCGAATATTTAATAATTGTACTGTTAACATTGTATAACACATCAAAGTGAAAAAGCTTAAATATAATTATCCTACTGACACGTCGACATTTAACCTTATCAACATTTTCAGAACGTGTTCTAAAATTTAGTAATTAGTTCATAACGTCTCCATTTATATAATTCTACGCTAGTGGATGTTAAATCAGTTTATTTTTAAACTCATTAATAATTTTTTCAGAAAGACGAAAAACCTTATAAGCCTTAGATACAAAGAATTGCATATACATACAATACATTCATGTATATACACATTGATACACATACATATGTGTGAGTATATATATATATATATATATATATATATATGCATGTGATGTATATATACACACAGATATATATATACTATATATATGTATATGTATCGTTACACATCGATATTTCGAGTTTCAGTCGAGTTACTCAGCATCCATCTTGAATTTCTGCTTTTTAGAGAAAATTATTCATATGTCATTCTGTATGAATGCATACATGGTTTTTAATAATTGGAATAACAGTAATTAATATGCCGTCTACATTCTAAGTTTTCTAATATGTTATCTACAGTAACTTAACATTGTGATCTACGAATTTCTTTGACAAATTACGGAAGAATTACATTAATTGTTGCACTACTGAACAACATTATACGATTAAAATTATACAAAACCAATTTATCCACGCTAACGGTTAAAATATACAAGCTTTTAATAGAAGGTATTCAATCATTTTATCAAAATGATATTTATCATTTATTATTAATATATTTTATAATTATCTTATTTTTGAAATTTTCCTGTTTCAGAGTCAGAAATTTTTCTTATAAACAAAAACCACTTTGTCGCCTAATAATAATAGTTTAATCATATGTCGATATCATTTATCGATTTAACACCAGGAAAATCTATAAAAAATCCTGCACAGTA
This sequence comes from Lasioglossum villosulum, assembly GCA_963971365.1. NCBI lineage: Eukaryota > Metazoa > Arthropoda > Insecta > Hymenoptera > Halictidae > Lasioglossum > Lasioglossum villosulum. Next base: position 12,408,600 of record OZ020499.1, read on the forward strand.
ACAAATTAATCTTAAAATTGATAACGCTTACCTCATTCATGTTTCGTATAATTGCGGTTTTCTGTCTCTATATTTTTAACTTCAAATATACCGCGTTACAAGGAGTAAATGTCATGCATGAAAATATTACACAATGATAGAATTTTCGAAACGATACCAATTAAAGTATACATTGGCGATACGTTGATATTAGTTGTTTACTTTGGTGTCATTTCCATAATAGAATAACAAATAAACGTATTATTACGTGTATATGGTAAGGGCATAATTTTGATGAAATTGTGCAGGGTTCTCAAGAAATGAATTACGTTCCTGGATAATACGGTACGTTGTGTCGACAATCGGGTATGGGGGGGGGACTACTTTCCGTTGAGGAGGTGAGCGTGCGTGTGCGTCTCGCGGTCGAGACCTCGCGAGAGAGAAAATAAAATCCGAAATGGTTATTGCCGCGCTATGACCCTAAAAAGTAAATGTTTCTCTTTGTCTGTGAGTGAATAATAAACGATTGGTCAGGCAAAATGGAGGGCAGCGTATCCAAGAACGGGACTGCAATAGCACCAGGTAAAGAATGGGAGCGATAAGCGCCCTTACCATCCGCAACGAAGCGAGGCGTGCGGTTCGTTCCTAAGCAGCGTTCTTTCTTGCAGAACTGTACTTCCTAATTGCCAAATTCTTAGCGGCGGGACCGTGTCGTGAGACCGCAGATGTAAGTGTTTTCTAGTTTAATATGACAGTGCATCGTGCGAATCTATTTCACCGTAAAATCCATGTTTTAGGTGTTGAAGCGTGAATTGGAGCGAGCTAAGGTAAGATGATTGGTCTGAGTTGACGTTTTGCCGGGGTGACACTATACATACCCATCGACTCCACATGGTTTGCACGTGGTTTCTGCTTGTCAAAACATTAGAATTTCAATGTCGATGACCTTCATGAGCGAAAAATTCGGCGAATACCATACCAACAAAAAATGATCGATCTATCGATCTATCGATCAATTTTTCAGAATTTTCCTATTTTTTACAGGTTCTACCGCAAAGAAAAGATTGGGAAGGGCACGTGCATAATCAAACATTTGAGGAGTTGGTAAGTTGATCAATTTTTTGTTTTTTCTCCTTGTTGTTGGCGTACAAAAGATCTATGTGGCATAACAGAATAAATAGGTGATTTTTTTTAATAACATCGCGGAAAATTTTGTTTTGCTGCGTCGTGAGAGATAGTCGACGAGTGCCCGATATATGAAGTACCCCTATTAGGGAGCTACCCCCTTTTCTGTCCCACTCCTCTACGATTCTCCACCTCTGTACTTCTGTATGCTATTGCACAAGATTCCCCCACTACTATTCTTTCGACCAATCAGCAGTTACTTCCGGCCATCTTGCGCGAGCTGATCAATGAGTATATCTCGTGCCCAGACCTTATTTATAGAAACTGGTATCGTGTACGACGAGTGGGTCGTTCGGATTGGTTGCGTCCGTTTACTCGTGCTCGGATTGGTCGAAAGTAGGAACTACTTTACGTTTCTTCGAATCCAATCGTTGGCGGGAAACGCGACAATTTCAAATTAGCTGTACATTCGTTTTTTGTGATTTCTCACAGAAATTATCCGTCTTCCAGGTTTTTTATTTTACAATTCGAAAAATAGTAAAACTGATTGCATGAGAAACGGATTGTATAGATATCTTTAGTAGTGCATGTTACAATAGGAGCCGCACAAAGTCTAAATAAAATCAATCTTATAGTCATTTTTATAAGGGAACATGTGCCAGTTACTTTTAAGGGAGTAGACTTGTTTTCCATTTGTTTTTCATTTGTCGATAATGCAAAAATGGGGTTTGTCAATAGTTACGAAGCTAGATAAAAGATTACGAGTTTACATAATTTGCATTATTCGGAAGTATACAACTGCGCATGTAGCTACTTTCATAAATCTGTGATTCATAAACATAAACATAATCATACATGATAAACATAAAAATAGGACTTCCAAGGGTGATCGTGCCCTGAATAGATCTTTTATGTAGCATTTTTATTGTAAAACCTTGGTTCAAAACTATCTATTATCGATTAATCCTTTGCACTCCTTTGTCGAGTGTGAATCGACATTAGAGATAGAAAAATGTAAATAAAACAGATTTTTATATGTATTTGGTTCTTATTTTTTAGTTAAAAATAAATAGAAGTTCCACGAATACAAATTACAACAAAGTTTCAGAGCTATATATAATCTAATTAGAAAACAAAATTGTTTAAAATAAGTAGCAGTCAAGGAACTGTCCTTCGAAGTAAATGTCGAATGAAACACTTAAAATAGTGGGGAATTGTTGGCAAGAAAATTGAAAAATAATTCGAAGTGCAAATGGTTAATATGTGTGGTCGCCAATTGCAAGAATGTTACAATTTGTATACGAAAGTTAGACACCTATGAATTCGAACATTTTAGGAAAAGAAGTATCCTCATATTGGACCGGAACATTTATTACAAATATGTGCCAGAATTGGTCCAGTACTAGAGAAGGAGGTACCTCCTTGTATACCGGGAGCGATATCTCTTCTTGGCGCAGGCAGACAATCTCTATTACGTACCCGCGAAGGTAAAATTCGAATGAAATATTATCTAAATGATATTGAACGTTCGTGTTTGCATTTTAAGTCCTTTTTGTAGATGTTTTACGTCGAGTGCGTATGGTCAGTTCATTTTCTGGAAGGATAGGTGGAAAACCTTTAATGGAATCACCTTATAGCTTATCAGTGCCTAACATAGGTAATTAGATATTTTATTGTATAAAATTTCGATCTTATTATTGTGATATATTATTTGATTGTTATTTCTTTTCTTTTGTAGTACATGTACTTCAAGGAAGGGAAAATTCAGGTCCTCTCAGCAGGCGAGAGGCGATACCCACAAAGTTCTATAATAAAATGCAACTGTACAGACATACATTAGGGCATTTATCTGCAGTGTATTGTGTTCTTTTTGACCGTACAGGCAAATATATTATAACTGGTGCAGATGATTTACTCGTTAAAGTGTGGAGTTCTATCGACGGACGATTGCTAGCTACTTTTCGTGGTGCATCTGCTGAAATCATGGATATCGCAGTCAATTTTGACAACACTCTACTTGCTGCTGCAAGTCTAGATAGAATATTAAGAGTTTGGTGTTTCCAAACAATGTCGCCAGTAAGAAACTATGATGCTATTTATATTGTCACTTTAGAATTTAAACTTGTGCCGCTGTTAACTTTTATTTGATATTCGCGTCATTTCTATTTTTAGATAGCAGTTCTGTCTGGACACTCTGGCATGATTACGTCGGTCAATTTTTGTCCTATATCATGCAACGGTGTGTACTATTTAGTATCTACCAGTACAGATGGATCTGTTGCGTTCTGGTCTCATACAAAAAAAGGGAAAGAAAGAGCAGTGTTTCAGTGAGTTCAATTAAATTGATACATCGTTTCTTTATCAATGAAAATTTAAATGAAATTGTGATAATTACATTATTATTGTGTATTTTTTACAGACCAAAACCAATTCAATACCACGAGAAAATGCGGCCCGGTCAGGCGCAAATGATATGCGCTTCGTTTAGCCCCGGTGGAGCATTTATGGCAGCTGGTTCAGCAGATCATCATGTTAGAGTATATGCAATGTTGGGAGATGAAGGTCCACGTAGAGTTTTAGAAGTTGAATCGCATTCTGACACTGTTGATAGTATACAATGGGCACATTATGGTCTAAAGTTTATTTCTGGCTCGAAAGATGGTACTGCAAACGTATGGCACTTTGAACAGCAACAATGGTTGTATAAACGTTTGTTGATGACCTCAAAGCTTCCTGGGTAAGTTACATATTATGAACAGTAGGTGTACAATGTTCATGCACTTTTTGAAATGGAATATAATTGAACAAACGACCTGATTTTTTATAATTAATTAAAAGCATTGGTTTAAGAAATGATAAGCAAAAAAGATTTTCCAAAAAATTATTAGTTACGAAGTTACATGCAAAAATAAAAAAGACATTTTTTAAAACTTTTGTATTTGAGCCCATAACGAAAATTAAAATTTACGTTTTATAGATCTGTGGCAGTTATACACATACTGAAAATTTCATCGAAAAAACGACACGCATCGAAAGATGTACGATTCTGTGGATTTTAAGCAGAAACTGTTAAAAAATCGTGTATAATTACGATTTTCACCATTTTTAACCGCTTACAGCTCGTGTGTACGTTAATCGATTTCGATGAAATTTTCAGCATGTGTGTAACAACCATAGATACAAAACATATATTTTAAATTTTCATTAAGGGCCTTAATAAAAAATTAAACGAACTGCTGTTTCTATTTTTGCATGCAATTTTGTAAATTGTAATTTTTGGAAAATCTTTTTTGCAAATCATTTGGTAAACCAATGCTTCTAATTGATGATGAAAGCATCAGGCCGTTCGGTACAATTATAAAAAAGTTATTCTATTTTAAAAGATGTACAAATACTTTGTACACCCACTGTATATGTTTATGAAACAACTCCTACGTATTTAATCTTTGCATTACGATGTTAATACTTATATTTTACATTTAGTGAAACGGAAAGTGACGATGATACTAACAAGAAAGCTAAAGTGACCATGGTTAGTTGGGATGTGAGCGACGAGTGGGTTATCACAGCTGTGAACGACAGTTCGCTAAAAGTATGGAATGCAAAGTCAGGCGAACTAGTAAAAGTTCTTCGTGGACATAAAGACGAAGTTTTTGTGTTGGAGTCCCATCCGATAGATCCTCGTGTTATATTGAGTGCTGGTCACGATGGGCAGCTTATAATTTGGGACGTATTAAACACGGAACCAATAGCTTGTTTCCAAAATTTTATCGAAGGTCAAGGTAATGGTGCTGTTTTCGATGCAAAGTGGTCTCCGGATGGAGCGATGCTAGCAGCTACAGACTCTCACGGACATCTTTTAATATACGGATTTGGATCTGGTGTTCATAAACTTAAAATAGTAAGTGTATTTTCTTATAAACTACATAATCCTTTTACCTTTTCACGTTTAACAACTTATTAATACATGTATGTGTTTCCCTTGTGTAGATACCGAAAGAATTATTTTTCCATACCGATTATAGACCATTAATACGAGATACAAATAATTATGTTCTGGACGAACAAACGCAGACGGCACCTCATTTAATGCCACCGCCATTTTTAGTGGATGTAGATGGAAATCCTTATCCGCCAGAATTGCAGAGACTAGTTCCTGGAAGAGAGAATTGTAGAGGAGAACAATTAGTTCCAAACATTGCAGTAGGTGCCGGAGGTATAGAAATTACTTGATTTTTTGTATCACTTTAGATTTGTATTTCACATGGAAAGCTGTCACATGTGAAATGCTGTTTATATTATTCCAGTTCTGATCTAGTACTGGATTAGTAAATGTAATCCAGTGTAAATGTAATTCAATGTAACTCCAGTGTAATTCAAAATATTTATACAATAAATGTACGTTAAATTTAATAGGGATGCAGGAAGTTATCGAAGGCCTCCCGTCTCATGAACCACGATCCAATATTGATCAATTAATCGAAGCTCTTGCGCAAAGACAAAATCTTTACGGTGGCGGCGATGATAGAGAAGATAATATATTGGAACAACCGATTCGGCAAATGGCTAGTCCTCGAGGAAGTAGATCTGGCTTGCGGAGAGCCGGTGATGTCGAAGGTGTACGACAAAGTAGTGGTAATTGGCAAAGAGATAATACAACACCTTGGAACACGCCTATTCTTGCTCGACCTATGAATCCAGCTCTTAGAGAAACGCAATATAAAGCTATGTATGTTTCAAATAATCAACAACAAATTCATTTCTTGATGTTACCTACAGAGAACAATTGCGAAAATAATTCAAAATCTAATATTTCCAGAAATGCAATGGCAGAGATGGAACTTGAAAATTGGAGACGTGAGATGCGAAGAAGGCCACAGCCTGCATCTAACGCTGTCAACCCTGAAAGTAATATAGGCAGTCGTTTGGCAAATAGGAAACGAAACAGAACCGCTAGGCATGGATATAGAACTAGAGCTACACGTGGCGATGAACAAGAGGAAGACGAATTTGAGGTACTTTGAAAATATGATTGATTAAAATGATTATATTTCCCCAGTTTTTGCAACTACAAGTAATTTACAGAACGCTGATAATGGAGGAACTTCAGGTAGTTCAGCCAGTAGCAACAGCAATGACTCCACAGCTCATGAAGAAGATCTGTGTTCTGATAGTTCCAGTTCTGAATCTAGTACCGAATATTCAGATTGGATTGCTGACCATGGTTTAAATCTGGAACCACCAAAAAGGAGTAAACGTAAGCCTGTGAAAAAGCGATCTCTTACTCCACCAAGCGACACGGATAGAAGACGCAGTAGACGTCCTAAGAAAAAGGTTTATAGATATTTCTCACATATTATACGTGAATATGTTTTTATCTTCTGTTTCAATAATATTTCGTTTTATTGTAAGGTCGTTCCAGTAGCAAATGGCATTGAGGAAATCCCAGAAGTTTTCAGACCTTCTGAATGGCTTACTGAAATAATCCCGCGGAAAGCTCCGTATTATCCACAAATGGGTGATGAAATAGTATATTTCAGACAAGGGCATCAATTTTACTTAGACGCGGTCAGAAATAAGAAAGTGTACGAGCTTGGTCCACGCTGTGAACCATGGAACAAAGTCAATATAAGGGTATGAATCTTGTTTTAAGAGAATTTTATATTAATAATGTTGCGGACCGAACGGTGTCCAGTGTTTCAACACCAAGTGTTAACTTCAAGGAAGGATAATTCACTGATAACTTTTAGGGAACAGTTTTCAATGGTAATACACTAAACCTGCGACGAGAGGTCAAATGACCTAGAGTAATTATAGTCACTGAATTCGTAATGAAAGGGATTATCATTGTAAATGCTTAAGAAAGTGTAGTTCCATTAAAAAAACAAAGGTGACCTTGATATCTCTAGAAGAAATTACATAAAAACAAAAATTTGTTGGTATCATATAAGCCCCATTTTACCATTCAACTTTGTCCTTAAGACATTTAATGTACCTTTGTGAACAACAAAGATATTTGAGGTGATAGCGTTAGGTGCCTCACCCAGTATATTATATAGTGAAAATCGCACAAAATATAAACAAAGTTAATCTTGTTATTTTTATAATACACATCAGTCACTTTTGATGGTCTGTAGGTTTTGTGTTGATACACAGAGCACTTAATGTTGTACAGTAATACAAATACAGTCATTGCGCGTGCTTCGATGTAAGACTGGACACTGTTCGATCGGCAACAAATAATATTAAATTAATTTCAATAAAATGAATAGACTGTATTTGATGTTTTTTATAGGCGCAGGAATTTGTAAAAGTAGTGGGTATCAAGTATGAAATTCGTCCACCTCGATTGTGTTGCCTAAAGTTGGCGTTAATGGACGAAGACGGTCGATTAACAGGCGAAAATTTTACTATTAAATACCATGACATGGCTGATGTGTTGGACTTTCTAGTTCTACGTCAGACATTTGACACAGCTTTAGCGCGTAGTTGGTCCGAAGCTGATCGTTTTCGTTGTATGATCGATGATGGCTGGTGGATGGGACAAATACAGTCGATGGAACCATTGGATGAAGATTTTCCAGAATCATTTTTCATGTGCTTTCGTGTCCGATGGGACAATGGTGAATACGAACGAATGAGTCCTTGGGATCTCGAACCAGTTGATGAAAACCGTACGTTCCATTTTATAAATTCATTTTAACCCATTGGCGTATTTTCTTTGCAGTTACAGTCGGTCCGTACGGTATATTTTCTCAGTATGATGCAAGTCTTCGAAATGCTGCCCCTTAAATGTTTTTTCTTTAAAATAACCTTCCGTAAATCATACCGTAAATCATAAATTGTGTACATCAATATCGGAATAACATAGACCAATATCGAAAAGCGTTGGGTAAAGATTTATAACTATTGAATGGTTCAAATTCTATTTTGATTTCGCTACTTATGCTGTCCCCTTATGATGTCGCCTCTCTATACCATACCACGGCTCGTCTCTGGTTACAGTGATTAAAACGTCTTTATCCTCAAAAATATCGTAGAAGAGAAAAGAAAATTTATATTTCTTAGATGACTACATTTATTTATTGATTACAAACGAATCAAATTTCATTTAAAAAAGGCGTAACATTCATATAACTCGTTAACTAGTGGTGTGCGAGACTGCGTCGAGACGGGAATTGAAACGATTTTCGGTATCAGGGCGGAATCTTAAAACTGTCGGGATTTCTTACTAAAAAGACAATATTAAAAGATTCCGTACATTATCAGAAATTCCAAAGATTCACGAAAAACTCGAACACCCCTGGGAATACCGAATATTCTTCACAATATTGAAATAATTTTGAAAAATCTATGTTACATGGCTACACACTTTTTAATGGAACCTTCAATAGCAACAGCAATTTTCATTATGAACTAACAATTAACCCTCAATAACGTCATCTAATACTTTCATTTAAGATTGCAATGTAAAAGAAAATTTCTATGCTTTCTTTTGGTACAGCACAATTATTGAAAATACTATTAACAGGTTTCCGGTAGGTAAAGTGTTAAAATACGACAAGGAATTAACAATCAAATCATTCAATGACCAATTGACCAGTTATCTTCTATTATCTCAGTTAAATCTTCAAAATATTTATTATAGGACTTCCTGCAGAACTCGGAGGTGCTGTTCCTGTGCTTCCGGAAGAGATACAAACAATATTGTACCAGCCTCAGGCAGAGGAATGGCCAATGGGGGACAGAGAAGCAACATGTCGCAGGATTATCCGTGGATTAGATCAAGCGATGAGTCTTGCGATTGCAGAACCTTTCGTTGCACCTGTTGATCTCAATACTTATCCAGCGTATGCATTCGTCGTCGAATATCCTATTGACTTGTCAACAATAAAGGCCCGTTTTGAAAATCATTTCTATCGAAGGATTACGTCTGCACAGTTTGATGTCAGATACTTGGCAACGAATGCCGAACAATTCAACGAGCCTCATAGTCATATAGTGAAACAAGCAAGAATAGTTACCGACCTTTGTCTACGTATCATAAAGTAAGATTTAATTTGTTTCACTACATAGATATTTTATATCGTTCAGATTGTTCTCCAGCATAGAAAAAAAGACATTTTTATTTGTTACACAGAGAAACTACGGAGGTGGATGTACCAGCTATTTATCATCAATTAGTTGATACATATCATTCTTCCGACTCGGAAGTTGACATGGAAGAAGAGAAAGATAGGCCATCGACAAGCACTCAACGAGCAACTTCAAGTAGGAATTTACGGTCGCAAGAAGTAGCGAACGACTGGCAGCTAGCTTGCCGACAATTATTAGAAATGCTATGGCAATGCGAAGATTCGATTCCTTTCAGGTAAATTAGATTAACTTCGTTAGATCGTGAATGTTAGATTTGCAGCATGATTGATTAAACATCGTTTTTGGTACCAACATTTTATAGGGAACCTGTTGATAGATTAGAGCATCCGGATTATCATCAGATTATAGATACACCCATGGATTTACGTACGGTAAAAGAAGATTTACTCGGGGGTAATTACGAATCGCCCTTGGAATTTGCCAAAGATGTGAAATTAATATTTACGAATAGCAGAAATTACAATACTAATAAGCGTTCAAGAGTAAGTCAACCTCCTGTCAAATTTGTTCATTTTGACTGCATATGAAAGAGTATATTGTATTTCGTTGAAAACATTGAAAAATGATTATCGTGAACATTGTTTTTAAATGAATCACTGGGAAAATATCGATGTATTCGTACGAAGCTTATTAAGCTGAATGAATTTTGCTCGAATTGATTTTTAAAAAATTTACATACACAAGAGGATCATTGTAATGGTTTGAAATGTTTCATTGAAATGTTTGACAGTTGATATTTTTATGCAAAATAAAAGTTGTCTACCTAAATTGCAACAAATTGAAGTAAAATAGAAAATTATTTTCTTTGTTAATATGTTTCATAGATTGAAAATAATACAATATATTTAGATTCTTCTAATGCTTTTACTGTTTTAAATTACACTTACTCATTTTTGTCATAAATGCTTAAAATCCGCTGTCTACTTATTAAATACTGTTCATTTGTAGATATATTCAATGACAATAAGATTATCAGCTATGTTTGAAGAACATATGCGGAAAATTATTTCAAATTGGAAATCTGCCAGGAGACGCAATAATAATAGATCGAATGCAAAAGGAAAAGGGAAGAAGGGTAAAGTTCGGTTACCGAATGGCACAGGTGTGTATCCTACTGTAAAAATGTCTACACATTATTAATAAGAAGTATTAATGTATATATATATAATGAAGTATTAATGAAAAATATATGAATTCCATTTTAAGGGCCTCAAAAATCAAAAACCGTTTGTACAGATGATGATGACGACGACGATGATGTAAATAGTGATGACGAAGACACAGAGGAATTAGGAAAAAAGAATAGTTCAAATGTATTTGAACCAGGTATGTATTTCGAATTTATTTAATCATTTAATCACTTATTTTCTGTATGGCTACAATGTCTAATATTATACGTATCTTTTCAGGACCATCACGTATGACAAATGGCCATACCAAACGACCCGGTAATTCGTCACGAATGTTAAAATTACGAATTTCTAGGTCTACCGCATCTAAAAAGACAACAAAAGAAAGTGAAAGTGAAGCTAGCGAATCGGAAGCTTCCATAGATAGTGAAAGTAGTGGTAGTGTGCCAGTAAGAAGGACAAGAGCAAGAAAGCCAGTACCTAGTGCAAGTACTGACAGTGATTCTGGAGATGTATATACACCTGGTGGTCGTGAGAAGCAAACTCGAAAAAGTCGCAGCAAAAACAGCAGCAAAACCAGTAAGCAAACAAAGTCCAAGGTAAAATCATGTGTTGCTGCAACTGCAGCTAACGATGACGATGACGATGACGATGACGATGACGACGAAGATGGGGATGCCGAACATTTTGCTGCACCAGAGACATCGGAAGAAGAAAGCGAAGAAGAAGTTATTAACAGAAGTAGCACGAGATCACGCAAACTTGCATCTGCCTCGGAACAAGAAGATAACGTAACGAAAAATGGGAAAAATGATGGAAGTCAGAGCGAGGAAGACGAAGATGACGACGAGGAGGAGGAGGAAGAGGAAGAACAGCAATCTCAACCTAACCAAGACTCGGACAGCGAAGACTCGGATACCGTTTTTACGTGGTCCAGGCCACAAAGAAAAGTTCGCGTATCGAGAGAAACGCAAATACACGAGATCTCACTAAACTCGAGAAGAACTGCAAAACGTCCTCGTTACAATGAAGAAAGTGACGAAAGCAATACAATGCCTGTTAGGAATCGACGTAAAATAAAACGTCAATCTTATGCGGAAAATAGTGATGAGAGTTTACCAGAACCTGAAAATGTACCAGGCATTAGTATAAGTAGCAGAGGACGTGTACGAAAAATGACAGCAAGAGCACGGGCGTTTCTTCAATTGAATCAAGAATCACCCTAACAGCATCTTTTATGTTAGTAATAAAAGTGTAAATTATTGATCCTTCGAAAACTAATTCTTGCAAATGGTTAGTGGAATAGTGTAAAAATTTTAAATGTTATTTGATAATGTTTGTTCTTTGAAACGTGCGACTGTATCCACATTAGTAGCATTACACGATGTCATGTGTATGCCAGGATATTATTTGCCTGAAAATCTTTGCATAGGATTATTATTATTATTATTATTATAGAATGTACGTATGAACACTTGAGATTGTCATAGCAATTCACGATAAACACTGCTACAAAGTACTTCCATTATTATGAAGCACGTTGATAATGTTATTTTTTTATGTTCAAATACACCATCGAACGAATAATGTGTAAGGCAAACTTGGTAGCAAGCGGAAACAGTGAAATTATGACGTTATTTTAATTTCCATGATTCTTCATATATGTACATTTTCTATTTTTGTAATGCTACTGATTCTTCGTATAATGATATACCTAAGTTTGTCACACTAATTGATATTCCCGTTGTTTAAAATGCAATGACAGCTAAATTGTTAAGTATTTCAATGAATGATTATTTTTGCAAAATGTTCCAAAGTGTTATTACTATATACTGGTTAAAGGTACAGATAGATAAATATTCTTTAAAAATTCTGAATTTCTATATGACGATACTTACTAACCAACTAAATATTACGTAATAGCATTGTATTAGATTAGATTGTTAAAAAAAAGAAGTATGTTATTGTACCTGGAATCACGTGAACAATTCGTATCTTATTCAGGGAATTGTATTTGTAAGATTAGCTTAAATATTTCAACGTTTTGCTGGTTTCAACAATGTCCGTTGACAAATGAAAAACTACTTTCATGCTAGTTTCATACTATGGTCTTAAGCAACTAAAAACAAAAAATCAAAGCGTTGTTTATAATACATGCAGTTAGCAGAAGGGATCCGTATCAGTGTTTATATTTGCATATGTTAGAATTATGGTGATTTTTTTTTAACAAAAATATTTCTTTTGGTGTAAATGATATTTATTCAATGAATTTAGCACTTTCATGCTTGTAAATTTTTTCTAATTATATAATTAACTTTAAATAAGAATAACTTTTTTATGAATGGACCAAACGACGTCAAATTTCTCTGTAAGGCTGGAAAAATTAGTTCAGTAAATGACGTCTAAAAAATATGTTGAGAAAATGCATTTGGTCGGAATTGTGAGAAACAATGATAAAAATTAATTTCTACAACATTTTTAGCTGGCCCAATAAGGAAAATTTAAAAGATGTGTTTGGTCAACCCGTATAAATTACATACGTCCAGAAAATTTCATTGAAATTGGTTAATTGATTTACGAGTTATAAATGATCAAATTTGGTAAAAATTTCAATTTTTCAAGATTTCCAGCATTTTTACCACTTTTTGATCGTTTATAATTTGTAAACCAATTTCAATGAAATTTTCTGGACGTATATAATTTATACGGGTTGACCAAACACATCTTTTAAATTTTCCTTATTGGGTCAGCTAAAAAAGTTGTAGAAATTAATTTTATCATTGTTTCTCATAATTCCGACAAAATACATTTTCTCAACATATTAATTACACGTCATTTACTAAACTAATCCCTCTAGCCTTACAGAGGAATTGAAGTTGTTTGGTACATTCATAAAAAAGTTATTCTGATTTAAAGAGTGTGTGTGATCAGTTATGCTCCTAACTGTATATCTATATAACTTTGTCAAAGGAAACTGTACTTATCTACCACGTTTCGTAAATTCCACAACATGAGGCAGTGCCTTTACAAATACAATTATTTATTTGAAGAATACAGTTAACACAACTTTTCTCTTTCGTTTTGAAAACTAATGCCAAGATAAAAAGACATGTGTTTCTTTCACTGAAATATAACTTGAATTTTTATATATGAGATCAATTTATATTAATGGCACTGTTTTCGCTTTTTCCAATAATACTTAAATAATGCTATTACTTGTAAATACAAACACAAGTTAAAATGAATTCAACATTTTCTTTGTTAAATAATACGTCAAAGAAATGCGTGCTTTACACGGTCTGTAGTATGAAGTAGTAACTTTTTACATGTAATTTTTATGTCCATTAGAAGGATAAGAACCAATGCTCGTGCGATTTTAGCAATTTTTCATATGTAGAAATAGACATTTTTCAGATTTGTATAACATAACAAATTACTCCACTCATTATGTAATAGAATACACGGTTTTCAAGACAGTTATGCTATTGGCAGACTAATATAACATAACAATATGTGCACAAATATTGGAAGTCTTGACTGTCTCGAGTCATTGTGATATTAGTTTAAGAATATTAAATATATATATAATGATATAAATATTAATAACTAGGAGTATAATAAATATTTTTTTAATAATGTCACACATAAGAGAGTCATATCATGTGGACTCAACAAGTAGAATTTCTGATTATGTTAATTAAATACAGAATATTAACTTTAATTCAATTATATATACATATTGCGATATATGTGTTTCATATCTTAATCTTCAGAATTAATATAATTTCGTGTATATAAATACTGCTAAGTTACAAAACTTCATTAACATGACATGGTTTCACGTTTGCGTAAAGGTTGAAACTTTGATTGTCACACCAATTTAATATGTTCTGTTGTATATCTAGTTTATTGAAACCCACCGCCACCAATAAAAAGAATGTTTCATATATACATGTTTTATTTTAACTCCTATATCGCTTTTCTAAGCAAACCAAAATCAAAATATTTAAAAGAATACAAAGTAAACATAATACACGTTGCTTTTTCGTAATACTATTTACATAGGTGGTGTTCTTCATTAAGTAACTACCGTTGTGTTATGCTATATACATGCAGAAGGAAATTTCTCTCTGATTATATACAATCTACAAAAAATTATAGATCCCTGAATTATTCATAACATAATAAGATCGTATAATAATAAGGTTTCTTTGTATAATAGTACAGTATTATTTATTTACGCTAGTGGAGCATCGAAGGAAAATTAAAATATACCCAGTTAGCACGCGGGCTCGGTTTGGGCCGGACCAGTACGCGCGCCAGTACGCGCGCCAGTGCGAGCACATCAGTTGCGCATTGAAATAAACATTGTCTACATCGATTGCGAGAAATGGAAACTATAAAAATTTGCATTGCCATGTCATTTTCTTTACAGTTAAATTTCAATTAATTACATTTCGAAATTTATTGAAATGTGCACATGAACATGTTCATGGAAAAGTGTCGTTCGACGGAAAAGAAAATTTATATTTTTTGTATGACTACTATACACTTATTTTAATGCTTAATTAATATTTTTTAATTTAGACTGTTCAATATCTAATATGAAATATTGAATATTACATTTTTTCATTTATTTTGATTATTTTTCTTTATGAGTCCACTTCCAACTTCTCACAAACGTTCAAATTGCAATATTCAATAATAATAGAAGTTATCTGGAAGTTATCCGAATATTTTTGCCCTGAAAAGTGGAATTTGCCACATCAGTACGACCGTGCTGCCCTCTTAAACAAAGGCAGGTTCAGGGTCCATCTGCCAGCAGAACAAGGCCCATCTGCGCTTACAGACGCTCGGCAGAATTAAATTTTTGTTTATCTAGATAACGACATCTGCCACATCGATGCGATCCGCCCTGTGTTCTGTACCGCCATTGGCCACATTAGTGTGACCGTGCTGCCCTATAAAAAATATAAGAATATAAACTGTAATAAAACAAAAACAACAAATCGAACAATATAACTTTTCATAGATATTTGTTCGAAAGAAAAAGTACTTTTAGCTGTAAAGCTAGAACTACAAATACAGAAGTAATCTTTCACAATTTTTCAATATATAATTGCATGGTTAATTACATTTGTTTTGCGTAACATGAATGAACATAATTAGTGCATTATCGCGAATGTTTTATGAAATCAATGTTTTATCAGTTCAAAATCTTTTGTCATCGCTTCTGTTTATAATTTGGATTTTCCACCATTCTAAAATCATATCGTGCGATCCATTTGCATGTAATATGATGAACTATACATTAAGATTACAGTTTACAATATATAATTACAAGATTTTCTAATAATCTCGTATTACATGATTAAATTTCATAAGTCAAATTTCCCGCCTATCTCTATTGGCAATACTGCATGAATTCTAGCGCTTTTGTTCGCATCATTGCGCAATATTATCAAATTGGTTTCATCATTGAATTTTATGAGAACTTTGCATAATTTCGTAAGTAATAAATTAATTTTATTATTCGTAAAAGTTATGAAGTTGTAAAGAATAATACGTGTACTTTTATTTAGATATAAAGAATAAAACAATTTCAAATGTTGGACATACTGATGACTATACTCAATACCTTCCGGTGAGAGGTCGCGCATCTTTCAACGTTTATGGACTCTTTTCCGGTAGGGTGACAAAATGACTGGCTTCAGTAATAAGGTATGCAGTTTGTTTTATCATTTTAGCTCGTATAAGACCATTAGTAAGTGAAAAATATGAGTGTTATAAGCAATTGGCTACACGGAAAATGTTAGTAAATATTTTACACATGTATCTAACGTAAATTTCTTATAAAAACTTAGTGGTCAGTGTATCATTTGTGGTCACATACACGTGTTTTCCTCTAAATTCCTCTTGTTTTTTGGGAGGATACGACACATATCATATATTCTTTCATTGTTTTTAAGTATTATAACAATATGCATCGCGTGATGTATTATTAAACAACAGTTTTTATTCTAAAATAATTTTTATGTTTGACACGTGTTAGTTATTATTGACAGTATTGTGCACAGACGCATGTGCATAATTTCAGTCTTTTATACAGCTGAACAAATTTATAGTTTACTCCAATATCATAACTTTATCAAATGAATTCATAGCAAAATATTTTACTGTATAATTATATTTTCAGCCAATATTAATCGATGGCCGTGGCCATTTACTCGGTCGTTTGGCAGCGATTATTGCCAAAACGATTTTACAAGGCAACAAAGTAATTGTTGTCCGCAGTGAACAACTTAACATCTCCGGCAATTTTTTCAGGTTTGTACAAATTTCTTTCCTTTTACAGTGCAATTTTCTTTCACACTAAACAAATATGCTATACAGACATTGGTCTTTTTTCTTTTGTTTAAATAGCTTTTAGTTTATAAGTATCTAATTTGGTTTGAAACTTCTGTTACAGAAACAAATTGAAGTTTATGTCTTTTTTGCGCAAAAGATGTAACGTAAACCCAGCCCGTGGACCTTTCCATTTCCGTGCACCTAGCAAAATATTATGGAAGACAGTTCGTGGTATGTTTAAATGCTAATTGTTGTTAATTGTACAATTTCAAATTTGAACCAATCAATGATTATTTTACATCTTACCTACATTATTTGATAGCATAATGAAACAACTATTTGTATGAGATTATTCCTCATTGAATATTTAATAGTCTTTCTTAATAAGTATTAAAGAATTAAGAGAAAGTTTAAAATGTAGGCATGATTCCACACAAAACACAAAGGGGAAAGGACGCTCTTAGGAGGTTGAAGGTTTACGAAGGATGCCCACCACCATACGACCGCAGGAAACGCGTTGTTGTACCAGGTGCAATGAGAGTTATGTGTCTTAAACCTGGCAGGAAGGTAAGATCAAATATCCTTCTATTTTCATTATTATAAAATAACCATAATATATTTTTAATTATTTTTTTAACGATGATGGTATGGTAATTTGCGTCTGATCATGATGTCACTCTTTTGCTGAGTTAATACTATAAAAATAATTGTATCACATTCTTAAGAAATATACATTGTGCTTACACTTCGATTTTCTTTCTAGTACTGTCACGTAGGCAGACTGTCTCACGAAGTTGGATGGAAATACAAGGCTGTGGTACGCACGCTGGAGAACAAGAGACGTGTCAGATCAATCCTTGAAGTTCAAAAGAGAGATAAACTCAAGGTAAATTTCAAGAATAAGATTGAAACATTTACAGAATTATTCTTGTACTACATGTACATTATTTGTTCCAGAAACTTACTAAACAAGCTGGGCAGTCCGTTACCAAAGCTACAGCACCATACACAGCAATTATTAATAATTTTGGATACAATTAATATAAAAATTGTAAAAATAATAAAGTTCTATAAACATTCTACTTTGACTTGTTATTACACCTTACATGATTATGAACTTCCTCAATTTAATTGATAATAGGTGAATGATTCACAACTTTAATGATATTAGATTCCTTTTGTATGGTAATATCTAACCAAATTTGAAGAATACGTACACCCTCGCTCAAAAATATGTGAACAAAACGTTTAATTTTTATATGAATCTCCTTAGTTTCGTTCAATATTATGTGGTGTGCTTTACACAGTACTAAAGAATATAATTTAATAATAATTATGTGAGTAGTATTTCGAAATTTTTTCAACCCTTATGTTGATAACCGGATATCCACTATAGATATGTATGTGGATAACACGTTTAATCTATATAATAAAAATGGAATGCTGTTCGTTGGTCACGACATCACGGGAGAACGGCTGGACCGATTTGGCTAATTTTTTTTTTTAATGTTCGTTGTAGTCCGAATCATGTTTTTACAATACAAAAAATTGGAAAAGTTGTTCGGAAACATGAAAATTCAGGAAAAACTAAAAGTGCTTTTTGAATCATATTTCAATACAACAAAAAAACGAACGTCGCAGCTTTTAATCAATATTTCAATAGGAATTAACATTATCCATTTTTACTGTGTTCACATACTTATATCCTATAGCTTTTCACAAATTCACAAAATGATCACAAACAAATTTATTGAAATGTGGACAGAACAACGTCTGTCAGGTCAGCTAGTTTTTAAATATATCTTTCATCAGTTTTATTAAATTTTATGCGGTCTAGTTTACACGCAGTTAATATATATTATATATATAATTCATTAGATATCTCACCAATAATAATTGTCATTTTGAAAAGACAGTGGACTGCTCTAATGGATCATCAATTAAATTGTACAATTTGATATTACATATTAGAATAAATTATACTTGCAATAAAGTGTCCGCATACTTTCGAGCAGGAGTGTATATATGTTACGGGTACTGTGTCTGAGGCGGACATTCTATAGAATGCCCTATCTTTTCTGGCAATGTGTATAATGAACAGGTATTTCGGACATTATATGTAATATCCACGGTTCGTTGGGCAGTTTGTTAAATTCATACTTGACATGTTTGAAGTTTATCTTTTATAGCAGTAAATTTGTCTGACCTACTCACAATTCACTATCGCATTCTACACATTATCCGAAAGATAAGGCATTCCATACATTGCTAATAACATGCATACTAATTAGCAACTTACTTGAAAATATGAATGAGTTTATTTATAAATATATTTACACAATATTCACATTTTTCTATAACAAAATAGATCGAATTAATGCTCTATACTATCTACTGTAAAAACAACTGTACCCCGTTTATCATTATCCTCATCATCGTGCACTTCGTTTTCTTCTTCGTCCTCGGAGGTAGAAGATGAACTGGAATCTTTATCATCTTTCAATTGATAGCTACCTACATTTTCTGGCGGTGGTCCAATAGTATGTAAACCAAGTTGTTCTGCTAATTTTTCAGCAGCATGTTTAGCTTGAATTATCTACAGAATATTATAATTATTGATAAATATGCTTTATGTACATAAAAATATATAGATCTACTTTAACTACCTGAAGCTTTTCTTTATGTTCCCTTTGCAGCAATAAAGATTCGTTTAAATTTACTACTTTTATTGCACCATGAACTATAAGTGGAGGTGTAGCTGCTGTAACTTCCCAATTTTTATTTGTCTTTCTTTGTTTTTCCTTCTCTGGATCATGTACATTAGATTTGGTAGTTTTGTATGGCTTAAATGGTTCCCTTGTTTTGTCGTTTCTCTCTGAAGGATTCTCTACTTTATTGAGAATGTATTTAACGTGTTCTGCTTCTTGAAATGATTCTATTTCTGTTAAATCTTCTGGTTTAATTAAACTTTCCTCTGGCGGTAAGTGGATAATTTTCTTTTTGTGTGTACCAGAACCTGTGGGCTAGAAACATCAAGTATCTTGATAAATATTAAAATAAGACTACTGAAAAAAAACTATAAAATAATGACATAATGTTTGTCAGTAAATTTTTGGCAATTATGTCATTGTTTATTGTCAATACATTAATATAAAACTAACTTGTGCTAATATTTTCAATGGATCTTCTTCATCATCGCTGTCAAGTTCAACAATTTTTACCGTATCTTTTGTTTCACTATATTTGCCTGTCCATTCTAATTCATTCATAGCAGCTTTACCCTCGGATGCTAAATTTAGTCTTGACAAAAGATCGGCTGCTTGTTCAACTTCATTTTTATGCTCTATTTCTTTCAATATTTTTTCGCGAAATTCTTTAATCTTCTGCCCTTTATCAGGGAGCTTCATTATAAACGTTCTAAAAGAAGAAATTGAAAGATATACATCACAAACAAAGCGATCTATTAACCCTTTGCACTACGAATTATTTTGTAATTTTCTTGCCAACAACTTCCTGCTAGTAGTAGTATTGTTGATTTGGTTTACAAGGTTTGTAAACCATCAAGAAATTGTGCATCCACATCTCATGCCACAGTCTGTACCTTATTATCTATAATCGATGGTAATCTATCCTAATATCTTACATCAAATATTGCCTCTCCCTCTCTTTTTTTGATTATTAACTTCCCGATTCACAGGGAAGTTACTGTAATTTCTTTCCTTTTTCTCTCAATACTCTTAAGCCCGTTTATTATTTCTCCCACTCTTTTATCTTGTACCACCTTTTCAATACCTATATTTATTCTCTCCACACCTTCACATTCCTCTGCCAGATATTTTAACTTTCCCAGGTGTCTCTTGCATATCATGCACATTCTCTCTTCCTCCTTTCTCCAATATTTGCTACCTTCTTCCACATTTCTACATCTTACTTTATCCATCAGACTCTGAGATTGTCTTCTTCTCCTTTCTCTACCAGATACCTTGGTACCTTTACTTCGTATATATGTTTACAATGAGTGTATAAAGTGTTCATGCACTTTTTGAAATGAAATTACTTTTTTATAATTGAACCAATCGACCTAATTTTTTATAATTAATTAGGATGGTTTAAGAAATGGTAAGGAAAAAAGATTTTCCAAAAAATTATTATTTACAAGGTTACATGAAAAATTAAAAAAAGGCATTTTTTAAAACTTTTTTATTTGGGCCCATAATGAAAATGTAAAATTTTCGTTTCATAGACGTATGGTAATTATACACATACTGAAAATTTCACTGAAATCTTTTAACACAGAAATAAACGACATTTAAACTGAAAATTACGATTTTCACAATTTTTAACCGCTCACAGCTCATGTGTATGTTAATCGATTTCGATGAAATTTCCAGCATGTGTGTAACAAACATATATTTTAAATTTTCATTAAGGGCCCTAATAAAAAATTAAACGAAATGTTTTTTCTATTTTTGTACGCCATCTTGTAAATTGTAATTTTTGGAAAATCTTTTTTGCAGATCATTTAGTAAATCAATGCTTCTAGTTGATGATAAAAAGTCAGCTCATTTGGTACAATTATAAAAAAGTTATTCCATTTTTAAAGGTATACGAATACTTTGTACACCCACTGTATATCTATCACAGAACCTAGATGCCATTATTTTACTGTATTGCCACTATCCCTGAGTTTGTCTATCCCTCTCTTTTAGAGTCTCAATAATTTCTATAGTTTCTTTTCCTTTCCTTCATTATTTTTCTATTTCCGCTTGATTATATCCCTTGCTATTCAGCTTGTCTTCTCTTAGCTATTTCTTGTTATCTCCCATACCTGTTCTCAGGCATTCCTTTACTAAAACTCTTTCCCCCGTTCCAGAACCTCTACTATTTTTAAGTGTTTTTAATACATTGTTCTTTCTCTGATGTAGAATCACACTCGACAAAGAAGTACAAAGGGTTAATGCAATGTTCGTTACAGGGCTTACCTACTTATTAGCAAGAATTTTATTCTGTCTTTCTAATAGTTCTTCTAATTCGAATTTCTGTTTCTTCCCCAAGTCTTCTATGTATCCTTGGCTTTCTTTTTTCGAAGGAGGTGGTATCTCACCCGGTACTCTCTGAATAACTTTCTTCAACATCTTGAATTACAAATTTTGATATATTTTCAAAAACATCTGAAATGATTAAAAATGAACGTATATTTCGTCACTTCCGAAATTCCAAATGAAAAAGTACTGTTCTTGTATATAATACTGATCTAAAGATAAAATGTTTACATATACATTACCTAAAATTTAACCTGCTTATAAATATATAGACAACCGATCAAAATATCTTTATACGTACCAGTTAATATATATAGTAATATTCCATAATGTATATTAACACTACATTGCGAATCAATCACCACCGCATATTTATTTATTCGAGTATTTTACGATCTCCACCATTTGAATTACGGTCGTTTTATTTTGCGAAGAGAAGTTGCAACAAACAACTGCTACGTGCAATACCACAGCGCCTGTGTACATGCCTTGAATGATACGAGATATCGAGATTTGAAGAATCGATGTTCCACGACATGTTGAATGGAGATCCAATTCCAACCTCAATGAAACTTTCTGAGGCGATTGTAATAAAATGTTGAATCTGTCAGATGTCGTTGAATTTCTTTTAACCAGTGACGAATGAGAATAACAATTTTCATTTGATTGGATAAGAACGTTGAGACAGCAAGCGTGTTCTGTCAAAATCAACTATAGAACGTAATTTTATTAAAACTAGTAAAAGTGACGTAAAGTTGTAATGATTGAAAGCAAGTTCGCAAAGCAACTGCCAATCTTTAGAAATGAATTGCAATGGGGGGTTGTCCATGGGTGGTGAACGCAAGACAAATCTCTTTATGGATTCTAAGCCAATTATCACATGTAAGTTCATTGATCAAAATATTCATTTATTTAACCTCTTACTTGAAGTGCCATCGCGAAGTATTGTTATTGACGCCCACGACTAACTGTCAATCTTTATGACATTTCATTTCTTCTTACAGTACAATTAAAATATAATTTCGTACATTTCGGACGCTGCGATACATAATAATGAATTCTTTCGAAATTATAACTTCTTTAACGATGATCGTTAAGTTTTAATGAACATATGTTATTTTGAATAGGTTAATATATGTTTTTCTGTTACTTGAAACAATATATTTTTGCTTAAATCTTGTCAATTGTATCGCATTTATAACATTGCTTATTTTGTATATCACGAATATATTTCTTTATTTACAACTCTAACTCTTGTCTATTTTATTTTGCAATGACATTATTCTTTATTAATACAGACGCAGGAGATGAAAAATTATTCTCCACGGTGGAAAATAGTTTGGTCCAAGGGATACCTGCGGAAACAGTTGAATGGCGTAGATCGTTTGGTAGACCGATTAAGCACGTTAAACTCGGGGGTAATTTCGTGCCATTTTCAAAGGATATTCTACCATCCAAGAAGGATGGGCATCTGATAAAACAACCAATATTTCATATTTATTGGAGCGAATGTTCTGTAAGTGTATTAAGGAGGTAGACTCGTTTCCAGAATTGCAAGGGTACGGGTTGTGCCTTTTTATTTCTTGATATTGCAAAGATAGGGTTTCTCAGTAGTCAAAAAGTCCTAGTTTTACGTTTACGAGGTGTAATTTGCATTATTCTATAGTATGTAGCTGTTGCAGGTTTATGAAAATATAGTTGAACCTCGATAATTCGAATTTCAAGTAAAGAACTAAAATCTTTGAGTTGCAGAGGTTTTGACTTATTGAAGTCTTTGAGTAAGAAAGGTTTACCATATGAAACTTCGACTTAAAGAGAGTTTGTATGACACATTAATTTGCTGATTGTAATAGTTTTAAAGAAAGAAAAGTCGAATTTTCGGATATGAGTTATTTTTTATATACATGTAGTAAATATAATCTACTAAGCTCTTACATATTAAAGAAATCTGTGATTTCACTTTATGTTAATGAATGAACAAATCGTTGATCAATGGTATTTTCAATGGTAACCAAAGCAAAGAATACATTTTCTTCAATATCATTGCATCTTTCTCTCGTTTAGCTTCTACACTTGTGGGAAATAATTTGAGTTAAAAGAGAAGTTTTATTTCGATTTATAAAGGTTTTTAAAGTGTAGTAGAAGGAAGAAAATTTTCGTCTTATGCTTCCGAATAATACAAATTATGCCTTGTAAACATAAAAATAGAACTTTTAAGGGTGATCGCAGCCTAGATTGATTCTTGGTTTTGACTAATGAAAAACCCCATTTTTGCATTATCGCATCCTTGCATCCTGGAAACGCTAGTCTGCCCCCTGAATATAATAGAATAAGTATAAATGAATATTTACTAGAGGAATTACATTGAAAGCTTTATTTTTAGGATGTAGATACTTATAAGACCAATATTAGAGATGACATAGACAATTGGTTGAAAACGTTAACACAGTATCATATACAAGACTGGATGATTGTTTTAGTAGAAACATACGACATAAAGAAAACTAATAAACTTTTACCTAGAACTACTGTTCTAGACAAAATTCGAAGTGATTTTGCTTCTAAAAATGGAGACAGGTTATTAATATTCAATATATGTTCGTTTCTCATGATTCGTTTCTCATTATATATGTTATCCGTGAAATTTATTACAGATGTTTCTCTGTAATAAATTCCGTAAAATCGGAGATGCGCTCAGCTGAATCATGGAGGGGTTTAATTAATCGCATACGTCAATTAATGCTTATAGCATACGACAAAAGATTGTCTGCTTTCGAAGATGTTGTTAGAGAACAAAGAGAAAACAGGAATCATCCAACCTGGAATTTCTGTCACTATTTTTTATTACAGGTGAAACAATGAACTTTTATTTAATTGTATTATCATATGAATTTACAGTTTGCAACCAGAAATTTTTGTTTTAGGAAGAGCTTGCATTTGTCCTTCACATGTTAGGTTTGTACGACGAAGCGTTAGTTCAATATGACGAATTAGATGCTCTCTTTACACAATTTGTGCTTAATTCGAATGTTGGAGGTACGACGAACCTTTTTACATGTTTTGTCTCTGTTATTATAATTAAACAATAAGATATATAATCGACACTGTTACAGACACTCCACACTGGTTAAATTTGTTTCAAAGTCCTTTAAATAACTGGGGAGGTGTTAATTTAAGTAATGGTACAAATCATCATTTAAGATACCTTCTGGCCGAGTGTAAAGCGTCGTTATTAGATCTTAGAAGTTATTTATTTAGTAGACAGTGTGCCATGTTATTAGCGTTTAATAAACCATGGGAGGTATATATAAAATTTTTCTATAATTTTATTTTATCCACAAATTGGACGACTATAAAACTTGATAAATATTCACATAATTCTTAATTTAGGTTGCGGAAAGATGCTTGTCATTTGTACATAACACATTAGGCGAATTACGAATCTTAGAAGTTCAACGCCCTGAAGGTTCTATCGAATGTTGGTCTTTTCTTTGTGCATTGGAAGTATTGCAAGCCTGTCAATTATCAATTTACAATATTGATAATAATCAACAACTAGATCTATGCTCCCTTCACACAGCTAGTCTGTGGGCTCTTGCCAGAGACAAAGTAAGTTAGAAGCATTCTAAAAGTTATGCCTTACCGATTAAATGTTACTATAATTTATTTTAGTTAGGAAGCTTAGGAAAATTATGCGGTTTAATGCCTGGAAATGAACCCTCTAGCGAGCAGTTGCACACAGTTGTCTATCTTATAGCTGGGATGGGTGATTCCGAACCACAAGTAGAAGGGAAATTAACACCAACTGATAAATTAAAGGAAGCGCTTTCCTCGAAAGAAGCTTTCAAAAAACAATATCTCGAACATGCAGAATTAGCTATGGGTACTTACAAACATGTAGGTCGTATTCGATCGGCGAGATTAATAGGGAAAGAGTTGGCACAATTTTATTTCGAACTCGGAGAGAATCAAAAGGCTGTAGCATTTTTGTTGGATGCTTTGAAAACTTATACCGACGAAGGTTGGAATCACTTGGCGGCACAAACTCAATTAGAATTAGCACAATGTTATAAACGAATGGACGACGTTGAGAAATACGCGAAAATTAGTGCAGCGATTGCTAGTTTGGATGTGTTGCATATTACCGTTCGTAATACGTATTTTGAAGAAATGTTTGGTTATATGAAAATGATCACATCCCCTCAGCCATTACTCATAGAACTTGGATATGCTTTTGTAATACTCAGTATGCAAGTTAAAGTAATGGACAAAGTGGTGCAAGATTGTGTTGTCAATATCGAGATAAGTGTAAAAAGTTTATTTCCAAGAGAAGTGAAATGCACCAAAGCATCTATATCTGTAGAAGACATTCAAAAACCACCAACATCGAATAAATTAAAAAAGGGATCAAAGGCACCAGCTGAACCTACAATCCCATTGTAAGTAACGCATTTCTCAATATTATTAGTCAGTATTTTATATTATATTTAATCAATTATTTTCTTCAGTTTATCAAAATGTACGTTTGAAGATATGAAGCCACCTAA
Organism: Lasioglossum villosulum; assembly: GCA_963971365.1. Lineage (NCBI taxonomy): Eukaryota > Metazoa > Arthropoda > Insecta > Hymenoptera > Halictidae > Lasioglossum > Lasioglossum villosulum. The sequence goes on from OZ020499.1 coordinate 12,434,928, forward strand.
TCCAAGATTGCTTCAACTAGAAGTGTATTCATATTTAAATTATAAAGAAGATAAAAGTCTTGCATCGGTCAGCGTTGTGCACAGAAATACAAAGCCAGTTGTAAGACGTTCCGATAGTACAAAACATAGGAAACCGTCTGTAAATGCAAAAGGTGACTTTAGCAAAGCATTGTCGTGTGGCGAATTCATAATGAAACCAGGTGTGAATACGTTTACATTGACTAGACGCGTTGATCAGCCTGGCTTTTACAAAGTTGGTCAACTATCGTTAGTCATTGAAGAGAAATTAGAGTTTCTATCACCTATCTTGAATCCCCGATTATGTTACGAAGTAGCAAAGACACAACCAACTATTACTTTAAAATGTGGCAGAGATCTACTGGCAGGCCTTATCCAAGATATAGAATTAATTATAATGTGTGGCAGCATAAAAGTAACAAAAGATATGAAACTTAAATTACGTACATCTAGAGGATTAGTAGTACAAGTTACCAATTCGGAACAAGTAATGTGTAAAGAACTAGAGATACCACTGCCAGTTTACGAACCATTTCAAACTATACGATTACAGTTAAAAGTTTTAGCTGAGCTACCACCAAAGAAAGATGCTTTATCAATGGAACACAAGGTACTTGCCTTTTTAAGTTTTGAAGAGTGAGTTACCTAACTCTATCACCTTAAATTACTTGAAAGTTATTTGTTATATGAAGAAATATTTCAACTAAAAGTCATGTGAAAACAGAGGAGGAGCAGGGACGATTTCAAATATAAAGTTTTTTAAATGGAATGTCGAGTTCTCTAAATACTCGCTAAGAATCTCGTATAGCTTCAAACTCTGTAGTTAATAAGATCGTTTTTATCGTTTTAATATTATAACTATTACTATCAAACATTATTTACAAAATCATTCGACTTGCCATTCAATAATCTTCCAAATTGTTTAATTGAATGCTACCCATTACAATTGAGGAAAGTGATCTTTATAAAAGAACACAAGAACAAGAAAGTAATTATTATATTACAAGCTGCTTTCCCTCTGAACCCATGAAATTTTTGTTTGAACTATTTTTCTATGTAACAAATAATCTATAAATAATTTTGAGTGGTAAAGTTATTATTTCGTATATTCGTCTTGTGTATTATTATACATAGCATAGATCAATAACTAGAATTATTTTAAAAACTAAAAAATACATGCAATAATAATATTTGTTTTACAAGTAGAGTTACTTTGTGAATATGTGATAAAAATATCATTCATGATAAATAATTAAGATAGTTATTGGCCTATCCTGTATAATGAATAATGCTCGAATACAAATTTTTCTGAAATACAAATTACTTCTTCTAGTTAAATATACAATGTCCATGGGGAATTGAAGAAAGCATACCATTACATTTTGGTCCTCCGCTAATGTCGAATATGAAACTTCACACGGCGAAACGAAGAAAATTTCTTCAAATAGTTGTAACTGGATTAACAAGACAGCTCTTACAGTTGACTGAACCTGAATTAACAACAGTAACATCTATAGATATTAATTTTAAAAGTTTAAATCCAATCGCTGGCCAGAAATTAATAATAGGCAATGGAATAAATGTATCGTTTATGTGGGAACTTGAAATTGGCAAGGATGAGAAATCTATGATGACTATAAAGACTGATTTTCATGTAAAATATATACCAATTAACGATGCTGAAGATTCACATACTATTGACGATCCTTTGCACATTCAGAATGTGCAAAGAATGGAAAAGGGATCTAGCGTTTACAGATGTAATTTCGATATCACAGATTATGTGGTAAGTGTGTAAATTATCTTTTCTTTCCACTCCTTAAATGTTAAAAAATTAATTAAACATATTGCGATGGTTTGTGTAGTTTATGTACCAATTTTCACTAATAATCTAATTGTTATTAAATCTAATATAAAAATGATTTGACATGTGTTCATGGAGCTTAAACCTTTATATAAAATCTTTTAAACAAACAAATTATTATTTATAACATCATTTTCCAGACTTTGTTTACAGTGTCTTCGAAAGTTGAACCAGCTGGAAATGGAGGTGAATTTTGTCGTGCTGGTAGCATGTGCCATCTTTATCTCACAGTAACACGTATATTGCCCAGTCCCACTCCAAATCCTCCACCTCAATTAATGTATGAAGTTCTTGCCGATCAAGCTATGTGGGCTGTATGTGGCCGTACTGCTGGTATTGTGTCGTTGGAAGTCTTAGAAAAACAAAGTGTCACATTGGACGTGATGCCATTAACCAGTGGTTATTTACCCCTTCCTGTTGTTAGATTGTCTCGATATATCCCAGCATCAGAGTCAAAGAATGGTAAGTACATTGATGCGTGTAAGAAAAATGTTTTAACCTCGATTAAAAAGTGGAAAAATTACAACAGTTTTCATTTGTGATTTGTATGTTTATAGTAGTATTGATCGATAATGTGTATCTATTTCTTTTTAAGATATTCGAAAGAGCGAAATCGCTTCCGTTCCAAGACTAGAACCATTCAGTCCTGGACAAGTCTATAATGCTAGCAAAGCGCAACAAGTTCACGTTTTACCAGCAGCACCTTCAGAAGTAAATTAAAACAAAGCACGCTATTACAGACGTACAATAAATTTATTGCATTACAAATGCAAATTGTACCAATGCCGATTATCATCCTTTATACATTATCCGACATAGTTCTCTGATACCGAATACATATTATTATTCGCTACTCAGTCGCAACTATTGTGGTTTGTTTATGTTTTTATATTCTTTCATTGAAATTTGAATTTTAGACAAGTAAAATTCCTCTCTAACTCAAAGATATATGTTTGTAAGCTGCTTTGTCTCAAAATCAAATTTCAATATGCATTGTTGTTTATTTGTACCGATAATAGATAACTATTAATTTAAATTTTGCTATAAGAAGCGAAGTAAATATATAACAATATGTAACTAGCGTGTAAGATTATAAGCATTTGTAATTAGTTCAGGAATGCATAACACCAGAAAAATGTTACATCACAGTATGTCTCTTGAAAAAATAATGTAGTTTGTATTCTAGTTGAGTAATATTTGTTTCATATCTACTTTTGTTTGGATTCCATTCAAAAATAAGTTGAAAATTGGTTTTTGTTTAGTTTCAACCATGTACTTATGATTTTTCTATGGTGTACAAGTAATACGATAGATACTCTGAATTATTTTCTATGTACCGAATGTTTTACTTTTATTTAATGTATTCTATATGAGTTAATTAACAATCTGATTTCCACTAATTACAACTGATTTTTGAGGCTTTTAGAAAATGTCACCTTAGAGCCAAGGTGATCAAATATTTAATTATCCTTATTGGATATTATTCTGTAAAATTTGTACAAATGTTTAGCAACAATATACTCATGATACAAAATAAGAATTTCAAATTAACTTGATTCGTACGAAAATAATTACGAGAACGATTTAACATTATAAGGATGCGTTCTATAATGATTGTTTATGTAAAATGTAAGTACATGTAAAAAGATCAAGATAAACGTTATGTATGTTACATTTATTTCGTAGCCTTTGTTATTCAAAGTATGGATATTACATAAAGTATCATTATGTTGCCATGTTAATTAGAAAACTAATTCTTTTTCTTAATCGGGTATCGTTATAAACTATGTAAATAGGATACATAATTATAATACTCAATATTCAATATTCCCATAGTGAAAAAATATTGAAATTTGACGTTTATAATTAATTTGAATGATATTATCAAATAATACGAAACGTAATTTAGAACAATATAAGAGTAAACTTTGTATTCCTATATAATTTATTAATTGATAGATAACTACAATTATGAATGACAATAGACATAGATTGTACATTTAACTATTTACAGACAAAACAGCATTAACATCTATGTAATGTTCTCAAAGTTATGTTTTGTGTAAAATGTTAAATATCTTTTAAATTTATAAAAGAATAATAAATACATGTATACATGTTTCATTATATATGTACAGAGATATGTACATAAATATATCAAATAGTGTATGTAGATTGTTATTCATTATCTTGAAGTGACATATAATATATTTGATTGAAAAAGATAAATTATAAACATCATTTATAATCAGTACGATCATATATATGAGGATACTAGGACTATAAAATATTGGTTCAAATGCTTCAGTTTACAATAATATTTTCATTCTATGTAAACAGTTTAGAAAACCTTTGTTATTACGAATACATAGTTTGTATAATCATAAACCATCTTTCATATAATGTTAAGATTATAACACATTAGAAGGTGGTTTTGATATAATCCTGTTAATATGTTTTTCTAATAAAATTGTATCCTATTTGAAGTCATTAGATATTGTATAATAAATTAAAATATAACTTTTATTTTTTATATGTACATGTTAAGGTAACTGAATTCTGAATAAAATGGTATTTATAATAAATAAGATGCATAATCAGTTTATCAAGTGTAGAAAGTTTTCAATGATTTGCTATATATACATTAAAATCTAGGTAGTTCATCTCAGTGATAACGGATGCTACAATATGCCTTCAATAACGTAATTATCAAAAAAGGAAGTGGTAGGCGTTATACAAGGTAACAAGTATTCCATGAAATGTAGAAATATGTACGAATAAAATATATACATATTTATTTCAGATTTTAAAAGTTAATTTCATTTTTCTGTATGATAGGTACAATTAATTATAAATAACATGTACGCGTTAATAAGTTGGCAATGGTTGCTGTGTGAGTAACAGACCAAATCTTCTTTTTAAAGTTATTCTTTCCCTTGAATATTTATCTTCGGGGGAAAATCGAGCTAAAATCATTACAATTATTAAATGTTTGCTGTTGTAAGGGAATCTAACATAATATTTTATTTACTTACCTGGATGCGCTGATAATGTAGGTTTTCCATTTGGATCGATTTTCTGGAAAAAGAAATAAACCAACGTAAAACTAAATAACTGAAAGATTGCAACGCTAATTAATAGTTTGTTAAATAAGTATATAATATGCAGAGGGAAACTTATAATTCATTGAGATACTACGAAAACAGATATTTTCCTTGTACTAATTCTACAAACTTAATTTTTTAATTTGCATGAGTATGTGATTTTTATTTTAATACCTTCAGTGTATACACTCGATCACCATTTTCATTGAAATAATACATTAAATACATTTTAATGTTTTAATCGGCAAGCTCCTTCGTGTAGGTTATGGTTGGTTTCTACCTCGTGGTTATGCGTCGATCGGTTTTATATACTGTTATGTTGTATACTATATACAGAGCAATACAGAGAGCGAGTATCCTTTCTGTTATATACTTGTTTTCTAGCGCACGCGCAGTTACAAGCAGTTATTCGAAATATATCGAGAGATCGACAATATATTTTCAATTTTAAAGGATTAGTTAGTGAAGAAATATCAACCTACAATGAAATATGTGTACTTATAAGTCAATTCATTCTAATAATATTGAATATTAAATTGATATTAAATATTCGCTCTATGTCCAGGAATATACTTTATTATGATATCTTAAATGAAACAAATCAACTTTAAACATTTATGAAAATATATTTATATACTTATATATTTCAATCGCCTTTCAATTAAGGTTTTGCTGGACATTAAGTTAGAGAATGTTATACATCTCCACCACCTCATATATGAGATCTCATCTATAGATGATTTATGATTACATTATAATGTCATTTTATGTAGTATAAAAAAAATAGGAAAATTAAGCAAAAATGTTTCTTGTTAATATTCCCTAAACAAATCTTTTTCTTTACAGTATCTTTATAAAAAAAAGGTTAGATTCATTCCATTTTATTGGGCTTACAGGGTTGCAGACAAAGTCTATGGTTTTACTATATTAGAGTAGGTTTAAATATAATTATATCATGAAGGGATATTAATTTTCAAAAATGACATTTTGGAATATAATGTATATTTTAATTATTTTTTTTGGGTCTCGATTATCCATCGGGCCTTTATTTATCCGGGCTGTCTGTCTCTCGATCAAGTCGGTCAATCGAGGTCCCACTGTACTTTTAATGAAATGAACACAGATTAAATATCGACCATTTTGCACAAATCAGAAATGTAGTGTTGAAATACTTCTTGGATCCTAGATGAATGGTGTATTTCATTTAATAACTTCACTCCATTTTATTGGGCTTAGAGGGTTGCATATATGTATACAACTTGGTATACCAAATCTATGGTTTTACTATTACTTTTAATGAAATGATCGCAGATTAAATATCGACAATTTTTCACAATTTGGAGATTTACTGTTAAAATACTTTTTGGATCCACTATATAACATTGTGAAATCATGTACGCGTTTAGATTATTGTACAAGATGAATGGTGCATTTCAATTAATAACTCAACTTTATTTTATTAGGTTTAGAGGGTTGCATATGCAGGATATCTCATGTAACACTTTTCACAATTTTTCAAGTACTTGCGATATAATCTGACAAAAAATATTTTAAACAAAAATTGATCAGTCAACTCTCGACTATATGTACATTGCAATAAAAAAAGTTCGACTTTTTTTATTATTGTCAAAGCCACCTTCATTTTTTTAAATGACCATTTATATTTTTTACTTAACAGTATTATAGCCCGTATCAAGACAAATTTAACGATCTAGTATACCATGACCTTCGGATGACCTCGAAGTGCCATTTAAGAGAATTAAGATGGCCTTGACAATAATAAAAAATAAATTTTCCAACTTTTTAACTTCCCGATTCATAGGGAAGATACTGTAATTTTTTATTACAATGTGTAACCAATCGAAAAATTATCAACTTCTGCTTACAATATTTTTCGTCAGATTATCGCAAGTATTTGAAAAATCGTGTAAATTATACGTGGGACATCCTGTGTACGACTTGGTACACCAAACCTATGGTTTTGCTATTACTGCTAATAAAATGATCGCAGATTAAATATCGACAATTTTTCACAATTTGGAGATTTACTGTTAAAATACTTTTTGGATCCACTATATAACATTGTGAAATCATGTACGCGTTTAGATTATTGTACAAGATGAATGGTGCATTTCAATTAATAACTCAACTTTATTTTATTAGGTTTAGAGGGTTGCATATACAGGATGTCTCATGTAACACTTTTCACAATTTTTCAAGTACTTGCGATATAATCTGACAAAAAATATTTTAAACAAAAATTGATCAGTCAACTCTCGACTATATGTACATTGCAATAAAAAAAGTTCGACTTTTTTTATTATTGTCAAAGCCACCTTCATTTTTTTAAATGACCATTTATATTTTTTACTTAACAGTATTATAGCCCGTATCAAGACAAATTTAACGATCTAGTATACCATGACCTTCGGATGACCTCGAAGTGCCATTTAAGAGAATTAAGATGGCCTTGACAATAATAAAAAATAAATTTTCCAACTTTTTAACTTCCCGATTCATAGGGAAGATACTGTAATTTTTTATTACAATGTGTAACCAATCGAAAAATTATCAACTTCTGCTTACAATATTTTTCGTCAGATTATCGCAAGTATTTGAAAAATCGTGTAAATTATACGTGGGACATCCTGTGTACGACTTGGTACACCAAATCTATGGTTTTGCTATTACTGCTAATAAAATGATCGCAGATTAAATATCGACAATTTTTCACAATTTGGAGATTTACTGTTGATGTATTTTTTGGATCCACTGCATAATATTCTGGGATCATATATGCGTTTAGACTATTGTACAAGATGAATGGTGCATTTCAATTAATAACTCAACTTTATTTTATTAGGTTTAGAGGGTTGCATATACAGGATGTCTCACGTAACACTTTCCACAATTTTTCAAGTACTTGCGATATAATCTGACAAAAAATATTTTAAACAAAAATTGATCAGTCATCTCTCGACTATATGTACATTGCAATAAAAAAATTCGACTTTTGTTATTATTGTCAAAGCCACCTTCATTTTTTTAAATGACCATTTATATTTTTTACTTAACAGTATTATAGCCCGTATCAAGACAAATTTAACGATCTAGTATACTATGACCTTCGGATGACCTCGAAGTGCCATTTAAGAGAATTAAGGTGGCCTTGACAATAATAAAAAGGAAATTTTCCAACTTTTTAACTTCCCGATTCATAGGGAAGATACTGTAATTTTTTATTACAATGTGTAACCAATCGAAAAATGATCAACTTCTGCTTAAAATATTTTTCGTCAGATTATCGCAAGTATTTGAAAAATCGTGTAAATTATACGTGGGACATCCTGTGTACGACTTGGTACACCAAATCTATGGTTTTGCTATTACTGCTAATAAAATGATCGCGGATTAAATATCGACAATTTTTCACAAATTGGAGATTTACTGTTGATGTATTTTTTGGATCCACTGCATAATATTCTGGGATCATATATGCGTTTAGACTATTGTACAAGATGAATGGTGCATTTCAATTAATAACTAAACTTTATTTTATTAGGTTTAGAGGGTTGCATATACAGGATGTCTCACGTAACATTTTTCACAATTTTTCAAGTACTTGCAATATAATCTGACAAAAATATTTTAATCAAAAATTGATCAGTCATCTCTCGACTATATGTACATTGCAATAAAAAAAGTTCGACTTTTGTTATTATTGTCAAAGCCACCTTCATTTTTTTAAATGACCATTTATATTTTTGACTTAACAGTATTATAGCCCGTATCAAGACAAATTTAACGATCTAGTATACCATGACCTTCGGATGACCTCGAAGTGCCATTTAAGAGAATTAAGATGGCCTTGACAATAATAAAAAAGAAATTTTCTAACTTGTTTTTATTACAATGTGCAACTTCTGCTTAAAATATTTTCTGTCAGATTATCGCAAGTATTTGAAAATCGTGTAAATTATACGTGGGACATCCTGTGTACACCAAACTATGGTGACTTGATGACTTGGTACTAATCTATCTAATCTTGGTACAAATCTATGGTTTTGCTGTTACTTCTAATAAAATGATCGCATATTACATATCGACAATTTTTCACAAATTGGAGATATACTGCAGATATATTTTTTGGATCCACTGCATAATATTGTGGGGTCATATACGATTTTAGACTATTGTACCAGATGAATGGTGTATTTGATTAAATAACCGAGACGAATTTACGAGCGGAACGTACTCGTGCCGGAATATTTCGTCAGTGGGAGCATTGATTGTTCGTGTGGGTAACTGACAGATCCGTGGGTGTAAAACTTCTGACAATTCATCTTGGCAAACTCGACGTTGAAGCGCGCGTGGTCGATGCAACGAACCGACAGATAGTCACAGCCCAGGGTGTCACTTCCGTTGACAGACAAATCATAGTCAGTGTGAAACGAGTATTGCCCGCGACAACGTACACAGTTGTCGATCTAGAAACGATTCGCATTTCTAAACACTTTTCTAATGTTCTGCCGCACGACTTGAGGTAATTCGCTCGCACGGTTGTTCCCTCTCGTCAATCAACTCACCTGAACGTTACATGTTCACTCATTTTCAGATATAGTGCGCTAGTGTACATTGCCGTTCAAAAGTTTCGAGCACGTTAACGCTCTCGAAGTAAATGAATAAATTAATATTTCGTTGACATAACATCACTGTGTGTTAAACTAGACTGCGGATCTTTATGCATTTATAGCAAAACTAGCTGACCTGACAGACGTTGTCGTGTCCAAATTTCAATAAATTTGATTGTGATCATTTTGTGAATTTGTGAAAAGCTGTAGGATATACAGTGGGTAACGAAAGTATTCGAACGCCCTTTAAAACAGAATAACTTTTTTATAATTGTACCAAACGACCTGATTTTTTATAATCAATTAGAAGCATTGGTTTATCAAATGATACGCAAAAAAGATTTTCAAAAAAATTGTAATTTACAAGGTTACGTGCAAAAATAAAAAAGGCATTTTTTAAACTTTTTGATTAGGGTGCCTAAAGAAAATTGAAAATATATATTTTGTAGATCTATGTTAGTTATACACATGCTGAAAATTTCGTCAAAATCGATTATCACACATACGAGCTGCAACCGATTAAAAATGTTGAAAATAGTAGTTTTACACGATTTCTTATCAGTTTCTGCTTAAAATCCACAAAATCGTACATCTTCCGATGCGTGTCATTTTTTCCTGCGTCAACCGATTTCGATGAAATTTTCAGCATGTGTATAACTAACATAGATCTACAAAATATATATTTTCAATTTTCTTTAGGGACCCTAATCAAAAAGTTTAAAAAATGCCTTTTTTATTTTTGCATGTTACCTTGTAAATTATAATTTTTTGGAAAATCTTTTTTGCGTATCATTTGATAAACCAATGCTTCTAATTGATTATAAAAAATCAGGTAATTTGGTACAATTATAAAAAAGTTATTCTGTTTTAAAGGGCGTTCGAATACTTTCGTTACCCACTGTACGTAAACAAAGTAAAAATGAGAAAAAAACGTATTTCGCAGTGATCGTTATAGCAAACAGACGTGGATAATGTAAATTCCTATTGAAATATTGATTAAAAGCTGCGACGTTCATTTTTTTGTTATATTGAAATATGATTCAAAAAGCACTTCTAGTTTTTCCCGAATTCTCATGTTTCTGGGCAACTTTTCCAATTTTTTGTACTCTAAGATCCTGATTCGGACTACAACGAACATTTAGAAAAAAAATTAGCCAAATCGGTCCAGCCGTTCTCACGTGATGTCGTGACCAACGAACAGCATTTGATTTTTATTATATAGATTGAGCAGGTGTAATTCGACACAGTGAAAACATTCGAAGAATTTGAAAACACCGTTACATTATTTTCGACCTATTGAACATATTAAGAAAGAAAATTAATTTCTATTTCACTCGAGTTGGTTGCAAATAAGGTATAAAATTTTTATTGTGCGTAAAGATTCGCAGTCTAGCTATAACTAGACTGCAAATTTCATGTATTTATGACAAAAACAAGTTGGTGCAATTTCAAATGGTAGGACAAAAATAATTTATAATAATACCAACAGATTACATATTTCCAGAGTGAAACAATCTTGTATACGGTTACTGTTTCTAGCAATTGATGCAGACAATTTTTATTTCGTATAAAGATCCGCAAGCTAGTTATGAAACATTGAACGGACTGTGGACGTTTATGTAAAATGCAAATTTTCTATAACAACTGCAAAAACAACAGTTGAAAATGTATTTCGGTTTCTAATACCTTCAAGGAAATCAAAAATAATATATTAATACTAATAATTGCATTTTTTGAATATTTTTACCGTTTTATATTTTACTTATACAACTTGTTATAAAATAAAAAAAGAGTATAAACCAATATAATAATAAAAATATTTTAGCAACAGTGTATATTCACATTAAAGTAATGCATACAATTACATTTATGTATATCGTTATTTCATTATAGTATTAATTTTAATGATAATCCGCGAGAGTGTACAGAGTATGTATACAATATACGATTATATTTTATTCACCGATGTGAAATATTCATTGAATTTTACTACACTTCATATTTTTGTGTAAAATAAAAATTGTTTTCATTAATTGCAAGGTACTGGAATCAAATAAATATTCTTTCCTTATTTTAGTAATTTGAATAGGATGATGACTACCCATCGATGCTCTTAAATTCGTTTAATCCTTTGATGTTTTATATTTCACCTACTCATGTTTGTTACAAACGCATAAAATTCGTAGTCTGATGTTACGTTAATTAACATTTACAGTTCAAATATTTGATCTGCACGTATGATGGTTAATCTAATGAATTGAAATCAGTTAGTCCAATTATTCATCGCATCAAAGTTACGATAACGAATTCTAATTAATTTTACAAGATTATGTAAATATTTTTCGAGAGGTCCGGTTTCCGTAAAAAATGATAGAAGCAAAATTGTCGGCACGCCGCAGTTACGATTACAGTTGAGAAAACGCATTCTGGCTCGCATTATCTATAACCGCTCTATCCATAAAAAATAATCGTGTATACCGATACCGACACATCGACATCGACATTGAATCTATCGTGAGCCACTCTAACCGCGTGCAGTTCGATGCTGTCTGATGGATGATTCGTTTCGGACGAACAAACAGTTGACAAAGTAAAGTGAGATGTGTGAACGGATTTGTTTGTCGCAGATGCAACCGAGAAGAATTCGTTGGATTATCCAGGTCGAGGAAGACCCGTGGCAAGGCGAAAGTGTCGAGGATCAAATCACCAGCATTAAATGTGAGTTCTAATCGTACATGATATCGCGAAGAATTTATTTCGTGGAAGTGAAACTGCAAATAACGAACACAAGAATGCACCGAAGCGTAAATATCACTACGAGATCTGATTAGGACTCGATGGAGATCCGCTGGCATTATAGCAATACACTCGTTAGGAAAGCATGATCAGTACTGACGCCACATGTCATTTACGTAATTATAAATAGAAGTGATCAACATGATTACGTATTGCATCGCGTTTTACCTTGTATCGTGGACATCGCGTTTAAATGTGATTAATAAACGGATCTTTATGCAAAATAAGCATTTTCTACGCCTGTTGCAAGACACAGGAGCAACTTAGAAATTTCTTTCCAAGTAGTAATACTACTATTTCAAATTACTTACTTTTATCATAAATCCACAAATTCTGCAGTCTAATAACTGATACAGAAAGAATATGCATTCTTTCTATATCTTTATTACACGAATACTTTACACTATTTTACATGTATCTACAATTACATTTATGTAAACTGTGATTATATAGACATTTTTTCTTAAATTCACCGTTAATTGCAATACGCTTCTCGACATAGTAATCCAACAACTTTTAAACAGTACATACGGGTCGGGAAATTAGATTAAATGTAATAGCATAATTTTTACCTATACTTTTTAGTCTCACTTTTATTTAATTTGTGTTCGTTTATGTTATATTCTATTTTTATTTGCTCACAATGCTCGATTTCCAATCGCGTTCCAATAAACGATTCAAACGATCAAAACTACCGAATCTTGTCAACGACGTGCCTTATCGTATTGTGAAACTTTAAAGTGTAAGTGTCAAGTATCGGATTGAAGAGCGGTCTGATGTACAGTGTGTACAAAAAGTAATGGTTATCAATAATATATACACATAATGGTCGCAAAGTTGTTCATAACAAAGCAAATTGTTGTTTAAGTTTGTTTCTACATCAATACATTCTACACATCGAGAAGAGAAAAAGTTTGAAAGCAATTATATGTCGTAACCAATACTTATGAAGGTATAAGCTGTTCAAGTTTTTGTAAAATTTGATTGAGTAGAGTTATATGTACTGTATGTATAATAAGTAATGGTCATCAAATAATAATATATATATATACAGTGACTTCCATTAATATTCGGACGCTATAAAAAAACGATAACTGTTTTAATATTGTACTATACGAATTGAACATTTTTTTAGAAGCTAGAGCAAATAGTTTGCTACAGAATGTGGAAAAACATTATTTAAAAAATTGCAATTGATCGGAGTTGTAGAACGAATACTAAAAGTTGCATTTTACAACTTTTTTATGCGGGCCTATATTGAAAATTTAAAAAATACGTTTTGTAGATCTGTGTCAATTAAACATATTTTGAAAATTTCGTCAATATTGTTCGACGTTGCAATGAGCTACAAACGTTTAACGATGGCAAAAATTTCAGATTTTCACGATTTTCGGGCTGTAACTGCAGTAAATCTATTCTTTACATTTTTCAATGCCTGTCGTTTATTCCCGCATCAACAGATTTTGATGAAACTATTGCAGTGCATATAGTTGACACAGATCAACAAAACGTATTTTTTAAATTTTCAATATAGGCCCACATAAAAAAGTTGTAAAATGCAACTTTTAGTATTTTATCTACAACTCCGATCAATTGCAATTTTTGAAAAAATGTTTTTCCACATTCTGTAGCAAACTATTTGCTCTAGCTTCCCAAAAAATTCAAGTCGTGTAGTTCAATGTTTATTAGTTATCGTTTTTTTAGAGCGTCCGAATATTAATGGGAGTCACTGTATATAAATCGACTTTCACAAGAATTACGGCCATCGTTTTATTACTAAATTATTTTCGTTGTATGCAAACTGTTAAAAGAGTTTCTGATCTAGAACAATTCTTTGTCTTCTCCGGGATATAAAAGTTCAGCTTTTAAATCTGTTTCTAACATCTTGCAAATTTAATATCGTTGGACGGTTACAATCATATTATTCTCGATTTGTAACTCGGAAGGTAGACAATGTTAAATTCATGTTTTGCACAAACATGTTAACTATGTTATCGTCGCTAATAAATTGATTACTGGAATTTGAAAATTGTCTTCTTATACGATACGTAATACGTCCATAGCTGATAGAAAAAGGTTGAATAATTCAAGACAATTTACCTACTAATTGTTCCATGTGAACTGTGACTAATGGAAATATTATAAATTCGTACATTTCTATCATTTAACTTTAGTGCTACTCAAAAATTACAAAAGTACGTTCGTTAAAGGCGCGATCATCAACGTTTTGTACACATGAATAAATTAATTAATTTAAAATTTTCACATAAAACCAACTTCGTAGCTTTAGTTAATTTATATATATACATTTGATTGTAAAATTGATAATTATACTAATTATTGAAAACAACCCTCTCTAATTTAATTTGGTATAAAATATAATATTAGTAAATTCAAAGATAAACAAACATAAGAATGATAAAGTTATTAATAATATTATTATAGCATTTGAACATAATTTTAGTGTTATTAAAGAATGCAGGAATTATTTATTTTATTTTATATATTATTTTATATATGTTTATATAATTATATATATATGTATATATATATGTGTGTGTGTATATATCATATAATCCATAGATTCTCACATCTTTGAATGCCTGTCATTTTTTCCCGCATCAACCGATTTTGATGAAACTATTCCAGTGCATATAGTTGACACAGATCTACAAAACGTATTTTTTAAATTTTCAATATAAGCCCACATAAAAAAGTTGTAAAATGCAACTTTTAGTATTCGTTCTACAACTCCGATCAATTGCAATTTTTTAAATAATGTTTTTCCACATTCTGTAGCAAACTATTTGCTCTAGCTTCCCCAAAAAATTCAAGTCGTGTAGTTCAATGTTTAACCAGTTATCGCTTTTTTTAGAGCGTCCGAATATTAATGGGAGTCACTGTATATATATACATAATGGTCGCAAAGTTGTTCATAACAAAGCAAATTGTTGTTTAAGTTTGTTTCTACATCAATACATACTACACATCGAGAAGAGAAAAGTTTGAGAGGAATTACATGTCGTAAACCAATCCTTATTAAAGTATAAGCTGTTCAAGTTTTTGTAAAATTTGATTGAGTAGAATTATATGTACCGTGTGTATAAAAAGTAACGGTCATCCGTCGTAGGGATGAATCTAAACCTCTGGATCGGTAGACATTTGTAAAAGAAACTTGCCGCAAAATGGTTTACGCCAAAGAAAATTGTTATTAAATTTTTTGTTTTAAATCGATTCCTTCTACTCATCGAGAAGAGAAAGTTTCAAGTGAGCCACATGTCGCGAACAAATAGTTACGGAGATATAAACTGTTAGTGTTTGCAAAATTTGATTGTGTAGAATTATACGTATAGTCAAAAGCCTACTATGTATTTACTACAGTTCACACGACCGTGTCGATGAGACAGAACATGATCGCGTGCGTGCCTCGAAAGATACAAAATTTAAAAGAACATTCTTCCTGCCCATTTGGATCATAAACAAGTTGCAAAATACGAAAGAATATCTTATATCAATTTTATAAAATACTAACGTCAAGTACAGGTACTTACAATCTTTTTAGAATCTCCTGTTCCTCCTTCGGATCCACAGGACACTACATACAGTAATGTCGCGGTCGTTGCCGCAGGAGCTGTACACGATGGTTGCCGCAGTGCCTACCCATTCCACCACCTGTCAATGCTGCGCTGGGCCACAGGGCGGCGATGTTTGATGTCGGCTCGGGTACATCGGTGTGAACACCACTACATTGACTCGAGTGAATCGAATTTTCAAATTGCTTAATTTTCATTATTTTTTTATGAGATTTTACTGGCTTATTCCTGGCATTTTTCTGATTACAACAAGACCAAACACGATATAATTTCAATTTTATTTAGTGGTGTAATCGACGATGAGACCCATCGGTAATGTCTTGAAAGTTGTCGGAGGGCTGTACGCGAAAGTTGCCGTAGTGCCTACAAGTCAATTTTCTACTCAATATTCATTATTTTTTAATGAGATTTTACTCATGAGTAAACAATACAATTTTTCTCATTAAAAAATAATGAATATTGAGTAGAAAAATGACTAGTAGGCACTACGGCAACTTTCGCGTACAGCCCTCCGACAACTTTCAAGACATTACCGATGGGCCAAATTATACCGTGTTTGGTCTTGTTATAATCAGAAAAATGCCAGGAATATGCCAGTAAAATCTTATTAAAAAAAAATAGAGAATAAAGCATTTTTAATTGGCATTACATTGTGAGAACACGCGGGCCTTTGAACTGTGCCGGCGACGGCGACACGCTCGGCCACGCGATCATTCTGTCCTTCTCTACGTTCGGCTTTCGATTGATGTCTCGGCGCGGTAGACTGTAGAGGCCAGTCATAAATCAAAAGACGAAAAGTTGTCTTGGAAGTTGTCGCCCCAGAGAACAGCTCCTGCGGCAACGACCGCGACATTACTGTACCACTTGCGCAAACACATCTTAGGGTACGTGCAGTATGCATCCGTTTTCATCCGACGTCCGACTTCGGCACACACCGACGAGCGTTCCGAGCGCCTCTGGAGGCGTGTGTTGGTGCTGCTACGTCCGATTTCGTCGGAAGAGGTGTTCATAGTGGGCCCGACATCGGACGAAACGGTCGAGGCTAGCGCCAGCCAAACCTTTTTAAGTGCTTCGAGAAGGGTTTCACTGGGACAAACCCCATGGGGTCCAACGTCGGACGATGGTCGGAGGAGAATCAAATCATTTTGTTTTTCATCCGACATCGGACGGTGCAGCGTTCACTTCAAACAATTTTCACGTCGCCAATTTTGAAGAATCCGTATTTTTAAAAACGGGTCCGTAAAGAAGACACTTTGGGCTATATTATCATTATTTTTATTTTCCAATTTTCTGGTGCTATGATAGCAATGTACCTGTTTAAAAAAACAACTGCAAAATAAACTATGAAAACAAGTATTTTTTCAACTGAAATAACTTGTTTTAAATATCTTATGGTATCACTATGAGCACCAAAAATTCATTTTCATCGTTTTGTTATAGTTTGGCCGTTATAATTTAATGAAAAACTTGTGAAACATATTACACGTTGGCGTAAAACCATCAATTTTCAAGATTAGGCAGGACTACGATGACGTGTTTGGATGTACGTTTCACACGCATTTTCGGCTGTTGGCGAATCGTGTATTGGCTGCACTGGCCACATATACTACGTAGCGTGCACCGCCGCGGCCAAAACATTGGGACTACAGGCGCGCGGCTGTGGTGGGGATAGGCAGACCTAGGAATGGGCTCGCTTTGTTTATGTGCCGTTCTTGGGGCTGTTCTCTGTGGAAAGGTTTATGGCAGATCGTTACTATTGAGATGGTAGTCGACTCTTTCTCGGACATCTGTTGACTATAAAGTAATTTTTAAATTACCACGATTATGAATTGGACACACTAAAAACAGCTTCGCAGTCGATCGCCCAATAATGGTCCAATCATTTGCACGCTCAATGTTTCATTGCACGTGCAGATAATCGCTACGCTGTCGTACGTCGCACAGTGGTGCAAAATCCCCAAGACGTGGCAATAATGTAACGTCATTTTAAAAAATTTATTATTACATTGATCATAGATTAAAATAGAACTTAAGCTGTGTTACAGTCTTTATTAGTAAAATATCAACGTAGCTCAAAGATCTCTTTGAAATCTTGAAAATTGATGGTTTCACGCCGACGTGTAATATGATGTGTCAACAAGTTTTTCATTAAATTATAACGGCCAAACAATAACAAAACGATGAAAATAAGCTTTGGGTGCTCATAGTGATACTATAAGAGTATTTAAGAAAAAGTATTTCAGTTGGAAAAAAATTTGTTTTTATAGTTTATTTTGCAATTGTTTTTTAAACAGGTGCATTGCTATCATAGCACCAGAAAACTCTTTACAGAACCATTTTTAAAAAATACGGATACTTCAGAATTGACGACATGAAAATTGTTTGAAGTGAACGCTACACCGAAATATATCGCGCGAGGGCCGTCCTGGTGGTTGACGTCGGACGAAACTAGAAGGGTCTCACAGACGAGTCTACCCACACATTTGAAATGTCGGACCGATGCCTCTGACGTCACCAGATCGGTCGGACGTCGGATGCATACTGCACGCACCCTTAATAAGCACAAACAACACATTATCCATATTATGAAAACGAACGAGAAGAAGTTACTCAGACGACGGTCAAAATGGTACTGCGGTTGTCACCTCGGGTTTTCGTGAATGGTTAAGGGTGGGTTTAGTTAATTGGATTGGGGTGTGTCAAGGATTTTAGATTAAGAAGCGGAGAAATTGTCAATTGAATTTTTTTTGTTATTGTATTCGGTCGTAAATAACGTGATTTATGAGGATATGTCCGCTCGTTACTTCGATGAATCCATCGTCGCACGTGTTGTCCATCTGTTGGGGTCGGAGCGCGGTGGTTGTAAATTGTAAAACAATCTGCCGATTTGCATGCCTTTTTTGCTTGCTTTAACGTCCTTTACAGGTATATTGCCTAATCCGCTCGAGGAAGGTTGAGGTACGGTAACATTTTATAATGCAGGATGAATAATATTCTTATAACAATGGATACTGGGTATTCTTTCATATTTTGCAACTTCAAAGGAACATTCGCGGCTAGGCCCGTTCGACGCCATCGTCTCCCTCGGATCATAAAGAAGTAGACGGTATCGTAAAAAGTGACTTGGTGATCCTAGAATATGCGTTTTGGATAAAAATAGATGTATAACCTTGAAATTATCTGAAGCTTTTTACCGTTGTTTTATTATTCCGTAAAATGTCCATAACCCACAGAAGTACCGTGTGTGTAATTTAATTTGGCGCAGTGTTTATTACGCGCGTCATGTCTCGCAATGCATCCATTAGCAGGCATTACTCTTTGTTCATATTCCCTCCTATAATTCGCACGTGATGGTATTTTTAGAACACGTGCGATATTTCTGGTAAGTGCATTTCGCGAAGGAAGGGCGGTGGATGTATGTAAACCTTCAAATCGAACGTTTTGATTGTATATTCCTCGAACAACCGTATATACCTGATTTTCGCTCGTGCAGAATAAAAAGTCTTTCATTAAGAACCATCCGTGATGCTGTGAAACGAAGTGAACCTTTGAAAATCGTTTGTGCAAGTCGACTGCATAGAATTGCATAAACTCTTCGACATTGACTAACTAAGGGACATACTCACCAAATAATTGAAGACTGGAATTGAAAAATGCTGTAAGTGCCAATTCCAAAGAAAATCCATGTAATACTTGCACGATCGCCTTGCAACCAACTCAAAACTGTTACCCCTTTGCCGTATCATTTTCATTACAATTACAGTGATTAACACGATTACAGTGATTAGTCTTTATCCCGAAAAATTGCGTAGAAGAGAAAAGAAAATTTATAATTTTTGTATGACTGCATATATTTGCTTTAATGTTTTAATGTTGATTACAAATTAATCGAATTTTGTTAAATTGATTTCAATTAAAAAGAAAGGCGTAACATTCACATTTGTTAGACTTTGTTTAAAATAATAAATACGTAATATCGATCGCAATTAGTTTCTAACTAAAGTATAATGATTTCAGCGCACAGGTTCGATCTGATTTTACATAAAACACTATTTGCAAAATATCACAAAATCATTTTTCAACGTTTCGATCTAGATATAGATCATTTCCAAGAAAATAATAAAATTTTGCGTCTGTAAAATAACCGGCATTTAATGTTAAAGAACTGTTTGTTCAAAATCTTGATGACGAGTGTAGCTCGTTAAAATACGGCAAGGTGTTAACCAATCATCGGGAAACTTTCAGCCTTATTTATTCACAAAACAATGTTTAAAAAAATGGTACTTACAGCCTTTTTAATTGCAGGTTTCAGTTACCGAGTGCTATAGTAACGTACAGACGTCTGTCAAATATGTAGTGAATTAATCTTGAGGTTCTGATGAGTTATCTGTTCAGATTATGTTGAATTGCAACAAGAAGACACGCGTAGGAACATTACGCTGTCGTTGCTGCCTACGGAAGATTATACAGTTTCAGTTAATAGCCAGGGTTCAACATCGAAGAATTCTTTGAATATGTTTTATATAACTAGCTGTTGTCAATTCTATCGCGAATAAGGACTGGTGACATTATACTTCGATGCGTTCGAACAAATTCGTTATTTGATGCGTCGGCGCTGACTTCTGGAAAGAAGATCGCCTACGAAGCATGCTTCCCAATACATACCTTACAGTGCCGCGACGGACTGCATGGGACGAGGTTGGTCCTTTTAATCGAAATCGGGAAGTGTTGTCCATTAGAATACGATTAACGTATATTAAACAATATGCGCAGACGACTCGCGAAACCTTGTTGCTTAAACTCTTGGAAATTCGTGAAATAAATATTAAATAAAACATAGTTTAATACAGTTACAGGTCAAAATTGAATTTTACGCTTGAATTGTAACTTACTTGTGTGTTGGATTGGAACGAAAGGTCGTGGCGTTTTAAAATTCAAATTCGAAGATAAAATTAGGATACTTATTCAATAATATACAGTGACTCCCATTAATATTCGGACGCTCTAAAAAAATGATAACTGGTTTAACATTGAACTATACGACTTGAATTTTGTTGGGAAGCTAGAGCAAATAGTTTGCTACAGAATGTGGAAAAATATTTTTTAAAAAATTGTAATTGATCGGAGTTGTTGAAAAAATACTAAAAGTTGCATTTCACAACTTTTTTATGTGGGCCTATATTGAAAATTTAAAAAATAAGTTCTGTAGATCTGTGTCAATTATATGCACTGTGAATGTTTCATCGAAATCGGTTGATGCGGGAAAAAACATTGAAAGATGTGAGAATCTATAGATTTACTGCAGTTATAGCCCGAAAATCGTGAAAATCTGAAATTTTTACCATCGTTAAACGTTTCTAGCTCATTGCAACGTCGAACAATATTGACGAAATTTTCAAAATATGTTTAATTGACACAGATCTACAAAACGTATTTTAAAAATTTTCAATATAGGACCACATAAAAAAGTTGTAAAATGCAACTTTTAGTATTTTTCCTACAACTCCGATCAATTGCAATTTTTGAAAAAATGTTTTGCCACATCTTGTAGCAAACTATTTGCTCTAGCTTCTCCAAAAAATTCAAGTCGTATAGTTCAACGTTTAACCAGTTATCGTTTTTTTAGAGCTTTCGAATATTAATGGGAGTCACTGTATTTTCGATTCTGTTCTTCTACTTTTTACCATTTCTATAATATAAATATTTTAATCATATCTTTGAATTGCAATCATAAAACGCTACGAGCTTGCATTCAAACCCAATATTAATCATACTGTTCGTTTGTTTGAGTAATTATCATGCATGTAAATAATCATGCCGTTAAAAAGTTTAAAAAATGATTAACAGATAAAAAGATTATAAACTCGTACTATCGTACTATCTTCATTCTTTTTCATTTTGACGTTATAAAGACAGACGCGATAAGTGTTTGATCGAAATATTGTTCTCCGCGAATATGGTGAAGAAGATTTGTTTGCAAAGTGCAGTGAATCGTGCAATGTTTTAATCCAAGTGTAACGAGGGTTGTGTGTTTGATAAATTATTTTGTTACTTCAAATGCAGATCTACAAGACTAAGTATGGATGATGATATTTGTAAGTAAAACCAATTTCATTGCATGATTGCTTACTTCATAGTTGTAGAAGCAATCGGATGATACGTCCATGTTTAAAATTGATTAGCGGGCGAATCGGACGCGAACGCTCTGTGGGAGGTCTTAATACAAAGACGTAAACGCTTTTCTAAGAATTGCAGTAATTTTCTGACATCACGATTCGACAGGGCCATTAAACTCGATTTATGTTGGAAGATAACTGAAATATTAATATTTTAATATAATTAATTCTTTCATTCGATGACTGAAAATCATTGATACATTCAATTCTACTTTTATGAATGAAAATCATAAGTAAAAATACGTATTCATATATTAAACCAAAATTTCTATTATCTTTTAAATAGCAAAGTTAATCGAAGTTTATTTAACTAACAATGGAGCAGCAAAGATTTAATCCCTAATCTATCTCCAAATTAGAAACACTTTAAAGTTAAACTACATGAAACTGTAGTTCATTTACTGATAACAATTAGTAGAATTTGTTCGACTACGTTTTTCTAAATTATAGGAACAATATCGATTGTAGAATAACTGACCGGAAAAATATCAACGCGATAATATAATAATTATTATTAAATATTGAGTCATTTCTTAAAATTCAAATATGCATAATACAAATTATCCAAACAATTTTTTCTGTATTTTTAATTTTTAATTCTTTAGTTTCTATTATTAAAGAGCATTGTTAGTAGATATAACAAAATTCATATTTCATACTTAACGGGTAAATATGTAAGTTAAATCTCGATAAATTTTTCCGTATCTTTGTATGGTATACTAACGATATGGTTCTGCAAAAGAAATAATCTCGTTATGATGATTGGTACGAACGCAGGAGTTGTGCGCATTGTGGGGACGCATGACCCACCGCTTGTCTACCTGTTCCATTCTAGAGACCACTTCTTTCGATTTCTGAGATCCTGTTTACCTGCGATACATTGGGTCTTACGGTTCGCCAAGAACGGGCCCGGGGGCCTACTCCAATGTTCGCAGTCCCTGATTATCTTTATTTTCTTTGGGACCTAAAACTGTAACTCCGAAATATTCCAAAAAATTATGTGCTTATCAGTTTTGAAAACCAATTTCTCAGTCATCGAAATTATCTACTAAATAGAGTAAAAGTCACATAGTCTAACATATTACGTTCGGTAATTATTTACTTGCAATTACAATGTAATCTAATATTTCGATATTGTATTAAAAGTTAACAAGCAATTTATCACCACAAGTTAATAATAAGTCATCATAAATTATGTACTGAATAGTGTAAACGCTACGTAATTTAACATATTTTTATTGAAAGCCATAAGAACGATTTTAAGCAATTAAACATAATTACTAGATAATAATAATTAATTATTACTGCTATAATGTACATATATGTAATAATTATAAAATGATATATATATATATATATATATATATATATATATATATATATATATAATTATATAAACATATAAAATAATATATAAAATAAAATAAATAATTCCTGCAATCTTTAATAACACTAAAATTATGTTCAAATACTATAATAATATTATTAATTACTTTATCATTCTTATGTTTGTTTATCTTTGAATTTACTAATATTATATTTTATACCAAATTAAATTAGAGAGGGTTGTTTTCAATAATTAGTATAATTATCAATTTTACAATCAAATGTATATATGTAAATTAACTAAAGCTACGAATTTGGTTTTATGTGAAAATTTTAAATAAATTAATTTATTCATGTGTACACAACGTTGATGATCGCGCCTTTAACGAACGTACTTTTGTAATTTTTGAGTAGCACTAAAGTTAAATGATAGAAATGTACGAATTTATAATATTTCCATTAGTCACAGTTCGCATGGAACAATTAGTAGGTAAATTGTCTTGAATTATTCAACCTTTTTCTATCAGCTATGGACGTATTACGTATCGTATAAGAAGACAATTTTCAAATTCCAGTAATCAATTTATTAGCGACGATAACATAGTTAACATGTTTGTGCAAAACATGAATTTAACATTGTCTACTTTCCGAGTTACAAATCGAGAATAATATGATTGTAACTGTCCAACGATATTAAATTTGCAAGATGTTAGAAACAGATTTAAAAGCTGAACTTTTATATCCCGGAGAAGACAAAGAATTGTTCTAGATCAGAAACTCTTTTAACAATTTGCATACAACGAAAATAATTTAGTAATAAAACGATGGCCGTAGTTCTTGTGAAAGTCGATTTATATACAGTGACTCCCATTAATATTCGGACGCTCTAAAAAAAACGATAACTGGTTAAACAAGGAACTACACGACTTGAATTTTTTGGGGAAGCTAGAGCAAATAGTATGCTACAGAATGTGGAAAAACATTTTTTCAAAAATTACAATTGATCGGAGTTGTAGAACAAATACTAAAAGTTGCATTTTACAACTTTTTTATGTGGGCCTATATTGAAAATTTAAAAAATACGTTTTGTAGATCTGTGTCAATTATATGCACTGTAATAGTTTCATCGAAATCGATTGATGCGGGAAAAAACGACAGGCATTGAAAGATGTGAGAATCTATAAATTTACTGCAGTTATAGCTCGAAAATCGTGAAAATCTGAAATTTTTACCATCGTTAAACGTTTGTATGTCATTCCAACGTTGAACAATATTGACGAAATTTTCAGAATACGTTTAATTGATACAGATTTACAAAACGTATTTTTTTAATTTTCAATATAGAGCCACATGAAAAAGTTGTAAAATGCAACTTTTATTTTTGCTACAATTCCGATCAATTGCAATTTTTAGAAAAATTTCTTTTTTAAAATGAATGAAAAATTCATTTTATTTAAATAATTATGTCGACCGATTTTTACGAAATTTTTAGAATATAGTTAATTGACGCAGATCTACAAAACATATTGTTTAAATTTTCAATATAGGCCCACATAAAAAAGTTGTAAAATGCAACTTTTAGTATTTCTTCTACAACTCCGATCAATTGCAATTTTTGAAAAGATATTTTTCCACATTCTGCAGCAAACTATTTGCTCTAGCATCCCAACAAAAATTCAAGTCGTATAGTTCAATATTAAACCAGTTATCGTTTTTTTATAGCGTCCGAATATTAATGGGAGTCACTGTAGATCGCACAGATGCTTTAATAACAAATCTTTTATTTAGTTACCGAAACGTGTCTGTGCTCGTACAATGGGGTAGTATAAACACCTCTATTTAAATTAATCACAGACTGTTTTTGCGTGGTTAACCGTTCCGTGCCTGTGCGAATAGTGCAATAAACCGACCTTAGGCCGTGGTTTTCGAAACTGGACCGCTCGTTTCGACCCAATAAAATGTCAACAATCCTCGCCTTGTCTTCTACGTGGTATTCGACAAAGTCTCGGAACAAGGGAAAGGGACGGTCCACGATAAAGAGCGAAAAGGATCGCGGTAGGTTGAAAGACCGAGCGAGATGGAATCGAGTGTGCATCGGTAGAGGTCGGCGAGGGTGGGGGAAGTTGGGCCTTACTCGTCCGAGCGTCCGAGGTTGCCAGTTCGCTCGAGACTCGGCCGGTGTGTGGTTGATTCGTGCGTTCCGTTGACGTTCGTACAAGAGCGAGAACGTTTGTCGGTGTTCCTTTGCACATTTGTTTCGGTCGGTGGTTCGTCTATCGTGTTCCAGTGATCGTCGATCTCTTTCCTTTGTCTGTTCTTCTCTGATCGGTTCGCTCGAGGAAGGAAGGCGGGATAAGAGATCGCGGTTCAACGTCGTCCGTGTTTCAATCACGGCAAAGATTGCGACGGCTCGGAAAAAACGCCATCCTCGGTGGAAACGGTGGATAAGCAGAGAGCGAAACACCGAGCGCAAGGAGTTGAAGAGAGAGTAAGAGCGAGAGAGAAAGTTAAAAGTCCATGTGTGCAAGTGACAAGGTGTTCGCGCGCATACGGGTGCAGTGGTCTTCTTGACAGTGTCGAATCAACAAGTGTCGTGCACGGAGCGTCGATGTCGCGCGGTGTGTGTGCGCGCGCGCGTTTCTAACCTCATCCTCGAGATCGGTTCGGCTCGGCTCGGTGGATCTGAACGCGACAAGCCTTTCGTCGTGCCCCAGTACTCGCGTTTCGTTCGTGCAGGCTCGCAGACAGCGACGAACGTGATCGGTGTGATATCGTAATTTGGTTGTTTAACACGCTCTTGGATACATCGTTACTGTCGTTACGTCGTCGTCGTCGATCCGGTGGCTGCGTCCCCACAAACGTCTCAAGATGGAAGTCGTTTATATAGGTACGTCATCGCGCGCGCGATTCCGGCCTGTGTATCACGGGCCCGGAATCCCGGCGATCGTTGTGTTACTTTTACTTAGGTAATCGGCCGCGTCACGTGAGTTGACACCACGGTTTACTTTGCGGTTACGTCTTATCTACTCGGCGACTTGACAGGTTCGCTTTTACATAGCAGGAATTGTTCGCCGACGGAGGTTTTATTTGCCCTTCGGAAAGCCGGCAGCTATTCTCGATCGGTTTGTTTACCGTACAATAGCTGCGACACACGGTGTGCAAAAACGGCTGTAAGCTTACCAAGCATCAACACTAAACGTACCAATGGTTTTGTAATTTTCATTTTATAATTATTGGAAATTTATGTGGAGATTGATTCGATACATTTTTCTTCGTACAACCGCATACTGTACTAAAAATTGTACTGTATAAAGCTTTCTAAATATTCCGTGTAGGTACTAATCTTTTTCACTGATCACGAATTTAATGTTTGATTAATATTTTAATTAACTGTTTGCGAAGAAAAGATGAAATTTTTGATCAAATATTTATTGCATACTTCTATATAAGCATATAAACGTTTTTCTATCCGAGTATTTGTTTGAACATCGAATTGAAACATCTATGTTTTAATCAAATGTTCATTCATTATAGAAGTTTATATTCTTATAATAGTAAAGTGTGCAAAACAAATATAAGAATATTAACGCAAATGAAAAATATTTCTTAATTCGTTTATTTGTACTATCTTTCATCCTGAGAATTGGAATCAATTGTACATCGATTTTCTATCGATACGTTAATAGTTGTCACTTCAGATGATTTTCGTGACTTGTATATTTTAGGTTGAGTATCAGTCTGAGATTACATAGTATATATGTAGATCTGAATGTAGCATCATCCTGTAAAAATCGACTATAAAAATCTCCATAAGGGATGCACTGAATAATATGGCTATCTCACCTGTTTTATCAAAAACATTAAAAAATTAATATAAAATTGTATAAATTTCCTTATTTGTTAGGTTGAAAATGCCTTTTCGATAGTAACGTAGCATCCTCAATTTAAAAAAATATTTATATCGACACCAATTTTTCAAGCTTCATTAAAAAATTAATTCACATTACTATTATTATTATATAATATTAAATATACAAGGTGGGTCCGCAGAAACAGAACACCTGAATAATGCGGATGCTATTGGTGTTAGGAAGAGATGCATCAGATGGAACTTGCATAGTTTCGAGGGGGCATTAATCTGATGTTTGTAGCTTTTTCGTAGGTGGACGCGTAGAGTACATGTGAAGGTCAACTTCATTTTTTAAGTGGAATGAGATATTTTTTAATACATCAATCGATGCAGCTAGACATTCGGTATAAAACAGTACTAACCTATGTACGTCGAAAAGTTAGTAGTTCACTCTGAAATACCATTACATACAGTCATACTAAGTCGTTAGCGTTTACTTATTAGTATAACGTCTTAGTACGACAGTAATGGTTTTTTTGAGTTATTTAAATTGAAATATCTCCTGAACTACTAACTTTTCGACATACATAGGTTAGTACTGTTTTATAACGAATGTCCAGTTGCATCGATTGATGTATTAAAAAATACCTCATTCCATTAAAAAAAATGAAATTGACCTTCAAGTCCTTTACGCTTCCATCTACAAAAAAGCTACTAACATCAGATTAATGCCCCCTCGAAACCATGCAAGTTGCATCTGATGCATCTCTTCCTAATACCAATAGCATCCGCGTTATTCAGGTGTTCCGTTTCTGCGGACTCACCCTGTATAAAAATTAGAACCCAGGATTAGTATTGTTTATCAATATATAAGGTATGAGTTTCATCAGATCGGAAGCTCGCAATCGTATCGGTATTCTGTTGTCTTACACTGAAAATTTAAAACATGAATTTCTTTTTTTGGCGTAAACATGCGTAAGATTTTCTTTGAGAACATTATTGTAAATATTCACAAGTATTTTCAATGCAAAACAAGCATGTTGTTCGGTATTGTTTCTTTTTTATTTAGGATGAGAAAGTCAATATAATTTTTTTTATGAAACCGTACATTTTAATCACGAGAGTATTTCTATCACTATAATTTCATTGTTTAGTCATCAAGGAACAATTTTCAATAACAAAACTATGCTACAAAGTGCGCTCTAATACAATACGAAGAAATAAGATAACAGTTCACAGTATTTGAATGAAGGAAAACTGAGCTAAAGATATAATTTAGAATGTTAAAATGAATTTTTATGCTTCCTTGTAATTCGAACTATCACTTAATGATATCACAATTCAGGTGAACAACATTTTCTACCTAATTCTATCCAATACAATACATTACGGTTATACTGTCCACACAGACACGAAACGGTTTCGTTCAGTATAATAATGCTGCAATAAAACTTTTATTATTGTATTTATTAGTTATTTTTTTATTGTTCTATTTGCTTTCCGATATAAACACCTATATTCAAACGTTTGTATGCTTCGTGCTCAACCGTTCCGTGTCTGTGCGGCTAGCATGAGTCGACCTTGAAGGGTGCTTTCCGCTTAACGGTAGTGAAAACAAAAATAATTTCTAAGAATTTTTTCAGAACTATTGAACATATAAGACCTTTTGGGGATATAAGTAATAGTCTTGAGGCACAAGTTTTTTAGTTCAATTCATATTATTTATTGGTTAATACGCGTGCACGATACCTAAACAAGTAGTAATCAACTGCGGATTGAACCTCAAATATACATATATATATATATATATATATATATATATATATATATATATATATATATATATATATATGTATGTATTTAATTTCGTATTTATTTCTGATATTAGTTTTTCCTTTAAACTGAAATAAAATTCAATTTCGTTGTAGACGATATACAAGCCTTTTTAGAAAATAGGAATACAATAAATATAAACTTTCATCTCTTTCTACGAATTTCTAAATAATGAAGAAATTTTAATCTCTATAACCCGAAAATATAAACAGTAGCGCTAGGAGTTAATAGAGTTTTAGTAAAAATGTAATGTAATGCTAGTTGCAGTGAACCGATGGAATTTTGAAATGTGGCATTCAGTGTGTGCCAGATCCACGTGATTTGGAGTATTTTGCAACCCGTTGGCATTGTTACGTTATTATACATAAATGCGTATAAAAACCGGTATTTTACAATATTAACTACCTGTAGATTTTCGTAGTCTCGCTGTAATGTCAGTAGGGAACCTGGTTATCTTGCCTTTCTAAAGTATGTCTTTATCTAATCTGCGGAACATTTATTTACCATATACGCGAAAGATATACATGCATCACGAAATTTGTGCGGTACACGTGCACGTCTCTGGAATAATTGGGCTGCGTAAGTGGTGTCATTTAGATTAGAATGCATGCTTTCGTGCGAAGGGTTCAACGAACGTATCATTTAACACGATAATTCAATGACACTTTATGCCAAAATTGAAGCAAACGCGAAAAGATTAACATATTTTACCAACTTTTAATACCGAGTGATATCGAAGTACGTATACATTTACGTGAAGTGATAAGAACTATTCACTATTATTTACTTACAATGTTTATCGACAGAGTGGATAGTGCCCATTAAAAACCCTAAACCTGCTAACTAATGTAAATTCTTTCTCGTGAACATTATAATATTAAAATTGCATCCAGTCTTTTATTGTTTAGCATACTTTGGATAGCGAAAAATTAGCGGAAAAATTTGAGCTGGCAGAAATTAATTTATATTCGACAATTTTGGTTGTGTAAGATGTATTGAAAATTTTAGATAGAGTTTTCTTAGAACCGTCGATTATTCCGAAAAAATAAAAAAATTGTATGTATAACATTCATATTGTTACGTATTAATAATGCACTGATATGTGTTAATTGCAATTGAAGTACAATCAATATAACTTAATTTATCTTAATTAACAAGTATTTTTGCAATAATAGCGTCTAAACAATATTGCAAGAGGAAAGAATTTGTAAAATATCTTTTTATTACATGCGATTTTAATGTCAAACTGGATCATTCGATCGTAAAATTAAATAACTTTTTTAGTAGTATTGTCATTCACACAGTTTTTATATAAAGATAATATTTAGCGCTACTGTGTATATTGTTTCATATCAGTATGTCGTGTATTGCCAGGCGCCTTGGGATAAGATTTATAGACTTAAAAGCAAATCTTTTATATTGTTCTAATGTATCTTCATATATAGATTATTTCTCGAAAGAAGATATCTGAAGTCGTAAGATCTATTCACTCCCTTCTTCCATCGTAAGTCCACAGTAATGGAAGTGGCGTGAAGACTTACTATGGCTTCAGGTATCTTCTTTCAAAAAATAGGTACATAATAGTAATTAGGATACCAATTTGCTAATTGAAGATTAAGTTGCACTTGCAGAGGCATTAGATTATCTTTAAAATTGCAAATCAAGAGACATTTGAAAATTGTACACATGCAGGAATTATCTAATCATACATGAAAAATACTTATTTATAGATTAAATTTATAATTATAATTTCTTAAAACTTGCAATTTAATATTATATGTACATCTGCTGCGAAACGTTGTAGACCCAAAATATTTTAATATTAACAATACATAAAAGCTGTTTCATTCTGAGGGCAGTACATACGTTTTCTTTACATCTAATACTTCGGTAGGAATTGGAGAGATTGTAATAGGCTTTCGTAAGCGAGCATTCTTTATTAAATAATATACATTGACTCACATAGGAATTTGTACAATCTTATTCTAAAAAAGGGAATATATGCATACTTTTCTTGAGAGGTTATTAGAATAATTAGTTCATTTTATGACGTGGAAAAAATATTTGCAAAAGAAATATTAATTGTGGAGAAAATACTAAGGTATAACTATTGCCCAATTCCCAAAAAATTTCCACACTTCTACATATAATATTTTATAATTTATAATAATTAATATTATATAATATTATAATCTATAATAAATGACTAATTCATTAGTCTATATTTATTATAGTCATTAGTTTAATAAATTATTAGAGATTCGAGTGCTGCACAAATGAACATGTTTTAATTTATAAAATGTTTTTTGGGGACACGATTTTTAGGTTTGATCAAAGATTATAAAAATTTACTGTAAAAAGCAACTTTTAATAATTTCTCTGCAATTTTGATTAACACTATTATTAGCATGAAATTATAAAAAATGCAACCATGTTTTTTCAACAAATTTATTTCTTTGTGTACCTGCATATTTAAAAAATGGCTAAAAATTTGAATTTTTGTTATTTTTATAAAATAATATGTCGCGGAGTAAACTAGTTGGTCTAACTCCTCAAAAAAGTTGTTTGCACAATTTTCAAGAACGGCATTCTTCTATTAAATATTGTACAAATAATTATGTGAGTCTTATCGAATACTTGTCTCGTGAATAAGTAACAATCCAATCATTGTTATTATAACTAACGCTGGCAATGCTACCTCTTTCGGACGTCGCGTGAAGCTGAGCGCATCGATTCTGAATAATTGTATCATAGCTGCAACCTTCATTTTTTATTAGTTGTAGCACATTTTATTTACATCTAAAATGAACGTGAATATTTTCAAAAGAAGGTGAAACTTATGAAAGAGAAAGTTTGTTCGTTTGTCGAGCCATCAGCAATCTGCAAGAATCATTGATGCACTGTACATTATAGAAGCGATGACTCATTGGACGTTTGTCAAAATAATGGACTCTTTGTTCCCTCTGAATTCAATGAATTTACTTTGTCAGTGTGCAGTGAACACGGTTTGTACATTTAACACAGGGCATTCATTTACAACTTGAAAGAACGTTCCACTCTGACGGGTCTAGAAAACCAAACATTTTCCAATACAGGTTTGGAAATATGCTTCTAGAAAAGTTTTTTAAACTATGCACTCCAAGGCGTTTTTGATAGGTTTCATATTTTTTAAATTTTATAATTATTGAAATTACAAAAATGTGCTCCTATTATATTAATTAAATAAATTTCTTCATTCAAGTCCACATTGCTTTAAAAATTGCAAGAAATGTAAATAAATCCTGATTCCTACAATTTTCATAAAACTAAATAAAACATGCGTTGCTAAGTATTTTCGAAAAATGCTACATAGTATTATTCGTCCTTAAATGATGGTCATGTGATTAGCTAATGTCAAATCTATCGTACTTTTTTAGAATTTTTTTAACACGTTAATATACAATGTAATAATTTTGAATGTTAGATAAAAATATAATTCTTCTTTTAACTTCAATATCATATGTATTTGCATTCATTAACAACTATGATTTTTATTAAATATATTTATTGATAAAAGTAAGCAGCATTGTAATCAAAGTATCATGTTAATAACTTTCAAGATTCTTGATGATATTACAATATAATTTTTTGCTCATTCACATCTTAATTTCCAAGACTGTTATCTACATGTTGTAGTTTCTTTTATCATCAACGAATAATACGTTGAAAGAATTTAACATTTTTTAAAATACATATGTATATGTACGTAGTAAAAAGTTTCGTCATCTACATATTTATCATTTCAACATAATTTAGATACAAAAATAATTTTCAAGTGAAACTTCTTTTGGCGCGGTGGGCGTAAACCCGATCTAGCGATGAAACGGAAATGCGTAACGGAAATGCGTAACGGAAATGCGTGACGGAAGTGATTAGCGCTCTGACACTCGTGGGGTTCGTAGTCCAAGAGAAAGAGAACGAAAGCAAAAGCCTTACTGTCATTTTATGGTGCGTCACTGTTTGTATCTAACTAACGCGTGTGATTTCATTCGCATTTAATTGAATAATATAAAAAAAATATATATACAAATAATGATGCCAAAAACAAATGCAGAACGTCAAAAAGAATTACGCGGAAGAAAACAGGCTGCGAGAATGAAGGTGAAGAAAAATTCAGCAAAAAATTCAACAGAACGTATGCAAAAAGTACGTGAAAACGAAAATTTATTGATTGCCAATGCTTTAAATTTTGATTAAAAAAATGCTGAGCAATCACAACATCTTGCTGCACCATCAACAAGTGCATTATTGAAACCTATTTCTCTTTCTCACAATGATATTGAGGAATATGACCTCACATCTCTTAAAAGTTCAATATTAATTGTGAACGTGTGTAATCTTAATTCTAGTGTTGTTCAATCTTATAGTGATTTTCAACGCCGATGAAAGAAAATCGTAGAAAAAAGTAATGAAAGAACAAAATTTGCGACACAAAGAAGGGGAGCGCATGGAAAATGCTATGAACTATATCTCTTTCTTTCCCACACGCTCTCCTTCTTTGCATCGCAAATTTTGATCGTTCATTTTTTCTATGATTTTTTATGATTCAATCAATGAAACAATTGGCTTGTGATAGCTAAAATATGATATATTCTCGATTCAATTTTGTCTAAATGTCTTGCAAATATTGCGTCAAGAGTTGTTCCTGATCTTGTCGCTTCATTAGGATTATTTACCATTTCCAATCTTAATACTTTACCTACCGGAAGCCTCTTAATAGGATTTTCAATAATTGTACTGTACCAAAACAAAGCAAAGAAATTTCCTTTTACATTGCAATTTTTAATGAAACTATTCGATTAGTTCACAATAAAAATTGATGTTGCTATTGAAGCTTACATTAAAAAGTGTTCAGCCATGTACCATAGATTTTTCAAAATTATGCTATAATCATCGATCGGTAATGTGTTAATTCACTTCTAAGCATTACTAGACTGCAAGAAGTCTTTTCCTGCTTTTCGATGGAAGCAGTCCATTATCACGATTTTTCAAGGGTTTCCGATAATCCGAGGAAAAAATGTTTCGAACTAAAGTTGAGCAATATTTAAATATCTATACATTTTCTATATATAAAATTTTGAAGAGAAGAATTTCTCGACAAAAAAATAAAAATGATTTTGATACTTGAAGATATTAACCCTTTGGTTACCCTGGACGAGATATCTCGCGCCCCGATACTTCTCGATAAACGCTTTTGATGAGATATGTCGCGCCCCCACCTAGACACTATAGACAAATATATTTTATAAGTAACTATATCCTGATTTGTAAAAGGGAGAAATGAATGAAATCTGTATTAAAAAGATTTTAAAGTATTTAGGAAGAAATAATATTTTAATAAAGATTTCATTCATTTCTCCCTTTTATAAATCAGGATATAGTTACTTATAAAATATATTTGTCTATAGTGTCTAGGTGGGGATGCGAGATATCTCGTCAAGAGCGTTTATCGGGATGTATCGGGGCGCGAGATATCTCGTCCAGGGTAACCAAAGGGTTAAAATGGATTTTTAATGTCTTACAATATTAATTTAAGATTTTACAATATTATACAATAGTTAACGTTCTAAACAACGCTAAAATAGTTTTTTCCGAGTTTTCGGGTTGAATACCCCACTGCGGAGTGTAGTTTTTAATCGGCACCGTACAAATTCTCATCGTGTCTACTCTTTCAAGGAAGTGGAAGTTGTTTCGTTTCTCGAAGATGGTTTAGTTGCCGTTGGTCTACGTAAAATAGTAGGGCAGTCTGATTAACGCCAAGCATTCCCATCAACTCGTTTGACCCGCGAACTTCGGTTGATGCGTTTAGGGGCCAACGACACGCGTTCCAATGACGATGAGGAGACGTAACCCGCATTGTCATCTCGTTTAGACGATTGTTTGGCGGCCGTGCACTGGCAGTGATCCGAGACTTTACTGCTTGTGTTGTTCGCAGAGCGTTTACGCTGCTTGCTCCATACGAGTTCGACGCTGCAACGATGAATGAAAACGCGACACTGGTCGAAAAAGCATCTTCTAAAAAGCTTTTTGTGCGAACGTTTCTGCACGATCTTTTAAGCGCAAAGTGCACCGTATCCGGAAAACGAGGGAAACGCTCTGGCCCAAATAAGAAAGTCTGCTGCTTGCTTAACAATCTCCAACGCTTTGATACGTTCTTTGCCGGGAGTGTTTCTATTACTCTCTGTTACAGGGCGAGCTGTGCCAAAGACGAGTACGCGCAAGGAGAAGGTGAACGCGTGTAGAATAGTATTACGTACACACACGCAAAACCTAATCTCGATAAAGAATCGTCAAGAAAAGATAGTCGCCAAACTTTAGTTCACAGTTGCAATCTAAGGAAATTGTTTTACATAGATCAGTTGTCGACAATTTTTCGTATTACATAGCAGACTGCGGAAACGATGCATACAGGGGTGTGCGGGATTCCGAGATGACGCGGGATTCCGAGATGACGCGGGATTCCCAAAAATATCCAAGAACCCGCGAAGATTCGGGGTTATCGAAAGTGCCGTTCTTTTAAAAAATTTTAGCAATTAGAATGCCTTTGTGTTCTTTGAGTTTTATGATCACTTACAGGGAACCTATTTAGATGAGACAAACCGATTTTGATGAAACTTATGTCAGATATAGTTCTTCGAAAAATATTTGACACGGGTTTTTTTATCTGCAACCATCCACTTTGAAGGGGTGAAAACAGCCCTCAAGATTCGTGATCAGAGTCATATTTTCTGAGATATCTCGGAAACCAAAGGTCGAAAAAAATTGATTTTCTTTTTACATTGTGTGTTTTTAATGGGAAACGTAGTTGTGCAAATAATTTTAACAAAGGACATTTGTTTAAATAATATGTTAAAAATAAACGCTTATATTTCTGTAAAACAAGTCAAAATTCCTTCCTCCACACACCAGGTGCAAGCCCATATTTCATTATGCATAAATATTGTTAAATAGAAAAAAGAAGAAAATCCTAAAACGTGTATACCATATTTTGGAAGAAAGATTACACATAGTGTGTATTAAAATTAACTAACGATATTGTATAGGAGAAACCGAAAGATAACATGAAATTTTTAATTTATTGTTCGAACAAACATGTTTTGTTAAAATTTTTTGCACTACTACAAAGAAGAAAATCCTAAAACATGCATTCCATATTTCGGATGAAAGATCACACATAGTGTACATTAAAATTAACTAACGACATATAAGAGAATCCGAAAGAAAACATAAAATTTTTAATTTATTGTTCGAACAAACATATTTTGTTAAAATTTTTTGCATCACTACATTCTCCATTAAAAGAAAAACACAATTTAAAAAAATCAAATTTTTCGATCTCTGGTTTCCAAATATCTCAAAAAATATGGATCTGACAGCGAACTTTGAGGGCTGTTTTCACCCCTTCAAAGTGGATGGTTGCCAATAAAAGAAAATACGTGTCAAATATTTTTCGAAGAACTACATCTCGCATAAGTTTCATCAAGATTGGTTTGTTTCACCTGAATATGTTCCCTTGTTAGCTAAATTGTCAGATCTTGTAAGGAGTATGGAGAAACTTCAAAATGTCGGAAATCACAGATATTTTCGGGATTCCATTCCGATCCCGAGGAACGAGATCTCGCACACCCTTGATGCATACACGTAGGCTTTTAATTGTATGTATAGTTTAATATAGAGGGTGCCCCAAAAATGTTGTACATACTCCTTGAATGGGGTAATTCCCGAGGTCATGTGAAGTAACTTTTCCCTTTACGAACATGATCTGCGTGGCTTTGTTAACACTAGAGCTACCGGATTAGTCAAAATGACTTGCTTCTGATTTGTTCTCTTAGAAATATTAAAATTATAAATGATTTTCTGAAAACTTTTTTTAGTGAGCTCCTCTGTTCAAGTAGATATTTAAACAAAACTGGTACGAAATCTAAATAAATGCAGTTTGTCATTAAGGTAATGCTTGCTAATTGCGTTTAGTGCTCGGTAGTTCTAGTGTTAACGACTTATTAGCGAAAAGTATGGACCAATCAAAGTGCCAGCTACAGTTGAGTCTGCCG
Source organism: Lasioglossum villosulum (assembly GCA_963971365.1). NCBI lineage: Eukaryota > Metazoa > Arthropoda > Insecta > Hymenoptera > Halictidae > Lasioglossum > Lasioglossum villosulum. The sequence continues at coordinate 12,472,209 of OZ020499.1, forward strand.
TTGACATTAGTTGAGATTGGTCATTGTTTTTCGTTAGTATCTCGAAAACAAAAGAAGAAAACGAAAAAGTTAGCCCAGAACTCTCACCTCTTTGAAGGTAGTACAACTTTGGTACATTCAGTATACATAAAGGTGAATTCTTTTTCTTTTTATTATGCTATGAAACCCTACATGGGATTATTAGCAGCATGTACATATCTGTACATGCTAACATTACAATGACAACTTATAAACAAGGATAAGTAACAAAATTAACAATTCTAGTACAACACTATAGATACAAACAGTGAGATTTGAGAAAACTGTGAATAAGAAATAGAAGACAACGAGAAGGTCCACACAAAAAAGCATCTATTGTATAAGGTGGATAGTAACCTTTGCTGCATAGTTTGTGAAACAGCGCCTCTCTATTGTTATCATAGATCGGGCACTGCTATAATATATGATTATGATCCTGTATCAAACAACCACATGGACAATTTGTGTTATCTGCAAGTTTCATTTTAAAAAGGGAGGACTTCAGTTGATAGTGTCCAGATCGAAGTATGTTAATCCAGCAGATGAAGTCTCTAGGGAGTCTTAGGTGAAAAAACCAAGGTTTAGACCCAGAGTGATAAAAGGAACTGAAAAATTTTACCCTTAAACCCTGCTTCTTCAAGAATATAATTGTATGTTAACATTCTAGCTTGTTTTTTAAAAACATGTGAATAGTCAGAGTAGGGAACTAGGATGTTGGGAGAAATAGATAATGAAGATGCTTAAGGTGAATTCTTCTCGATCGAAATTTAAATATATAATAAATTTAATGATATCGGCGCAAGGTTCGATCATTTATAAAAAAAACAACAAATGTGCAATTATTAAAGAAAGATCCATATAGGGATCGAAACGTTAGAAACATGATTTAATAATTGCACATTTGTTGTTTTTTCTATATGTGATCGAACCTTGCGTATGTATACATATACTATCGATGTTAAAGAGTAAACTTATTCGGTGAAACATGTTGAAAATGATTATATCTAGACATAAATTTAAGTTCCAACGTCATTTAAAATGAAAACATTGGATGTTGAAACGTTCCAAGAAATCTGTACATTTAAAAAATGTACTACATATACAGAAGAAGAAAATGAATTGGGATTGTGACTAATGATTTGCGATGAGTCGGGTTGGTACCCTTAACAGGATGAAATTCATTGTGTTTGTAATGCGTCGCAAGTAGTATGTGGACGGAGGCCAAGGATGATCTAATTATACCAGATTTTACCAATGACCGTGAAGATTAGTACGTTGAACCTTTGCAGACTGTTAGATTTAAATATTTGTAAGAATATTTAGGAACTGATGTCGAATGTTACACTTCCTTTAGAGTATAATATATTCTGAGAATGGAAGTATCAATGTGCGAGAAGAAACTTAGAATAAAGTTAAACATGAGATTATTTCAAAATGATTTCGTACGGGGTATATTCGCAGTGGTATCACACGAAGCTTCCGGATATCCTTTTAGAACTACTGACTCATCTTTTTTTATTAACCCTTAAGTGGTACGGTGTTTACTCTGATTATGAAGTATCATACATATTAGGACCTTTCTATAAACCTTTCTATGTATAAAATTTACTTTCTAGGACCTTACTACGTACTTTTTAGGACCTTTCTACGTATACAATTTTTATTTGGATATCATTAAGTTTATACTAAATAAATAAGTAAAGTAAATTCAATAAATTTTATACTAAATAATTCATATGTTTGGTAGAAGTAAAAGAAACTTGATATTTGTAATCATCATACAATACAGTAGTTAAAGTTAGCGTACAGAAATTTTATCTGAGACGTCACTAAAAATTTCTATACCACTATTCAAAATATTGTTTACATTATTAAATTTGTTTTTATTGAATAAATGACTAAACGTTTAAGTATCAATTTTATATCCATAAAATGAAAAGAATTATATATGTAGAATGAAATTATTCTAGATCGGAAGCTTAAAATAGCTTCGACTGCAAAGGGTGAAGGGTTAAAACGACAACAAGTAGTTTTTTGTTCATCATTATTACGCGCATTTGCAATAAGTCAACTGAATTCTTAAGGTTAGAACATGGATACTTGCAACTGAGCTTGTTTATGGTAAACCTAATCGAATTTATAAGCTATGTGGACAACAAAAAGGGTATAATGATAATAAAACTGTCGCATTATGATTTCTGTAACATTGTAACACTCGTTTAATTATTCTGTACCTGGATACCTGCTGCGTTGTGTAATAAGTCTATGTGGGTTTGACATACTAAGTTTTCTTAACTGCAATGTAAAGGATTAATATGATATGTTGTCACAATTTAATCAACATTAATCATTGATTACTGCCATTCAGTTTTTGATAGTCTAACACGTTAGTATCGACATCTTTAAACCTTTTGATTCACTTTTCATTGCTCCGTTTGTTGATTGCAGTGTCACCTTAAATGCTACAGCTTTGTTTTTATAATTTCTACATTTTTTTATTCAGAAAAGTTTTATTCAGAAGAGTTATGTGATAACAATTAATGAATGTTCTGTTCATTAAACTAAAACACATCTAAACCGTTCCTACTTTAATACATTTAATACATAGATATCACTTCTCGAGATGCACCGTCGACGCAAAAGGTTTATATTTTTACTTTCTTGTTGACAATTAGTACAATTGTTTCTACTAGATACAGTCACTCTTACTAATATTAGGACACTCCAAAAAGACGATAATATTTTATATATTGTACTATACGATTTGAATTTTTTAGGAAGCTAGAGCAATTAGTTTGCCACGGGATGCAAAAAGAATTGTTATCAAAAATTGCAATTTATCGGAATTGTAGAAAAAATACTAAAAGTTGCATCTTACAACTTTTTTATGTGGGCCTTATTGAAAATTTAAAAACTACGTTTTGTAGATCTGTGTCAGTATGCACTGGTAAAGTTTCATCGAAATCGGTTGATGCAGAAAAACGACAGGCATTGAAAGATGCAATAATCCTTAGATTTACTGCAGTTGAAGGCCGAAAATCTGCAATTTTTACTATCTTTAAACGTCTATACCTCATTGCAGTGTCGACTGATTTTGACGAAATTTTCAGAATATGTTTAAGTGACACAGGTCTACAAAACGTAGTTTTTAAATTTTCAATATAGGCCCACATAAAAAAGTTGTAAAATTCACTTTTAGTATTTTTTCTACAATTCCGATCAATTGCAATTTTTGACCAAATTTTTGTTCACATCCTGTGACAAACTAATTGCTCCAGCTTCTCAAAAAAATTCAAATCGTATAGTACAATATTTAAAATATTATCGTCGTTTTAAGTGTCCGAATATTAGTAAGAGTCACTGTAGATTATAATATAATAGATTTCTGCTTTCGTGGATAATTACGTGTGTGTATATATGTATATTGTATACATACATTTGAAACATAAAAATATGAACTTAAAAATTTAACGATTACAATGTTATTAAACACCGTATAAAATTGCGAGGATCAACAAAGGGGATAAATACTGTCCAAAGAAGTCTGTAAATGAATTTTTCTTTTAGAGTAGTTAAAAATTCGTTCTCCAAATGTTGCTTTGGGTTCAAATCCAGAATACTACTGCCGACCCCGACCCAGACCCAGACCCAGACTCAGAAAACAGTGTCTGTTTATAATCCCGCAGGGTGGTTCACTATCTCAGTGTACACATAATCTATCCCAGACTTGACTACAGATACACATGAAGTATTTCGATCGAGAAATACTATTATAATCTACATTGAAGATCATATCGATCTTCATATGTCCTAAATCTAATATTTAGTTAACGAGATATTATTGAAATAATTTCCCATATGCACTTACCTTATTCAACTTGAGGGACATCGATTCGAGCACCTACTAGCCTCCAGGTAGATTGTAGGGACGTATTGAAAATAATTTCGATAATGTCGCATTAATGGAATGGCGCTCCTTTTTCCAGAATTGCAAGGGTGCGGTATTCGCGTTCTCATTTCTTGATAATACAGAAATGGGGGTGTTCAGTAGTCAGAATTGCTAGATAAAAGATCGATCTAGAGCGCTTTCGCCCTCAAAAATCCTATTTTATTGTTTACAAGGTGTAATTCTACGTTTTTTGTTTACGAGGTGTAATTCCACGTTTTTTGTTTACGAGGTGTAATTCCACGTTTTTTGTTTACGAGACGTAGATATTTTCATAGCTTCAGGCTGCCGAATAATAGAAATTTATGGTGTAACCTTCGACAAGGATCAGTCCAGTATCTACCAGCATGGAAACAGTATATTTTTCATAAAGTATACGTTTTTATAACAAGTGAGAAAAATTAATTTATTCCAGTTAAACACATATTTTTAAATTACGGTTATTATTATAATGTTACACTTTGTTACAGACGCAAAAATCTCTCTTGAGAATGATCCTCATCAGGATCGAAACGTTGAGGTTTTCATTTGCAAAATTGTTATAAAATAACGTTTTTATTATTGATCGAACCTGTGCGCCGAAATTATCATACATCTAATGGAAATTACCCCTCGTAAACGAAAAGATAGGAGTTTTGAGGGCGATAGTGCCCTAGATCGATCTTTTATTTAGCGCTTTTGATTACTAAAATTACTCCAATTTTTGTATTATCGATAAATGAGCACGCGAATCCAGCACCCTTGCAATTCTGGAAACAGGTCTACCGCCTTAACTATTAGATCTAATTTAGGACGTACGAAGATCAATGCATATGCACGTAAGATTTTATACTCCGTCGATTTGCAATATAACTAGCTGGTACTGTTATTTTTTTTAAATTAAAAAAAAATTTTTTTTAAATAAAAATGAAATATATATGATTACGTTTGTTTATTCGGTGGAAAATTTCCATCCTCTCGTATAAATTGCATTCTTGAATGAACTTCTTTCGAAAAAAACTAGAAAATCTAAAAAACTACTTGACCAATATGGACTAAAATCTAATCAGCTCTAAGTTACGACGGGGCACATCGATCGCATCATTCATCATTCTGATCGCGTTGTTACTTTTTCAGAAACCGTTAACGAAAAATTTGATAACATACAAACGGCCATACGCACACAGACACATACTAACAATTTGATAAAAATAGTCTAAAATGACTCCAATGACCATGAAACGTGAAGATCTGCTAAAAAATCGATTTTCGATTTTCCGGGTAATTACAGTAACTTCCCTATGAATCGGGAAATTAAAAAATAGGTAATTTGGGTAAAGGTATTAGTGGCGCTCCTGAGTCACCACTCGAGTGCAAAGGCTTAATTAACAAGTTTTATTGAGAGCAAGCGATAGTTGCGTTTAAAGTTAATTGTTACAAATCGGACATTTCATGTGCAATGACCTAATAGTTAAACAGTAAGCACTAGGGTGGTCCTTAGCTATACTTGGTGAAATTTTTTCGCGGCTCCTCCCGAAAATTGTGCCTTTGGGTAAGAAAATAATTTCTGCAAAGTTTGAAGTTGATCGGATAAGGGAAAACCGTGCCTCATCGACGTTAAAGTTGCGAAAAACATGGAATTTCGTAGGAATGGGAATATTTGAACAAAAGACTTTTGATTATGACTAAACGTTCTTCTTGTGTCAAAATATTGATTATAATAGTACCAAAATGTAATATTTTAAATATAACAATTAACTAATTATCATATTTTTGTAAATGTATAAGTCAAATTTTACATATTTTATTGAAAATACCAATTCTTTTAGTTTTATTCTTACACTAATTTAAAAAGTAGAGAAATTAAGATCGGACATAAATATGTTATAATTAATCAGAGCATAATATTTTTATCCGGATGTGGTGAATATTACACCGTATATGTAAAGGCGAAGATAAGAAACTAAGAGGTATCGAGGTATTGAGTTTAAATATTTTTTAATATATATAAGGTAACAAATACATTTAATACAATAAATTCAACTAAAGACATTTTACAGAGATTTTGTTAATGTAGTCTTCTTTATGCTTCGCGAAAATGGACTTTTTTAATGGCTAATTAATGTAAAATAATCTTAATTCGTACAAAGTATAAAATATTGTATAAAACTTGTATAAAATATTTAACTTCAATTTTCAGTTTACGCTTTACATTTAGCGCGCTCTTACCTCTATTTCAAAACTTCGCGCTCGATGAGGCACGACTTCCCGATGTCCTGTTGCTCTAAAACTATGGATATATCATTTTTTCATGAAAAGGACAATATTGGAGGGAGGCCCGCCGAAAATTTCATTGTAAAATAAGGACCACCCTAGTAAACACTCGCTTACTCGACGCACAAGTATCTGTACTCATTTTTGAATCGCTTCGGGGACAGATAACAAGGATACGACGCGGCACCAAAATTGGAGTAGATACCAAAATAGGGGTAGTGTCTTACGATCGTAAAGTTTCCGACACAAACGGTGGGCCACTAATAATAACTGGCTAAGAGAAACCGATGCGTTGGATATTTATAGACTAATTTTCTTCTCAGGCGAGGGTTAAGAGCCGCTCGATCGCGCGATACGGGCCAGGATTTACAACGAAATCGAGGTAATTTATCAGGAAACGACAACGACGCACGTTCACCCGCTGGCTCTTTATCGCGTCTTTCAGAACTGCCGCTTCTGATTTGCTCTCGGCATCTGCATCTTTTTAACGAAGATGCGGCGCGCCGCTCAGTGGATCTAAAGCTTATCTACTTAAATGTCTACGGATTTATAAATAAAGAAATTCGCACTTTGCATACAGAACAGAATTTTTATAAAACTGGTGTCTCTTAAAGTTCAATTATTTTCAAACGTGTGTGCCTAATCTGAAAAGTCTGAGAAAAATACAAACTAATAATCATAATGAGGCGCCACTACCATAATAATATAACCGTGGTTGTGTGATAACTTTAATATAAAATTAGGAATTTTAAGCTTTTGGAATCTTTTAAAAATCATTAGATTGAATAAACTTATTTATATCGATCGTATTATTGTTAACAAACAATTGTTGAATGATATCGGCGCTACGGTTCGATCGTTAATAATAAAAACAAAAATTAACTAAGCTATTTTGCTAATTTTCAAAATAATCGACGTTTCGGTCACTGATTTGGACCATTCTCAAGATTGAATTGAATTGCGTCTGTAAGAAAAATGAAAATCTTGATGAAAAATCAATCTTGAGAATGGTCCAAATTAGTGACCGAAATGTCGATTATTTTGAAAATTAGCAAAATTGCTTAGTTAATTTTTGTTTTTGTTATTAACGATCGAACCGTACCGCCGATATCATTCAACAATTGTTTATTAGATAGAATGTTCCGTTCATAAACCATCAGACACTTCCAGCTATCCAAATCGTAAAACAGCTACTCTTAAATTTAAAAAATTAGAAAATATAAGAATAATTAAAATTCAGAAATGGTAGGATATTTTGGTCCGATTTGATTTACATGTTCTCTGTATAAGAGAAAATTAGTAAGTACCATTTTTATTTCATAGTATAGATTCCCTTTAATAACAAAAATTAATGTGCATTCAAATTTGAATAAGTGTCCGGTTACTTATGAACGGGAGTGTAATTCGTTAAAACAGTGTTCACCCCATAACTACCCTTGCGGTAGGAATACCGACTTAAAACTTGCCGCTAGTGATGGGCATTCAATACTCTGTCTTGCAAGTTTTCAAACAAATGAATCACTGCAAGATTTCGATTCAATTTTATATTTATTCAAAGTGAGAAATTCTTGAAACTCTTTCTTGAAATACTTTCTCTCCGTTTTGATTGACCTGGAAATTTGTTGTCAAGATCACTATTCTGAACAACATTTTCCTTTAAAGTTTTAGATGGTCGTGGCTTCAGTTTACGAGATAATTGCAGAAAACTTTACGTGTAAATGCATGGATTAGGTCTGGATTAGATTGGGGTTTCAAGACTTTTAAGATCGTTAAGAGTTCTAAGCTTCGAATTTATTGGAAGTGATTCAAATTTTTCGTCATAAAGTTTGGATCGAAGTGATTCGAAGTGTTTTAGATCCCATCACTACTTGTGAGTTTTCTTTGAGAACCAAACTTGTTATTTATCTATTTATTTATTATTGCTTCAAACCAAATGGTTTATATAGCAAGTACAATATTATTACAATTAGCTTATATTAACTAAAAGAAACGTTATTTCTAAATTCTAACGGAACATTGTTTGAGAAAATTAAAAATTATTTTCAGACCTTGTATATCAGGTTTACATAAGAAGGAACTGATAAGAACCAAACTTGTGTGACAAAAAATCGATTTGGATCAGGAGCAACGTTTGATTATCCGATCCTGTACGCTACTGTGCACAGGGGGTGAGGTTGTCAATTCGAACTTGATCGGCTCGACGCGTTCCTAAGAAATTGCACAAGACAGGCTAGAGACCGTTGCGACTTGGAATTACGACTCGATGCGTGCAATTCGCCTGGGGAGATACGTAAGCATAATGATACATGGATGGAGAGCATTTCTCCAGCGAGTGGATGTAGACTCGCACAAAAATCCTGCGTCCTTGAGGTAACCGATACTCGAGATCGAGTCGTGCCAACGATACTGCAAACCTAGCGCGATATCGGTGGCGCAATGATCACTGATGTAATCGGATGATTAATACCTCGACGTTTGTAAACACAATATCTTTGGAATCGCGTGTGATTAGCGATTCTCATATTCATAGAAAGTCGACTTGTAGATTTTCTAGCACTTTGCGGATTGTTGCATAAGTGAAAGACCGTGCTCAGGCATGTGTCAGGTTTTTACACTAGCGATTATAGTGTGAAAGACAAAGTAGTTGCCGGAACGGGGAAACTACGTGTTCACAGTGACTCATACTAATATTCGGACACTTTGGAAAGGACGAGCTAAATAGACAATTGCTGTTGGCATGCATGTCGGAGAAAAGGTTGTTTTATATTGTACCATTTTTTTATGCGGGCCTACATTCTGCAGAACTGTATTAGCCCTTAATTGTGGAGTGTTTAGCACCCCCAATTAGTAAATTCAAATAAAACATGAAATACAGTGACTCCCACTAATATTCGGACAATCCTAAAAAGACGATAATATTTTAAATATTGTACTATACAATTTGAATTTTTTGGGAAGCTAGAGCAATTAGTTTGCTACAGGAGGCGAAAAGAATTGTTGTCAAAAATTGCAATTTATCGGAATTGTAGAAAAAATACTAAAAGTTGCATTTTACAACTTTTTTATGTGGACCTATATTGAAAATTTAAAAAATACGATCTGAGTTATTAAATCTGTGGCAAACTAATTGCTCTAGTACAATATTATATGCTCTAGTACAATATTATATGCTCTAGTACAATAGTACAATATTAAGACAGTTATCGTCTTTTTAAGAGTGTCCGAATATTAGCGGGAGTCACTGTACATGCAAAATCAGACTTTTATTAATGAGAACATTTGAACTTACATATTAATCAATCAACCAACTCAACTTTTAAACTTCTCTTTAATGATAATTAACAAATGGAAATTTGCTTTGGGGTGTACGACACCCCACATGACCAATGAAGGATTAATTATGTCCATTCTGAAAAGTTCATCAAAATCGGCCAATATTGCAATGAACTATACATAGTTAAAGATGGTTAAAAGATTTAAGCTTTCTGTCGTTCTTTCCTGCCTCGATCTGTAAATGCAATTATCTCTTCAAAATATTTGTTGATAAGATGTACATATTGTAGATAAACGCGTGAATCATATAATTTTAAATTGATTAATCGATTCATGTCGACCTTAGGCACAAAAAAAGTATGAACGCAGTTATATCGAAAAACCATTAGTTAACCCTCTATTGCATTCCGTTCCTAATTGGTGATTTAAATTTCAAATGTTCTATAATAAATTAAGTAGACAATACTGAAGACTCTGAGCATGTTGGTTCCAAGTGGGAACATTGCGCTCATGAATAAAACCGCATATGTATAAACTTCCCATATAGGAACAGTCGTAAAATGCAATAAATAACATTTTCTAATAAAATTTTATTATTTATTTCATGACGACACTCATTTTTAAGTAGACTAACAGCCATATATATATTTTTTCAACTCGTCATAAAGATTCATGCAACAGAGGGATGAGAGATACTTTATTTTAAATATTTTGAATCCGTGCTCTTAGTACAGGAACTTCTGCATAGTTTTCAATGATAACGTCATCATTGATATAACTGATATTTATTTACGCAGTTTTCAAATTTTCAACACAGGCCCAGCTAAAACAGTTGTAAATAGGTGTAACCTTTAGCATATTTTCCACGGTTCTGACTACTGAAATTGTTTAAAAAAAATTGTCCACGTCACTTGGTAAGCTAATCCTAACGTTTTGAAAAAGTCTATTCTTAAAAAAGTGATCGTCTTTGTAACTGCTTGCCGCATCATTTTCTTCACAGTTGCAGTGAATAAAACGTCTTTATCCCCAAAAATGGCGTACAAGAGAAAGGAAAATTTATTTTAATGCCTATACAGTGGGTAAAAAAAGTATTGGCACACTCTTAAAAAGGCGACAAGTTTTGAAATATCATATTATGCGATTTTAATGTTTTTGGGAAGCTAGAGCAATTAGTTTGCCACAGGATGCGAACAAAAATTTTGTCAAAAATTGCAATTGATCGGAATTGTAGCAAAAAGACTAAAAGTTGCATTCTACAACTTTTTTATGTGGGCCAGTATTGAAAATTTAAAAACTACGTTTTGTAGACCTGTGTCAATTAAACATATTCTGAAAATTTCGTCAAAATGAGCTATAAACGTTTAAATATGTTAAAAATTGCAGATTTTCACGATATTCGTCCTATAACTGCAGATTCTTACATCTTTCAATGCCTATCGTTTTTTTTGCATCAACCGATTTCGACGAAACCAGTGCATATAACTGACACAGATCTACAAAACGAATTTTTAAATTTTCAATATAGGCCCACATAAAAAAGTTGTAAAATGCAACTTTTAGTATTTTTGCTACAATTCCGATGAATTGCCATTTTTGACAAAATTTTTTCTCGCATCCTGTGGCAAACTAATTTCTCAAGCTTCCCAAAGAAATTCAGATCGTATAATACGATATTTAAAAAGTTATCGCCTTTTTAAGAATGTGCCAATACTTTTTTTACCCACTGTATATTGATTACAAACGAATCAAATTTTATTTCATTTAAAAAGAAAGCCGTGTAACATTCATATTTATCAGCCATTGTATAAAATGTTCGTGACGAGCGTGACTCGATGAAATACGCCAAGGGGTTAAGAGTCTCTGAATTTTCGTGGCGGTTGTTTCATTGAAACCGTATCTTTTTAACGAGCGAGCACAGAGCGCTGAGATCTCCCAGTTCCTTTTCAGAAAAGACGGATAGGCGTCAGCGGAATCTTCTCCGCGAGAGCTGTTTGTTTCGTTGAATTGCTCTAATGAATGTGTGTATAGCGGCGAGGAGACCGCATGTTAGCGAGCGTTTAGCTAAGTTTAGCGGCGGTTTCAGATGGCTGCCACTGTTTTCACGACGATGTGTTATCGGGGCGTTAACAGCATTACGCGTCCCGAACTTGCGGTTCGTTCAACCCTCGCGAATCGTCGAGGGGGTGGCTGAAATTTGTTGGCGGTTTGAAAGCCACTCGAGCGGCAGCATTCAGACCGGAATCCTGGTTGAATCAGATATTGAACATCGAAATGAAGAGTAATCGCAACCGAATTTATTGTGCAGCTCGGTCACCTAAACGCCATTTTATTTCATCCCCTTAAACCAGTTTCGTTCCACTAGAATTCGTCTCTTCTCTATTTATTAGCAAGTATAATTTGTTCGAGCCTCCCGTGCATAGACTTTTCAAATAAAGTGTCTTTGTGTGCACGGCTCTCCACGTTATTTCATGGTTCACTCACTACTGTTTACGTTCGGAAACGAGCGAACAGATGTGCATGTATAAACTGTTGCGTCTACCCCGTGCAACTCTCGATTCCAGAAAATGTTGGAATTCGGTATAATCATTCGATCCACAACCTGCATTCGATCAGATCTTTCTGTCTAGAATTTTAATCGTTTGAAAGTCTTCTACTGATCAAACGCTTCAACTCTGGATAAATATACTTTTCAAGCAATATCTTCGTTAAACCAAACACGAGAATTCCGTACCAATCGTCCAGGTTATAAACTATTGGTCGGAATATTCACAAACGATGAAATGAGTTTTGACAGTTTCTAAAACGTTAAGAGATACTTACAAAGTTTTATTGAAAATAATATTTGGGATTATAGACAGCGGATCTTTATGGAAAATTAGAGTTAAATAGAAATTCATTTGCTTTGATAGTATATTTAATAGCATTGTAATTTATATCATTATAATTTTTCTAATGTTCTTATTTTTTTTTTAAATACAGCCTCTCATTCTTTGATACCATTTTTAGTACAAATTATTGTTAATATATTTGCAACTTTATTCTAGTTTCCTTTTTCATTTCCGATTTCTGATCTTATCTTTACTGTAGGCAAAACAAATAGTATCTTTTGAATAGAAATTCAAGACTGGAATTAAAAAAAAGTGCCAAAATGAAAATTCCAAGGGAAATCATTTGAAACTTGTAAGAATGTAATTTATTTCCGAGACACTTAAAAGAATTACAAGTTGTTGTTGATTCAACTTAATAGAAAAGTAAAAAAAAATATAGAAGTGTGGAAATAATATTAGAATATCATTTGTCGTTTTTTTGAAAATAATATTTGGGATTATAGACAGCGGATCTTTATGTAAAATTAGAGTTAAATAGAAATTCTTTTGCTTTCATAATATATTTAATAGCATTGTAATTTATATCATTATAATTTTTCTAATGTCCTTTATTTTTATTTACATCCTCTCATTCTTTGATACCATTTTTAGTACAAATTATTATTAATATATTTGCAACTTTATTCTAGCTCCTTTTTCATTTCCGTTTTCTGATCTTATCTTTACTGTAGGCAAAACAATTAGTATCTTTTGAATAAAAATTCAAGACTGGAATTAAAAAAAGGCTGTAAGTGCCAAAACGAAAATTCCAAGGGAAATCATTTAAAACTTGTAAGAATGTAATTTATTTCCGAGACACTTAAAAGATTTACAAGTTGTCGTTGATTCAACTTAATAGAAAAGTAAAAAAAATATAGAAGTGTGAAAATAATATTAGAATATCACTTGTCGTTTTCTTGAAAAAGGAACCAATCGTCAGGGAATATTCAACTGCATTTCATTGCATTAGCGTTGAACTTGCATGTTTTGTTGCAGAAAAAATAATTTAAAACAAATGGCATCTACAGCTTTTTAAAATTCCAGTCTTCAATTATAAAGAGGATCACGTTGGTTTAGCGCAATAATCTTTGAAGTGGTCGCGTGTAATGTCAGGTTTCCGTGTACCCTTTGTCGGGAACCACTAAAAAAGCGAACTGACTACAAATAAAATGTTTGACATGTAAATGTATGTGGAACGGAGATAAAGGGTTGCTCCGCGGTCGTTTCACCGATTGTATCCTCCCCCTTCATCTTAGAACACTTTCCTCTAATGTCATTCCACTCGAAGCACGGAATCGATTTACTCGAGGAAAGTATGCAGTTCCATTAAAGAGAGGAGCAACCGGAATTTGCAGGTGGCTCGAGGAAAGTGAGACTCTCTACTCTTTCTTTTATATCTTTTTCTACCCTGGAATTGATAAACATAAAATCAAGACTTTTGCGATGGCCCAATGAAATAAAATACACTTGGGGACAACCTGGATTATTTTCCGCGAGAAGAATTATTACCGAGCGCGTCTGTTTGGCTTTGGTATCGTACTATTGAGTACCATTACTATATTTGTAATAAAGCCAATTTTTTCTGGATCCTGTGGCGGTACGGTACCGAACATTCGTCTCCATCGAACAAGATCTATCGGTCATTATTCTCCGTCGCGTAGAATGCGTTGTAGCCGCAGGAAGTCGCGTTATAGCCAGGGTGCGGCCCTGAATTCGTGGTATAACCGGATAGAGGTGCTCGATGTGAGAAAATCGGTCGAAAATGAATTTTACATTTCTTCCAACTGAACAAGCTACAAATATAGTGTCGATTTTATTGTCTATACTACCTTTCGATGCGTCAACATTTGATTCCTCGAGTTTGTTGACCTCAGTTGACCTCTATTTTGCATGTGTTTAAGGACTATTTATTATAACAATCGAAAAACGGACGATTCTATATGACAGAATAAATCGAGTACGAACAGAACAATTTTGTAACAAAAAATTTCGTTTTCGTGTAGAATGTTAGGTGCTCCAATTAGCATTAGTTATGAATAAATTGGAACTAAATATATTGTAATATATTATAATAAATATATTAATAATAAATATAATAATATATTATAATAAATATATTAATAATAAATATAATAATATATTATAATAAAATATTATATTTTATTCGACTACATTTGCTTTGAAATAATCACATGTTATTCTATTTGAACAGACTAATTTTGCTGTAGATTATTTCGTTATTTGAAATAACTTTTCATTTTATTTTTTATTTGATCAAATATTTTTTTAAGTCAAATTTCAAATACTCTAATTTATTTCAGGTTACTGTTATACAACTTAATTAATTAATTTACTATACCATTTTATGTGTAATTATTCGTTATTTTATTTGAGTCAAGTATTTCCAAATAATTAATTTGTACATGGAATAAAAATAATTAAGTATTTGAAAGAATTCATTAATTTAGATGATCATTTGTTATCGTCTTTCAAATAAAACGAGTACAATCCTGGTTATTCGTGCAATAAACAATCTGTGTAGAATTTTGTTGAATCGCTTCCAAACTTTCCAGACAGTGTATTTATTAAATTTTCGTTTCTATCGATCGTAAATTGGTCTAGCAAAGAATAATGATGTTAGCGGCGCAATGATTCGATCAAATTGTTACTCAAACGCAATTTTGCAATTTATAGAAATTCAAATTTCGATGTTTCGGTCTATGTTTAGACCATTTCTAAGAAAATTAATAATTGCGTCTGTAAAATGTTAAACACAAACAAACAATAAAAATGTGTTAACGAATGAAACTGATTAATAACAAAATAAATTTCTGAGATAAGTTACTCACTTGTTTTATGAAATTAGTTTACATATTATGCACTTGCACAAACATGTGCCATTTGATGATCGCTACGTGTGAGCTATTGAGATACTGGGAACAAAGTATTTATTTATTGTTAAAATTGATTGTCTCGTACTCTCGATAGTACACAAAGAACAATGGTTCTTCCAACTTAAAAGTGAACTAACAATTCAAACAAAATAAATTCATATTATTGTATTCTCGTGGGTAGTACGATAAGAAGGTCAAGATTTCGCGTTATCAATGCACTGTTACTCTCGAAATCAACTACCATTCGATCCATCAAGCGAAATAAGGTTTACGAGGGGGATTGTCGCATTGATTGTCCTGCCATGATATCGAATCCGCACCCAGTGTGTCGTTGTTCCGTTTTCTGACACAAAACTGCAGAGATTCTCTCAGCGAATATGCGACGTCGGTCACCACGGAAAGAAAACTGGCGATCGTACTGCCGGCAGAAAAGAACTCGATGCACCATATTCGGAAGTGGCATGGTTTCGTAAGGAAACCTCCACGTTGCCTGATGCCTAGCGATGGGTCCAAGTTCGATATTCACACGAGGTGTGATCAAAAAGAAACCGGACTCTGTCGGTGTTCTTACTGAAGCATAAGATGAACATGACATTGGCAAAGCTGGGTAAAACAGTATGTATTACGAATAGTGAATAGTAAATAATCATAAAGTTGTACATTTTAAAATAAATAAGATTTATTTTAATTTATACAACAATATGTATTTGAAGATCATGTTTTACTTGAAGAATATTGAAAACATGTAGATTTCATCTCGAGATATTTGATTTGTTTTAAATATTACTTGTTTTTATAAATATTTTATTACTGTTAAATATTATCTCTGAATATTCTATGAAAAATATGCATTTGTCTGGATTTTTGGAGACTCTCTATTTCTTGTAACCATGTTTGCACAATCCAAACAATTTGAGCAAGGAGACATTACTATCAGATAAGATCAATATAAAATAAGAAATATGAAGTTTCTGGAATTTATACATGTATAATTATACAATGATACAATGTCCATGCATTCTTTCGTAATTTTTTGTTGAGCGAAACGGAAGAAATGGAGCATAATTCTCGTGTATAATTCTAATTCATAAGGTTTCTAGAACGAGTAGAACCCTCTGAATCTGTGGAATAGTCGGGAACATTTTAGAATGCTGAATAACTTCGACTTTGAGGGTAACTTTTTCTTCTGAATTCGATTAAATTCCTCTGGTCTGGTGACTATGCTTTGAACACTATGAACCTTCAAGGTGATAAGAATTCTTCGAACGTTAAAACCGTTCAGAGCACTCAGGTTTCTAGACTGAGAACGCTCTGAACCTTTAGAACAGTCGGAACATTTCAGAACGGTGAATAACTTTGAATTTGAGGGTAACTTTTTCTTCTAAATTCGATTAAATTCCTCTAGTCTGGCGACTGTGCTTTGAACACTACGAACCTTCAAGGCGATAAGAATTCTTAGAACGTTAAAACCGTTCAGAGCACTCAGGTTTCTAGATTGAGAACACTCTGAACCTTTAGAACAGTCGGAACATTTTAGAACGCTGAATAATTTCGAATTTGAGGGTAACTTTTTCTTCAAAATTCGATTAAATTCCTATAGTCTGGCGATTGTGCTTTGAACACTACGAATCTTCAAGACGATAAGAACTCTTTGGACTCTAAAACCGTTAAGAATACTCAAGTCTCTGTAGAATACTGACGTTCCGCGAAATTCCGCGAAATATATTAATAATATCTGAAATTTATTTTTTGTTGGACCATTAATGTTGTTGTTCTGAAAATTTATATAATAAAAAGTGTTTCCTGACTTCAAAAAGGTTAAGAACCACTGCTCTAGAACGAGTAGAACACTTTGAACCTTTAGAACAGTCGGAATTTTTTGGAACGCTGAATAACTTTGAATTTGAGAGTAACTTTTTCTTCAAAATTCGATTAAATTCCTCTAGTCTGGCGATTGTGCTTTGAACACTACGAACCTTCAAGACGATAAGAATTCTTTGAACGTTAAAACCATTAAGAACACTCAGGTCTCTGTAGAATACTGGCGTTCCACGAAATGTATTAAAAAATATATTTTTTGTTGGACCATTAATTTTGTTGTTCTACAAATTTATATAATCAAAAGTGTCTCCTGACTTCAAAAAGGTTAAGAACCACTGCTCTAGAACGAGTAGAACACTTTGAACCTTTAGAACAGTCGGAATTTTTTGGAACGCTGAATAATTTTGAACTTAAGGGTAACTTTTTCCTCTGAATTCGAGTCAACTCCTCTGATCTGATTTTTCTTCGAATATTTGTTAATGACAATGTACTCCTTGAAGTTTCGGCGGATCTTACGATCCACTTGGTCCCATCACTGGCCCATGTCCAGGAAAGACACAAGACAGTCTCGCGCGCGTATCTTACGGCATACTTTACTTCGACGACGTGATCAGCATTCGGGATTCCTTCGTTGGTTGCCTCCCTCCGTTCCCGCTATCTTGTACTCGTTCTATCGTAAGATAAGTACTTTCCGTTCATTCATTCTCCGCCAGTGACGTCCACGCTACTCGTCGTGTTGCTCACCATTTACAATTTTCTTGAAATATAAAATGAGAAATTAGTATCTTGTACAGACATAGACGCGTTGCTCGAGGGCACCCGATAGACCGTGATTAGTACTCTCGCGATGTAAATTAGGCTAATCAGCTCGGGATGTTTCATGTTGCAGTTATTTGGACCGTTCGAGAGATACGAACGGCGTCGATTAATGCGGGTTTATTATACAGGGTGTCTCACATTTATGTATAACCACAGAATATTTTCTATTCATACCCCAGAATTTCGAGAATGTAAACATTTTTTTATGTAATTTGAATGGTATCAATAGTTCAATATTTATCACGAAAATTCTTTGTGCTACGAAATACAGAAGTTTTATTCTCCTTACAAACGAAATTTAAGGTTGATCTTCATGTTCATATATGTAGTTATTTCAAATAATAATCCCTGTAGGTACTAACCACTTGATACAATTTCAATTACATATAAAAATTTTTTTACTTTGTCAAAATGAAACATATTCTCAGGATCACACTAAAGTAAGTCACCCTGTATATAGCTTACGAAGAGCATTAATGAAATTAATGACTGCTTCGAGAATATCGTTATCGTTTCTATATTCGGGTTATGCAAATCTTATTTTTACGTAGTTCTAAAAGCAAATAAGGAGTTTCGATGATTTTTTTATTCTTGATAATGTATAAGTACATGCAATTAAAAGTTACATGTGAAGTCTAATTAATTTTCTTTGCGATGACGATTTTTTTACAGGAAAGTACAAGTGCTAGAACTTATACTTGTTGAAGGATGTGCGTAACAGTTCTTGCAAAATGGAAGGCAGAAGCTGTTTTATAAAAAATGCTTCTCAACCCTAATCATTCCATGACCGTTCGAATGACCAGTTTCACTGTTTTTATCGTATGATTATTGAAATTATTTAGATTTCTCGTAATTTTTCGAACTAAACTCAGTAGTTTATGCATTTTCAAACAGTAAAAAGATCAAGAACTTTAAGAATATTAATATTTCATTTTTATTACGCTAAAATTACTAGTGAAACAATTAAATTTATACTTAGCTCCTGTCTATATACAGTGACTCTCACTAATATTCGGACACTCTTAAAAAGACGATAACTGTTTTAATATTGTACTATACGAATTGAACATTTTTTTAGAAGCTAGAGCAATTAGTTTGCTACAGGATGCGGAAAAAGAATTTTATGAAAAATTGCAATTGATCGTAATTATAAAAAAAATACCGAAAGTTGCATTTTACAACTTTTTCATGTGGACCTACGTTGAAAATTTAAAAAATACTTTTTATAGACCTGTGTCAATTAAACATATTCTGAAAATTTCGTGAAAATCGGTCGACGTTGCAATGAGCTACAAACGTTTAAATATGTTAAAATTGCAGATTTTCACGATTTTCGGCCTTCAACTGCAGTAAATATAATGATTCTTGCATCTTTCAATCGTTGTCGTTGTTTTCCACATCAGCCGATTGCGATGAAACTTTCACAGGGCATATAATTTACATAGATCTACAAAACGTATTTTTTAAATTTTCAATATAGGTCCACATAAAAAAGTTGTAAAATGCAACTTTTAGTATTTTTTAAATTTAGAGGAATTGCGATTTTTCACAAAATTTTTTTTCGCATCCTGTGGCAAACTAATTGCACTAGCTTGCCAAAAATATTCAAATCGTAAAGTACAATATTAAAAAAGTTACCGTCTTTGTAAGAGTGTCCGAATATTAGTGGGAGTCACTGTACTTCAATAAAAGCATTAGAAATTATTAAATAAATTTCTTCATTCAGGCATATATTATTATAATAATGGCGAGAAATCTAAATAAATTCAGTCTTGCAATTACAATAAAACAACGTAGATATACCAGTCACATTTTGGGCGCTGTACGGTTAGTGTTAACTTCTATTAATGCTCGTGGTCTTAAGATACCTTGTCTACGTGGAATTTGAAAATTTCCAAGAACAACAACAGGTTTTGTATAGATAGCGTAACGCTTGAGACCAAGTGCTAAGTTACAAGTGAATTGGAGGGAATCGCCCGGGTCGTTTATGTTCTAGAACTCAAATACAATAAAAGGGATTACAAGATTGTCCTTACACCGTTTGAATTAGATAGAGAATCTCTCGTAAATCTACCACACGATCGCATACTTCTGCTATCTTAGAGTTGCAGAGGTTGCTTCTTCTGAAACGTTAAACGCAATTTGTTTGAAACAACATTTTTTCAAGTCGGCATGTTTAATATCGGCGGGAATTTCTAACGAAATCCATTGCAGTGAAAATACTTTTTATTTATAGTTTTTGACAATACTTATTATTTATAAAGATGCTTAACATTTAATTTTATAATATGCACAAAAAACATCTTGATACAATTAATTTCTCTACACAAGAATATCTAATCAACGATATCATCAGATTTATTTTTTCCAACGTGAATTCCAAGTTTGCTTTAAATTAATTCTACCATCAATCAATTAGTTACTTGACGAAATTTAACATTTTATGTAATCTTAATCTGTACGGGAATCTGTAAATGCATTTTCCCCAAAATTGCATGGTTCCAAGTGGCTGACATCATAACTAAAAATCGTATTTTTTAAGCAAAGGAGAATGAACCAACAGAGTTTACTATAATATGCACAGTCATGTTTCTGGTACTAATTAAAAATTGCCGTCTGCATACATTGGTCGTCACGCCAGGTACAACGTAATGCTTTTACTAAATTGAAAATAAAATGCAACTATGTTAAATTATATTAAATGTTCTGTGGAAATCACATCCTTATCTTTCAAATTGTTGGTTCTATTTTTTCTGTAACATTTCAGTATTTGCTGTGTCGTTCAGTCAAAGGGGTAAAAATAATTAAAATAAAAACTTAAGAAACAATAAATTATGCAAAAATTTTTGGTGCTTGAGTTAATTAGGGCTAATTGGTTAGGTCCCTAAACAGTGTAGGTTCAGGGCCCCAAATTTAACTGTCCGCCTCTGTATGCAACGCTAGTGGTATACTATACATATATTAAAAGTGGATGTAAAACGTCAACCATGAAAGGAAAATGTTAAAAAGTAGCCAAAGTTTGAGTAGCTAGGACACCTAAAACATTTATAAGGTACTTCAGGTTCTAAGAAAGTGTAAACCCACCACAATTTGTCGGTAAAATGATAAGAAAATTGATAAAAAGGTAGATGAAGTTGAACTCGATTCGTAGATCTCAAACTCATTCAATCCGTACACTGGTGGGTTAAATCCTCCAGATTGGTTAAGGACTTTTGCACTAATATTACTTTCGTGATATAGTTACTAGATATTCACATTTATACCCTCATTGACAATATTTTACGAATTAATAAATTGCAAACATCATACGAGCATGGAAAATACTTACCGAAATATAAAACTATTTGTTGTAAAACTTTCTATACTTTTTACCATTAGATGGTTAACATATGGTCATTAAGTAAATTAATAAATGCATGTTCGTTTCACTACCTATGTATACCTACTTGAAACTTTGTCCCGTTTTTGTTCTATGTTGTTTTTTCTTAGATCAGCAAAGCCGAAATCAAAATTCAATGAGATTATTAGGTTTTTGAAGTGAAACTTCTTTGGTATACAGGGTGTCCCACATAAATCATAACACCTAAATATCTTTCGTATTTACAGTCCTATCAGGAAACTTCAGAGGACAAAGTGATGTTATTGCAGGGGGGCAATATAATAATGAAGAAAAAAATTTTTTATGTCGTATTTTTAAATGAAATTGCAATGTCACCGTTGTTTTTTTAAATGGAATAGTATATTCTTTTTGTGATAGCATGATAGACAATAAAAAACTGAATTTAGTGGATACCACCTTTTTGACCTTGAAATGACCTTGAGCAAGAATAATCCTGTTGAAGCCGACGTAAACAACGCGCAATCTTTGCTGAAACACGTAAGTTTTAAACTTCCACATTTCATCCGCTTCAACATGATTATTCTTGCTCAAGGTCATTTCAAGGTCAAAAAGGTGGTATCCACTAAATTCAGTTTTTTATTGTCTATCATGCTATCACAAAAAGAATATACTATTCCATTTAAAAAAACAACGGTGACATTGCAATTTCATTTAAAAATACGACATAAAAAATTTTTTTCTTCATTATTATATTGCCCCCCTGCAATAGCGTCACTTTGTCCTCTGAAGTTTTCTGATAGGACTGTAAATACGAAAGATATTTAGGTGTTATCATTTATGTGGGACACCCTGTATATTGCAAAGAATAAAATGTATTATTTCGGTTTAGCCTTTTTCTTTTTTTTTTTTTGAAAATTAAAAAGACAACATACGTCATGTGGTTCGGCATACCGTATGTGCTTTGGGTTAATGCTTTTTGAAAATTTCGTCTTTTTGCGGTAGGACGTTCCCGAGATATAGTCATTTTTTTAGGTGTAAAATTTCAAACTTGGATAATTATTCCTTTGATGGTTTCTTATGGTGAA
This sequence comes from Lasioglossum villosulum, assembly GCA_963971365.1. Classification (NCBI taxonomy): domain Eukaryota; kingdom Metazoa; phylum Arthropoda; class Insecta; order Hymenoptera; family Halictidae; genus Lasioglossum; species Lasioglossum villosulum. Next base: position 12,494,525 of record OZ020499.1, read on the forward strand.
CCTATGAGCCAAATTTCAAGCTTGTAGGTCAAAGGGAAGTACCCAAAAGGTTTTGATGATCCGTCAGTCAGTCAGTGATAAATTTAGCGATTTTTAGGTCCTATATCTCGACACTTACTAATGTTGGAAGATTAAGGTTTTGTCAATATTGAGACATAATAGCATTTAACAAGTGTACGAAATTAATAAAAAATTATTTAGTAATTTAATATTTTATTTAATTTTTAATAATTACGAAATTACTTCTCTCAATCAGCCTTCAGTGTCCATTTATAAGCCTCTAAAAACGGCTAAGTTGTTTCGTGTAAAAGGTGGTAGTGTAAGAACTTGGTTGGTGCACTGCCGTGCACCAGATATCCTAAAAAAGGAGAAAATTTATATAAATTGTATGCCTATATGTTCTCCAAATGCTATGCATTAACAAAACCAAAATATAATTGTATTGCGGTTTCCAGGAAATTATTAACACATTTTTATCGGAATCTGATGAAAATCTTCATCACGAGACAGACACGACTAAGGCAAGGGGTTAAAAAATCTACGAACTTTCATTCTAATCTGATAGATATAGCATCACTTTTGCAATGAACGGTGATTACGTAAACGTAGTTTTTCATTTTCTGTTGGTCGATAGAGAGAGATAGTCAGGTATTTAACAACCCTGCTTATAACTTTCTGTTGGTCGACCTAAATTTCGAGAGTTTACTGCTGCATCTACCGGGGTCAATGAGTGTCAACGCGATAGATGATGAGCCGTCGTTGCCACGTCGACAATAATTTCGCGATGGTGTCTGAATGATAGTGGATCCCTCTATTGTTATCATGGAAACAAACAGTTATTTGATGGAGATGCGTTTTTTAACGCCCGCGGTAATAATTGCGATACCAACACAATATCTTCTCTAGTATTTGCTACTGCTATTACCTAATGGTCTCTAATACCATTCAGTCATAGCTATGACATTACTACTACTATATAGTACTACATATTACTACTACTACTACTACTAACACTATCTACTACATACAATAGTGGGCGTAGAAAGTGTGTATACACCCTTTAGAAACGAATAATTATTTTAACCCTTAGTTAATTACGACCTAGAATAATTCTACTCCAAATCATTTTTATTTATTTATTGATGCCGTAAACCATGTTTGGTTTATATAGCATACAGTGGGTAAAAAAAGCATTGGCACACTCTTAAAAAGGCGATAACTTTTTAAATATCGTATTATACGATTTGAATCTTTTTGGGAAGCAGAGCAATTAGTTTGCCACAGGATGCGAAAAAAATTTTGTCAAAAATTGCAATTCATCGGAATTGTAGCAAAAATACTAAAAGTTTCATTTTACAACTTTTTTATGTGGGCCAATATTGAAAATTGAAAAACTACGTTTTGTAGACAAAAGATATGTTTTGAAACTACGTTTCAATACATATGTTTAATTTCCCATGTCATGCAATCATGTGTATTTATGCTTTACAGACGAACGAGAAGATGTGCAGAAGAAAACGTTTACGAAATGGATAAATTCCCAATTGCTGAAGGTAAGTAACTTCAAAGCATTCATGAATATTGAAATCCAGTTACACGAAAATGTTCAAGAAATCGTAGAATTTTGGATTTAATCAGTAATCATACTCTTTGTAGAATCAACACGAACCAATTACAGACTTATTCATCGATTTAAGAGATGGCAATCGCTTACTGTCCCTTTTAGAAGTCCTTACGTCTAAAGTTTACGTAAGTATGCAATGTTCAACAAATAATTGTATATTGACACATTTCTTTCATCACCTCCTTCTGTTTGTAATTTAATTTAATCTGCATACGATGTGATTCAGTATAATCTATTTACTATGTTCATTATTCACTATGTATACAGGTAGCATAAATTCGTCCGGTTGTAAATATAAATACATATGTCGTAATTTTTAAGGTTTAGATGAACGTGAACGCCCATGAACCCGCCCACCCTTAATAATTATTATAATTTGGAACATTAGAAAAATTAAAGAAATTGAAGAGTATCAATATATATTTTGAACCTACTAAAAATTTTATAATTCACTTCTGTTTCTTACGACGGATGCAACAAATTTATATTTTTGCTTAAAGATCTACAGTCTTGTTATAAGCATCAGTTTAGTTATTTATATTATTATTTATATATATGTATATATTTATATATATATATTTATATATATTATATTATATATAATATTAGTTATTTATATTATATATTATATTTATATTATATTAGCTATCTATATTATATTTGAATACATTTTTGGGACATCTTGTATTATCTGTACTACATTCAAAATATTAGTGAACAATATCAATTTATATTTAACTTCTGTGTCTAACTCATCATGAATCAGTTGTACGATTGTACATCTTCTCGCTGTTGCATCTTAAGGCGGTTGTCTCGTTTCCAGGATTGCAAGGGTGCGGAATTCGCATTCTCGTTTCTCGATAATATAAAAGTGGGGTTTCTCCGTAGTCAAAAATGCTAGATAAAAGATTTATCTGGGGCGTTATCACTCTGAAAAGTTCTATTTTTTCGTTTACGAGGCATAATTTTCATTATTCGGCAGTATGTAGCAATGAAAATAGCTACATGCGCAGTTGTATGCTTCCGAATAATGCAAATTAAGGTAAAGGTACTAGTAGTTGACCAGTTAAGAGAAGTTCTCCACACGAACAATAGTAACCACTTACTCTGTCATTAAATAGCGAGAGTCGATGCCTGAAAACACTCTTTAAGTCTTCTAAATTATGTACCAAGGCTACTATTTAAATCAAGTTTACTTATACAAATTTAAGAAATGTATTTAAAAATTCAGTAATTGCTTCAGAAGTTGACCACTTTTGAAAATGAAAAATCTAGTAATTGACCTGTTTTATTTGTTAGTAGTTAATTACTTATACTAGAAAGAGGGTTCAAGCAATAATGTTGAGAATCATTTTATTATCATTTAGTTTTAACAATTACCAGCACAAATTACAATTAAAGAATGAAATAAGAAATAAAACAAATCAATTCCATAAGAAGTTCAATTGAGGAACAGACTAGCTGCAGAGTTGCGAGTTAATAGAGAATAGTATAGAGAAATTTAACCAACATATGGCATCCGAGATTTAGTTTCATCAAAAGTGTACAGCATATAAAAATCTTATTTTTTATGTTTTCCTATAAAATGGTCAACTACTGGTACCTTTACCTTACTTGTTTATAATAGTGTATAATTTTTCTCGATCGCAATATTGAATAATTAGAATTTTTTCGTAATTAGAACTTTTTTTATAATTAGAATTAACCTAGGCGCCGCGAAAAAAATTCTAATAATGCAAATTACGCCTGGTAAACAAAATAATAGGTCTTTTGAGGGCGATAGCGGTTTAGATTGATCTTTTATTTAGCGTTTTTGACTACAGAAAAATCGAATTTTTATATTATTGAGAAATGAGAACGCGAATCCCGCACTCTTGGAATTCTGGAAAAAGGAGACTATTCTCTTAAAGTAAATGTACTAGTAGTTGACCAGTTAAGAGAAGTTTTCCACGCGAACAATAGTACATAACCATTTACTCTGTCGTCAAATAGCGAGAGTCGATGTCTAAAGACAGTCTTTAAGTCTTCTAAATTATGTACCAAGGCCACATTTTTAAAAAAGTTTACTTATACAAATTTAAGAAACATATTTAGAAATCCAGTAATTGCTTCAGAAGTTGACCACTCATGAAAATGAAAAATCTATATAGTTAATTGACCTGCTATTCGTTAGTAGTTGACCACTTATACTAGAAAGAGGGTTAAAGCAATAATGTTGGAAATCATTTTACTATCATTGTAAGGACATGTAAGGACATGTAAGGATTAAGTTAAGGAGAATGGAGAACAAAATTGTAACCCCTAGGGGAACAATAAATCTATACTACATTTTAGTATCATTTAGTTTCAACAATTTCCAGCACAAATTACAATTAAAGAATGAAATAAGAAATAAAACAAATCAATTCCATAAAAAGTTAAATTGAGGAACAGAGTAGACGTTGCAAGTTAATAGAGAATAGTATTAGAGAAATTTAACCAACAGATGGTATGGCATCCGAGGTTCACTTTCATCAGAAGTGTACAGCTTGTAAAAATCTTATTTTTTATGTTTTTCTATAAAGTGTTCAATTACTCGTTCATGGTCAACTACTGGTACCTTTACCTTAATTGTTTGCCTACTAGAAGTTAGCCCCCCACTTGTGGAATTAAACAATTTCGACAGTTGTGCTATGTTTGTGCTATATTGTGCTCGAATATTATAACTGTAATATAAAAAATAAGATGAAAAATTGAAAAAATCGATTTTTTGAGTAGCCCCCCCACTTTTCATTTTTTTCAATTTTCTCAATTGTGCTAAGTTGTGCTAGGTTGTGCTAAGATTGTGCTAAAGTATTATTTAAAAAGAATTATAAATAAAGAAGTTATAGTGAAAAATCGATTGCGACATGTAATTAACGTTAAAGTAAGAAACAGTTATCCAAACAGCATATAATCGTATATCTGAGTTGCGCTAGCCTAGCACAAGTCAGCACAACTTTTAATTTCCCCAGCACAACGATATAAAGGGCACTTTACTCTTGTGCGCTGCCCTTCGCGCTAAGGTACTGTATCATTTTTGGTCTTTCTGATCATCCGAACATAGTAATATTGCATATCTGAGTTGTGCTAGCCTAGCACAAGTCAGATATACGATTATATGCTGTTTGGATAACTGTTTCTTACTTTAACGTTAATTGCATGTCGAAATCGATTTTTCACTATAACTTCTTTATTTATAATTTTTTTAAAATAATACTTTAGCACAACCTAGCACAACTTAGCACAATTGAGAAAATTGAAAAAAATGAAAAGTGGGGGGCTACTCAAAAAATCGATTTTTTCAATTTTTCATCTTATTTTTCATATACAGTTATAATATTCGAGCACAATTCAGCACAACTGTTGAAATTGTTTAATTCCACAAGTGGGGGGCTAACTTCTAGCAGGCTAATTGTTTTGTGTTCGATGTAATTATTGAAACATTCCAATACTCTCGTCTTATTTCTGATCGTTCTGTCGGGTAGTGGCATTTGTGCGTACGTTTACGAGCCCCGTTAATAGAATTCCAAACAGGTGCGCGTATCGAGTATTACGAATATTTGCATAAGCGCGGACGATTATCTATGCACGGTGGGCGTACGCGAACACGCCGGACGAAATGTGCGCCTTTCCTTGTCCATTTGACTCGTTTCATAGGTGTTTCTATGTATGCATCCCGAAGACACAAGTCGTCTCGAGTTCTTTTTATAAATCATGTGATTTGCGAATCTTTTTTCGACGATGAGTCCAGAAACAGAAACGTCCAGCCACGCAGAGACGTGCAGCTATTGACTCATCCTTCTTCCTCAAGCAATTAAACGATTCTATTTCCAGAAAAGAGAACGTGGTCGAATGAGAGTGCATCACCTCAACAATGTTAATAAGGCATTGCAAATTCTTGAACAGAACAACGTAAGTCAAAACACGACCGTCTAAAGAAAATGAATGTATGTTTAATCGTGTTTCATGTAATTCCTAGGTGAAACTTGTAAATATTAGTAGCAACGATATCGTTGACGGTAACCCTAAGCTAACATTGGGATTAGTATGGAGTATTATTTTACACTGGCAGGTCAGTTTCACGATCGATCTGGTTTGCATTAGATAGAACTGATCTCTATACGCTGAATAAATTCTCGTCCACACCGAGTACTAATTACTTTATTTTTGCAGGTGCATTATCATCTGAAGGACCTAATGACAGAGCTACAACAGACAAATTTGGAAAAAACACTTTTAGCATGGTGTCGTCAAAATTCGCAGGTGAAACGTCGCTTCGAGAATGAAATCAAATATCTTCACCACGTTTATTTTCATCTGACCAAAAATCTACACCTGTTAGCAGATTTTACACTCACTCGATATTTTTCAGAATTACTCCGGAGTCGATATCAAAAACTTTACCACGTCCTGGTCTGATGGTCTCGCTTTCAATGCGATACTTCACAGAAGGAAGCCACAGTTATTCGATTTTAACAATATAGCTCGCAAACATCCTAACGCCAGGCTAGACCATGCGTTCCGATTTGCTCAGGAACATCTGGGCATTGAACGGTTGCTTGATCCAGAGGGTAAATATCCTTGATCACTCGGTGATAAATCACAAGTCGAGAAACAAACGAAGTGTCCTTTGGACTGCATCATTATCTGTAGTACTGCTTCAATAGTAGATTCCCATTCGAGACGTGACTGAAGTATACGTTTTTCAAAGAATTTCTGTAGTAAGAATCCGCTATTGACACCTAGCGGCATTTAATAAATTAGATCATTACCTGTTGTAGTGTCCTCACAGTGGATTGAATTGTTCTGTATTTTTTCAGATCATATTTCGTTTTTAAAGGACATTTTTGCATGTTTCATTACGTGAAAATATTGGGACACGTTTTTTATCGAAAATGTTACAGATTGAATCGTCTGTAAAAAACGAAACATTTTTTAGCAAAGAATCTATTACACATTTGATGATTGAAGCTGTCTCTTTAAAACGGCTCTTTTAAACTTGATCTACGATTTCTTTTGGTCGTGTATCATCCAAAACACTCAAATCGTACAAGTTTGAAGGAGTCGTCATAAAAATCAATGGTGGATTCAATAAAAAAAATTTTTAATGTTTCTACAGACGTTTGGGTATCATGAAAAAGAATCTTACAGGAAAATGAATAAAGGATTGCAAAAGTAGAGGTTTTTAACTTAAAAATGAGTTCAGGCTTATTAAATATCAACAATTCTTTGAGAATGGAGAATGTTCGAACACTTTTTCGATCCACTGTAGATATTGGGTTAATATTAATATTGGACTGGCACGAAAGTTCGTAGCATTTTAAATAAAAATATCAAAGAAAAACAAAAATATTAATCATACATTTATTCTATAACTTATTTTTCATTTTGTTCTATTTTTAAGGTAACTTACCTTATAAACCTATGGATAAATGTCTTAATTTTATTTTTGAAGTTTAATTTTTGAAACGTTGCGAACGTTTCGTTCTAACCCAATAGTCAAAATGTTTTTCAAATAGAAGAGGGAAGGTAAAGGAGACACTAGTAGAGATTTTAATGCTTCAATAATAGATTATGTGAGGAATACGATCGTATCATTATTCGTAATTAGTAACTACGATTTAGCTAAAGAATTCTTGGAAAAGAGAGGAGTGCATAATAATAAACTAGCAATGCAGTGTAATAGGATGTAATAACGATGTAATACATTAAATTTACATTTTTTTGCAGACGTGAATACATCCGTGCCGGATAAAAAATCGATAATGATGTACGTAATGTGTCTCTTCCAATCGCTACCTCACTCTGGAGATGACATAGGCGAGTTAGATCTTTCCGTAGCGAGCGATGGAAGTCCGGTTACGACGCCAGGAGCCGAGGTAGCAATCATTCTAATAATCATGCATCGTCGGATTGGAAGCAGCAACATCTTGGGGCATTGTAAACGCCTTGATACGATTTTCGGTTTATCTTCAATTTGCTCTTCGTTACAAAAAATATAACAATCAGTCTATTAAGTAGTTACCATCGTTTATCATGACTCTTTGCCAACGTTCTAGTAACATTTGTTTGACTTTCTTTCTTATAAACGCTGACTTTGCGTTGAAGAAACAATCGACTCAATTTTCCGAAGATTCTAGAGATGTGCAATTTTGCACAAAGAGCGAACGAGGTAGAAATCTGACAGTACTATGCAAAAATTTATTTGATTTACGCTCATGTACAATAATTATTTTTATGATGGAAACGCTATGAAAGTAATTTAAGCCTGCTGTTATAAAGCAACTGAAGCTGTACTCTTTCCAATAGAATTATATGTTATATGCTATTCATAATGTACAGTATGTTTTACAGTTATTACTCAATGGTTTCGAATACCATCAAGTCCTAGCACTATCTATTACATATAGTGGGAGTAGAAAGTGTTTGTACACCCTTTAAAAACAAATAACTATTTTAACCCTTAGTTAATTACGATTTAGACTAATTTCACTCTAAATCATTTTTATTTATTAATTGATGCCGTAAATCATGTTTGGTTTATATAGCATACATTAGTATAACACTTTTCAAATAATAATGAATTTGTATTCCGTTATACATATACAGTTAAATTAATATGAACGGTAAATCCTAATCTTACATTTTTTGGGTAAGTTAAAAATAAATATTAGTGCTGTAATGTCTCGCACGCTTAGAAAAAAATGAATAATGTACGGAGGGCAGTATTTACGATTGAGGAGCAGCTCAATCAAGTGTCCTCGTTCGAATTGAAGTGTACTCCCGTCAGGGAAGCATTTAAATTATAGTGGTTCGAATGTTGTTTAAACAACATGAGCAGGTGTTCTACCAAACCAATTGTAACACTATATAGAATTGGGCTTCTAAGGTATTCTTGAATCGTTAAAGAAGTGTTGGAAAAGATATTCTATATGATTTTTTTCATTTTATGGATATGAAATTGATATATGTAATACCTCATGTAATACTTAAATGTTTAGTAATAGATTAGATACGAACGTACTTAATAATGTGAACAACATTTTGAATAATAGTACAGCAATTGTAAAAAGCAACCGAAGCTGTATTCTTTCCAATGGTATTAGTATGCATATATGCCATTTGTTCGATGCAATTCTACTGTTACAGAAATACATAATACCATTTTTAAAAAAGTTTACTTATACAAATTTAACAAACATATTTAGAAATCCAGTAATTGCTTCAGAAGTTGACCACTCATGAAAATGAAAAATCTAGTTAATTGACCTCCTATTCGTTAGTAGTTGACCACTTATACTAGAAAGAGGGTTAAAGTAATAATGTTGGAAATCATTTTACTATCATTGTAAGGACATGTAAGGATTAAGGTAAGGAGAAAGGAGAACAAAATTGTAACCCCTAGGGTTACCTCAATTCTACTGTTACAGAAATACATAATACCATTTGTTAGAAACGTATCAAGACTTTTACAATGAATCAATGATGCTTGGATACAGGATGTTACTAAAATTTCGAATACTTTTCTCTGTAGAACCCATTGTCCTTCACAAATTTCGGAGCACCGGCGTCGAGGCCGATGAGCTTAGCCACAAATGTGTCGGTGGAGCTTGGTGGTTATCAGGTTGCCCTCGAAGAAGTTTTAACTTGGCTCCTGGAAGCGGAGGATAAACTGAATCATGCCCCGGAACCAGGTTCCAGCTTGGAAGTGCTGAAGCAACAATTTCATGAACACGAGACGTTTTTAATGGAACTGTCTGGTCATCAGGACGGAGTAGGTGCTGTCTTGGAAGAAGGTGCAAGATTATTAGCGGAAGGCGGCTTACACAAAGACGAAGAACACGAAGTTCGTGTTCAGATGTCGTTATTGAATTCTCGGTGGGAAGGGCTTCGTATGCGAGCAATGGAGAGGCAAACTAAGATTCATGAGGTATGGAAGTTATCGAATAGTACTTATAGCTAAATAGTAAGTCCTCTTCAATTTGTGGCTATGTGTGAAATTTACAGGAAGGAGCAAAATTGTAGTAATGAACCCATTTTTACACAAAAGCATTGTTTATATGTTTCTATTTACACTAATCGAGCTCATATATACATTGGTTCAGAAAAAATTACAAGATTGAATTTAATGAGATATCTTGCAATTTCTATAACATAATGCGTTTGAACGAAGAAATCTATTCAATAATGTCTAATGGAAGCATCTATGTAAATTTAGTAATTACTAGACTGCGGATCTTTATGCAAAATAAAAAGTGTCTGCATCGATTGGAAGGAATAGAAATTAGAATTTCTTCCCTTAATGATTTTAATAGAGGAAAAATCATACATTACCATCTTCAATTTTTAAAATTTTTCAACAATTTTGCTATAAATGCATGAAGGTCCGCAGTCTAATAGTCGTTAAATAGATAGTGTGTAACCGGCCATTTGACCAGTCGTGAATGGTCTGATGGATTTCTTTTTTGAAAAAACTGCGTGATTTTCTTCAAAGCAGGTGTTTAAATCTCTGAAACTCGTGTACGAACTTTTGTAATCATTTAATATTATGTTCTAACGTTACCTTATTGTTAACAACTATGTTCGACGTGACTATAATAAATGTGTAATGTAAATAAATTTACAAATATTTGCAGGTTCTGATGCAGATGCAGCAGGGCCAGTTGGATGATCTCAGAGAATGGTTAACAAGAACCGAAGATAGAATTTCTCGAATGGCGGCCGCTGAATTGAACCCATCTGCCTTGGACGAACATCTGAAACAATTAAGTGAATTAGAGCAAGATATCCAGGCGCAGCAAGGAGTTGTCGATGGTATGAGGAATATGGTGGTTGTTGTGGACGAGGAAAACTCGGAGGCGGTTTACGCCCAGATGGAGGACCAATTGTCCGCTCTTGGAGAACGATGGACGCATATTTGCAAGTGGAAGGAGGAGAGGCGGCAGCGTTTGCAGTCGCTTTCTCAGCTTTGGCAGAATATAAATGATGATTACAAAAGACTAGTCTCATGGTTAAACGAAACTGAAATCACTCTGAAACAAATGGAGGCGAACCCAGCGTCCGAGATTGGCGAAGTATTGGAGAGAATTAAGAAGTTGCAGATACTAAAAATAGAAATGGACGCGAACCAGAAGAAATTGATTTCTTTGCAAGAGTCAGTCCAAGAGTTAGAGGGTCAGAGCACTTCCTCCGAGTGTGTTACTGTATTGCAAGATATAGAGAATTTGCAGGACAGATGGGAAGCAGTAGGGCAAATAATGGAAGTTCAGAGTCAAAGGGTAATCCAAAAGAATTGAATAATTCTTTATAAATTACACTGTTCATCATATATTTGCACTTACAATTTTTTATAAGCGTTTTGCTGAACGTAAATCTGTCAATTATGTTTTCTTCCATACGTACTTGTCAAGAGAAAACAATTTTTAAAAACGATATGCATATTTCTACTTTTAAACAAGTGAAGAATATTTTAACGTTTTGTACTCGGAGCTACTTTAACTCGAAAATTAAACATTTTCTAGCTCAAATAATTCCATTCTATATGATTTTTTCATTTCATGGGTATGAAGTTGATATAAATACCTGATATAATATTTAAATGTTTCGTAACTGATTAGATACCAATATGTTTAATAATATAAACAATATTTTGAATAATGATACAACAAAATTTAGTGGTGACTTTCTGAAACACCCAAACTTTTGATATTTCCCAATTCATTTCAAAAACTGGGAAATTAGACAAAAATATAATTATACCATACAACAGGGCGAATCTTTGTTCCACATATGTATATTCATAATGGAATTTTAAGTTATATTATTTCGTTGATGAGAGTCCGTAAAATAATATTATGTAAAAAGCATGATCGTAATTATTATTAACAACTCACAAAAAATTTCTGAATTGCATCTTTTTTAACAGCTACTCATAGAAGGAAATAAATTTTGAGGAAATTTGTATTTAGTGAATATAATTCTTTAAAATTAGAATTGTAAGAATACTTGATATTAGTTGAACAGTACTAGTTTTCAATCTATTAATTCGTGCGAGATAATATTTTCTTTCTTATTTATTATGATAGATAACAAGTTCAGGATTCGAATTTGATATCACATCTGAGAAGGAGGTGACATTGATTTCTGGAAACGATTGGATGTCTGAAACAGTTACAAGTATTGCTTACAAAGAACACATTACCGCTACGGTATGTACATTTAAAAGTATTGTCGAAAATTTTATATACAAGGTAATTGTTCCAATAGTCAGCTATCGATGGCCAGTAGTGAGCCATCTTGAACGTTATTATTAATATGCTACTTTGTAAATATTTTATAATATGAGGACATGAGGCTACACATTATTTGTTAGTAGATATTTATTTTCAAGCAATTTGTTCTCAGGAAGACTGCCTATTCGATAGAGACTGAAATAAGGCATATTTACCCTACTATAAGGTACTTATATTACATATTTTCGTTCCAGTCTACGCCACATAGTGATTCAAAGAAAAGGCGTGTGGACAACACAGTTAGGCAGGAGTTTGAGTCTGCTCTCAATAATCTCTACAAATGGCTTGATTACGTAGACTTGGAAATTGGTCGATCTGAAGGAGTGTTCGATGAATTAAGCATTGAAGAAAAGAAAGTGGTCTATAAGGACACTATAGTTGATATAGAATTGCACAAAGTTGATTATAACAATGTTTTGGACTTGGGAAAGCAACTTCTCGAGGAGTTAAAGAACGCAAACGAATCGACAGAAGAAGATGAAATAAAGTTAAAAGACGTACAGAATTGTTGGTCAGCAATTAATAACCGTTTGGATGAAATCAAATCTCGCATAGAATATCTGGAAGAAGTGAAGAAGTTCCGAACAGAATTGGCTAGCCTGAATTTGATGTTAGATAGTTATTCCAAATGGTTGGACTCCAATAAAGGAAACAACCAAGTTGAACCGTTCAGGGTAATTATTTTAAATAATTTTATAAATAATTATGTTGAAATGATCGAACAACGTGCACATTCAAATGTTTCTTTTAAAATTTAGGTAAAAATTAAATCGATGAAGTCTCACGAAGAACGCATTAAGAAATTGTTGGAGAAATCGAACGAGTTGCTGAAAAATTCCACCGCTACTAACGAAAGTTCCGACTTGAACGCGGATGTACAAATGTTCGTTACTAACTGGGAAGCATTATATAAAACGTAAATAATTTTCTGCATGCCCATATGAATTTTTAACGAAGTGTTAGCTCAATCTTCGAATTTTATTTTAGACTGTCTGAGAAGCTAGCTGAAATCAATGAAACTGCGGATAAAACTCCACCAAAGAAATACACGGACGCAATTGCTAATCTCACCGCATTTATTAACAACGCGGAGAGTACGTTGCTATCCGAGCATATAGTAATGTCCGATGATCAGGCAATGGCGGAACAGTTAAGAAAATTCAGTAATCTTCAAGATGCTCTGAAAGAACACCAAGAGATTTTCAATTATGTAAACACTATCGGACACGAATTAATCATGAAGACTAGTGGGGATTCTCAGGGACAAAGACTCAAGGATGAATTACAAGATCTTAATACAAAATGGAGCGATATACCTATAATATTAGATGAGCGTCAGCAAAACTTGTTAAAAGGTATACGTATAGAATTATAATTGTATGAATATTTTTGACAGTTTGAAAAATATAGGTTGTTATTCTGTAGATATAGAGTGTCTGAAAATGTTCAATAACGAACTTTCGGAGCTTGAAGACTGGCTCGAGAGTTCGTATCAATATTTGGAGGAATTGTCAAAAGAAAGTGTAACCAACGACGTTGAAGCTATGGAGCAGGGATTGAAAAAGGTTCAATATCTTTCCGAGCGTATCAATCAAATGAAACCGAAGATAGAAAAATTAGAATCATCAACGAACAGATTACTTGAAAATTCGGAGCCGAAATTTGCAAGTGTATTGAATAATAAATTCGAAGTTGTCTCACATAAATGGAACGCCATTGTAGACGATGTTAAAAGTTTGAACGACAAGTATGAAGATACTTTAAAGAAGAACGATGAGGTAATTATTATAAGATTGCCCGACACATATTTTCTGTTTTAAGAACCAATTTGTCTTATACATTTTGATCAAGTTTTATCGACTATATATAAATCTGAAATCTGTTTTCTCAATTGTTCTGTTTGTGAGAAATTTTATATTGAATGAAGAGCTAAACGTTTAATGTAAAAGTACGAAAATGTTTCTTGCAAAAACAATAAATTCTATAAATTCTTTTAAATAAAACGATACAATATTCTAAATATGATTTACAAGGTTTGTGGATTCATTTCCAGCTAAGAACAATTGTATAACAGAATTTCCAAACGGGAAATTTAATTTTGTTTTCAAGATTAAGTTTATAAAGAAACTCATGACGGTAACGATAAATGGTTTCGAGATTCGTATCGATTTGATGAAAGCATAGATTGTAATAGAAGAATTGTCAGGGAAAATAACATATTGTACAATATTTAATATATTTTTAAAAATCATATAGATAATCAATGGAATAGAAGACTTTACAAAGTGGCTGTCAGCTTTAGAAAAAGAAATACCGGCCGAAACGAAAATAACTTCTTCAGTGGAACTGTTTCAAGTTCGTGGACGATATCAGTCATTGAAAGAAAAGATTGACAAACGAGTCGAAGAATTCAGAAACCTTAATGAAATGGGCAACGACAAGTTGTTGAGTTCAGAAGGATCCTCGGTTCAAGAACTTGGTAGACGTTTTACGTTCTTGAATGCTCGATGGACCGACGTTACAGACCGTATTTACGAGCGGTACAGACACTTGCAGAACGCAAGCCACGAGTACGGTGAGTTTCGTGCTCTGGTTGCACAAGCAAGTGCCTGGTTAGATAAATTAGACAAACGACTTAAGAGATCCGCAGAAAGTGCTACTGACGCTGAAGAAATCTCAGAAGAACTTGACGTAAGTATAAGTCGTATGAAGAACTGCATATTGATGCATAATTTATATTTAAAACGTAATTGTTTCGAAAAGGATTTGGAAAATTATATACGAAATCATCCGGAAATGCGGCTTGAGAAAATCCAAGAAATCGGTAAACAGCTGATCGAAAGTAATATCATGACACAATCTATTCAATCAGACGTTGAGAGCTTGACGAATCGTTGGGAAAGTTTGAATAATCAGGTATGTAACTGTTCTGCATATGTATATGTAGAAATCATTAAGTCTTGATACTCATTATGCAATGTATACATTCAAAATGCTTCAGATGTTAATATATTTTTCTAAACTTTGTGTTTAACATTCAAAATTGTACTTATTCCTAACTGCATGCTATTAGTGCTAAACCAAATTTAGAGATGAACATTGAGTCGTGATTGAACACTGTTCAAGTTTGTTTGGAAAAATTGTTGTAGTCCTTCTGATAAATGATTTTTCTTCATACTTATTGTTCGTTTACTTATGATCCATCAGATACTACAACTTAAGATTTGGAGTCTTTGTGCCAGACGTTTAAAATTGAAAACAGAACTTACATACTATATAGATTATAGGTTTCAATCGTCGATTATGTTATTAATTTCGCAGTCGTAAAGTTATATATAGCAAACTATATGTTTAATAAAGTTATGCAGAAGATTAGAATTATATTTTGAGTAGGCAGGGCAGCGGGCCAAACTGCTGGAAGGATCAATGAAGCAAGCACAGCAATCAGAAGGATGCATTCGTGCTCTTCAAGACTTCTTAACGCAAATAGATTCTGAATTAACTGCACTTCTTGACTGCGACCTTACTGCCGATGATTTACCTCATGATTATCAGGTCTGTTATCAAATTTTTGTCACTTGTCTATCCGCTTTGATAAAAGAATTATAAAATCCACGTACAAATTTTTCACAATGTATTGCTACAGAAAAGCATGGCAAAGTGAATGTTGTCTTGAACAAGTTTGTTTTCACACTGTATGAAAATATGCGTTGAAAATTTATGATTATGTAACACTTTTAAGATATTTCGCTTGTCGTTAGTAGTTTATTGTAACTAACAGTCGAGCATAGAAGAACTGAAAAAAAATAAGAATTTAAAATTAATTTCTTTGCGATCTTTAGAAATTAATGGAGAAGATGGAGCATCAACAATCAACGCTTCAAGATATGGCAATGCAAATCGAATCTTACAAAGCTGCTGGAAAACAAGAAGTAGCACTGAGATTGCAAGAACAGCTATCTCTGATAGAACAGACGTTTACCGAGGTTCAAAAGAAATTCCAACGTTTCTGCTGCCCAACCAATTTGGAACCAAGATTATCCAGTGCTTTGCGAGAACTTCGAGGAATAGAAGAAGCGACATGTTTGTTGGAATTATCTTCGGAAGATCCGGAAGCTATTGATGGTCAACTTAAGCATTGTTTGGTAACTTATTATTCAAACAGCATTCTTCATTCTTTCGTGACACGAACAAAATGATATGATAGGCTGTTTCTATTTTGTAGCGTTTCTACCAAACATTGAGCGAAATTAAAAGTGAGATTGAAAATATTATTCTTACTGGCAGAAAATTAGTTGAAGAGAAAAACGTTGCTGAACCGGAGAAGTTCTCTAAACGAATCGATATGTTAAAAGAATTGTATAATAAGGTAATGTGGATAGATCATTGATAGAATATGGAAATTTAAAGGTCATTAAATGTAAAGAAGTTTTAATTAAACGAAACACTATATCATGTCCTATCGAATCTTGTATTTTACAATTTTCTAATAACGTTTTGTTTTACTGTGTCTTTTTATTACAGTTGGGGTCGCATATAACACAGTCAAAGTCAATGTTGGAAACAGCTTTAGATTTGTCACGTGACATATATAAGAATATGTCTTACATTAACATGTCTACAGATAGTATCAACAAAGAATTAGATAAACAAAAGAATATGCCTGACTTGCCTGTTATTGCGATATATGTTCGAGTAAGTAGAGTCTTCATATTTGTAAGAATATTGGAATATTGTTTGGTACAGTAGGTTCTCTATTAACCAGGAAGATAACCCGAAGAAACAACCAAGAAAATATTATATTTTGTATATAACACATACGTATGTATTTACGTATAGCAATAGGTAGTATTGACAATTACGTGACAGAAGTTTTATTAAAAATTTGAGATGAGAAAACCCATAGATATGAACACATACTTTGGA
The DNA here is from genome assembly GCA_963971365.1 of Lasioglossum villosulum. Lineage (NCBI taxonomy): Eukaryota > Metazoa > Arthropoda > Insecta > Hymenoptera > Halictidae > Lasioglossum > Lasioglossum villosulum. The sequence continues at coordinate 12,511,388 of OZ020499.1, forward strand.
TAATTATACTGCTCAAAAGAAGTTACTTGGTCATATATACTGTTTTAGAACATTGCATAAATACATTTTCTTAAGCATCTCTTATTTCTGCCTTATTAAATTATTTCAAAGGCAATATTTTTATTTTCGTCAATTTGCTTTTATCAATCTAATATTAAAGAAACGTGTTTTCTGTACCAGCCAAAAAAAGAGAAATCCTGTTAATGAAGTTCCTACTGTATACAAGATTGCAAGTATTCGTATGCAAAATATCTAAATACATATTTAAATAGGAAACAATGATGGAAGTAATTCCAAGATTAAATGTCGTGAAAGATAAGTTGTTAAAATCACAAGAAGAGTTTTCCAAGATTTGTGATCCACTGTGTTTGGAGCAGCTTAAGGAGAAATTGTCAGATGTTGTGACCAGATTAGCAAACACGGAAAAAAGGCTGAAACTATGCAATGCTTCAGAGGTAAATATTTATATTTGAAGAATATCAGTACTAATTTAATGTAATATAATATAATTCCAGGAGGAACCCAACGTTGACGAAATAAACGCGTGGCTTTCGCAAGTCGAAGAAAAGCTGAATGACCTGGATAACGTCCCAGTTGATCAATTAACAGAAAGTCATTTCGAACAGTGCAAAGTAACTAAAAATTGCATAGTAATTGATTTCGAAAGGAGAGATGTAATTGTAAACAAATTTGATAAAATAATGTTTCTTTATAGGCAGTCCAAAGCGAAATGATAGAAACAAAACCAAAGGTTAACCAATTGCAACGTTATACTTACTATCCAAAAGTGGCAGAAGTCTGCAACAAATGGGAAGAGATATCAAACAGAATACAAGTAAGTTAATTGTTGACAGTTTCAAATACCATCCATCGCTTATTTTCTCACGGCTTGTATTGCTTGTTCTTTATCTTAACATTTGGTATATGTAATGCTTGTGCTTTATAGTACCATTACGTATATCTCATTAAAAAGAAAATATTCTATTTGACTTGCAAAATTCTTTACTGTTAATTAGAAATGTATAATCAAACCATCTAATTCTTGATTATGGTGTTCTTTAAGATCAGTTATTGGTAATTATTCGGAATATCGGTCCTCGTCGATTTCAATGTCCTTGAAATATGTTTTCAAGGTCGTCGTCTGGATAACTGTTCCTTATACATGTTGAAATATTTGTAAGAGGCTGTCAAGTCCACTACAGCGAACTTCGCCATTTTAAACGAATTCTGATAGCGCTAAAAGCCCCTAAAGAACGAGCGAAATCTATTAAAAAGGGAAGAATTCGCGGTGGTGGGTGTCCGCAGTTGTTTGCAAATATGTCAGTAACATATACATGGAAAAAAGTTGTTCAGAATCATGTTCCCAACAACATATTTCAAGATCGCCGAAATCGATGAGGGGGAATCGGATTAGAGGGATTCCGAATAATCACCCGATTATCTTGTAATTAACTTTCACTTTGCAAATACTTTACTACATTTAATAATTACATAAGTTTAATCATTACGCACACTTTTACCAAATCACTATTTACTATGTGTAAGTTATAATTGCGTATTAGTAAAGTATACGAAATACTTTGTCCAAGAGGTGTTTTTTTAAGCTATGTACATATAATATTCTTGTCGTTAGTGGAGAAACAGATATCACCTTTGGTAGATGGCAATGCATTGTTACTGGTCAATTATTTGGGACATTGTCTCTCCCCTTGTATAGAATTTCCTAGAGAGGTCTGAACACGATTTGCCAGGAAAAAAACTGCAATAAGGAATGACATAAAATGTGCTCCGAGTTTTTTTGTATTGGTGATGGAAATACACATGCAACAGAAAAAAAGCTTTTGTTTGCACAACGAGATTGCATTGTCACTTTCATTCGGCCATGCGCTTTGATATTGTCACACTATTAACATGCTCTTTCAATTAACTGTCGCCTGTCCATGAATACACTGTTACCTATCATGTTTTCACAGGAATGGATCCACAAAATCACAGACAATTTATTAATAAAGAGTAAGGTGGGAGAGACTAAGGGGAGAGACAATTACGGACGCATTAAACCGTCCAGACAAACGGAACAAACTTCGGTGCAGCTAGTTAAAAAAGAGACCAAATTAATTGATAAGAATGAGAAAATATATGGGATAGGATATCTGAATCCTGCGTTCGACGATAATCAAATTAATGTTAAAACCACACCCGAGAGCTCACCGATCAATATCGTTCATAGAAGCAGGAAGTCTTCCGCAAAGTCCGAGAAAGTAAAGACTAAAATCGTAGACGTTAGTAGAACTGTTAGACGAAAATTAGACATGAGCTCTATACCAGATGTCGTTCAAACCTCTCAGCCTCAAGTCGTTAACATTGACGATGATTTGCCTTCTTCGTCCCCTGACAGAGATGTCTACATGCCCGACGAAGAGTTCTTTTTATCGAAAAATAGTACCTTATTTTCTCAAGTATCCACCAATACGTTGGTTACAAGCGACTCCAAACCATATAACGAATACAATGCGCAAACGAATCCCTTCCGAATCGTAGAGATAAAAGAAATGGAGATTAAAAAGTCCGTCGCATCTCCCGAAGATCATGTAATATTGCCGAGTGCGAATGTTAGCGTAGGATTGATGCCACAGGTTGTTGAAAGAGTAGAAATCATCGAAGACACAGAGACGGAGCCGGAATCGGTAGACACTGACACTGAGGATAAAGAAGCCAGAGGAAAGATTTCTAGCGGAGGGCAAATCGTTAACAAAAAAAGAGAGTTAATCCCCATTTTAAAGAAAGCTAAATCAGTGGATCCATATTCTGCAAAAAATACGAAGAAGTTGACTCTTAAGTTAGACCCTGAGAGCGCGCAATCGAACAGTCAGGTTTCGAACAACAGGTTAATCAAAGTAGAAAGTAGTAAAACGTCCACGAACGTACAATTGTATTGCAATGTAAATAGCACTAAAGAACCCATACCGTATACATGGAAAGATAAAGACAGTGTTGCCGAGTATCTTATTCTTGACGAGACCGATACCAAAACCAAATTGAAATCAAATGCAGAAACTACCGACTCTGCATTTCCATCGCCAATCATTTATCCGAAACGAAGGAAAGAACGTATTAATGACAAAGAATCCACATCCGATAGAGACGCACAGGTTTCTAAACAACGTCCTAATGGAAAAGAGAATTTGGATTCTGAAAAAAGCCTACGAACTTCGTTGTACAGACGCACAAGAAGTATATCCAAAGGTGATACGTTAGAGGACTGTGAAAGTTTTTACGGAAGCGACAAAGAAACTGACGATATCTTAATTTTCTCTGACGACACAGAAAATGACGTTGGAAGCTCCAGTTCGGAAGGGGAAGACCCAAATTTAGGAGAACATGTTGAGCACCTCTTGGGCAAGGTAATTTTAATGGCGCCAAGTTTGCCATTGAAAATTTGATAGTGTTTGTAATATAATTCGTTGGTAATAACTTGTTACAAATATTGAATCATAATAAAACGATTTCGTGTACACGAATAGTGATAGGTGATGGTTAACATGGCAGTCAATAACATTTAACACGTTTTCTATCAGTGTTCGCATTGACAACAATCTTCGCAATTATGTTGCATTGAATGCTGCGTATTCTCTTCTAAATTATACCAAAATGTTATGAAGAAACACGGTCTTTTGCATTTATAGTAAAATGGAGTAGATGAAATTCAAAATTGTTGAAAAATGTAAAAAATTTACGATATCAATATATGATTTCTCCTCTATTAAAATCATTAAGGGAAGAGATATCGTACAATTGAGTTTCTATTTTTTGCAATTGATGCAGCCAATACTTATTTTGCGTGAAGATTTGCAGTCTAGTTATGAACTTTACGAATACAAATAACATCAGTTCTGTCAATTACAATATTCTTGAAATTTTCTTTGCATATCAGTTAGTAAACTATTTCTTCTAAATTCTTGAAAAAATTCAAGTTATGTGGTCCACAGTAAATGTGTATGGAAACTTTTTTGACTGACTGCGTGTATACGAGGCTGGTAGCGAACGTGTTAAGATAGTTTATTTATTTTTGTTCGAGACTTTTTTCACAATATTGTTATGCACAGATACAAGCTGAAAAGTTGTCGCAAGAATCGCAGCAAAGATCTGAGACCAAGATGTTAGGCATCAGGCGACCTTTCAAGGCTTTAACGTCCTTGTCCAGAACTGGTCTGGAAAAATGTATTCTAGAGTTTGAGCAGTCCGCTCAGAAAATGTTACACAGAATGGATGTTATGTTCATGAGCATTAGTAGCATTAGCAATGAGAAAGATCCTGCGAAGCGTCTTGAGGTTTGTACAAATATAATACAATTTTACAGCACATCTATATATCAATTTTTTTATTTATAAGTTTATATGCGGTTAATATTTCAGGTACTAGAAGGTGAAATTAGTAGTCTTGCACCAGATGCAGCAGCTCTGATTAGCAAAGGCGATGGTCTAGTCATGACAGTACATGCATCTGATCCTGTTAGAGCTGAGAAGATAAAGAATGAACATCAGGACAAGTTGAGGAGCAAGTGGCACCAAGTTATGTCAGAAATTGAAACTAGAAGAGTACAAGCGCAGCGGGGTGAAGATATGCTGCGACAATATAATAGCTTGGTGGCAGAGTTTGAAGATTGGTTTAGAGATGTTCCACTAAAACTTGAGCAAGTGAATAACTACGAGGGCCAATTAGAATCTTTCATAGTAGAGTTTGACGCTAAACGAGAACAGGTTCATAAACTGAATGATCTAGCCGTTGAATTAAAGAGATTGAATGTTGGATACTCCGAAACTGTGCGTTATAGTATCAATAGTAGATGGCAAGAAGTTAGTTCACAATTTAAAAGATACAGTGGCAGTAAGGATAAGGACAAACACGTTACCGATAAGAAAGTTGAAGTGGTGTGTATCAATGAGTAATAGCAACATAACACAAACGATCATAATGAGACAGCGGATTTTATGCATTTATATAAAAAATGAGTAGGTGTAATTTAAAACAGGAAAAAGATTAGAAGAATTTAAAAATACCGTTACATTATTTCCGATCTATTAAACATTAAACATATATAGACAAAAATTATTTTTTATTTCACTCGAGTTTGTTGCAATCCATGCAGAAAATTTGTATTTTGCATAAAGATACGCTGTCTAATCATAACAAAAGGATTATTAAATTTTAGTTGACACGTTGTCGATATTTAAACTGTTATACAATTTCGTGGAAATAATATATTTTTTCCTTAAAATCATCATGGACTTAAAGATTGTCATTTTCTCGATTTAGATCGTTAGTGCATATTTTTGTCATATGTACGTTATTATCGTTGTAAAAGTTACCATTTCATTTCATGTCTTGTAGGATGTGGGCAGGATTGACCTGCAGGAATTTAACACAAGAGTCAACAAGATCAGAGAAGCTGTAGTAACAGTCACCAGATCTCTAAATTCTATGCCATTGAATGGCGATGATTATGAAATGTTCGCGAACCAAGAAGACTGTTTGAAAAAGATCAGTAATGCTTTGAATATTCTGAAACCGAGCATCGAGGAGATTAACTCAGTTTTTGAAAATGTTGCTTCGCAATTACGAAGAGATAAAGCCGAGCAAATAAGACGATTGAGCGACAAACTACGAGAGGAATGGATCAATGTTAATCAGAGCTATGTAGAAAGATATAATCGTTGGGATAAGTGCTACGAGAGGTGGAAGGAACTTTGCCACATGTGTAAAAGTTTCTCTGAATGGCTAGATAAAACAGAAGAATCTTTGAAGAAGGTGAATCCATCCGGGCACTCGAAATCATCAAAGACAAAAATATTTGAATTGGAACAAGAAATTTCGAGAATGCAACGAACCGTTAATAACATTAACGTCTCGAGTGCTAGTATATTTACTTGTTCCAAGCCAGAAGACATGGTCGAATTGAAAGACATGATTGAAATGATAAGACGCCGTTGGCAAAATATAGTGGTCGAATTAAATACAAGAAAAGAGAAGTATGCATCGAATTCGCTACAAATTATTTATAGTTATTTTGCTGTTTTGTAGTTTGATCTTAAGAATAGTAGCTCGATGATTTTGATGGACACGTTACATTCAAGCTATTCTCCCTATTGAGCTATTTCAGTTGTGATTTGCCTGTGGTGCTGTAGTGTTCAACGCAGAATAATCTCGAATCTAATAAAGAAATTCGCGTGAAAACTTGAAAAAGTATTAGAATTAATTCATTCTATTTTTCGCAATGTTTACAAAATTAGATTAGTTTATGTTCAATCGCTAATCTTATGTATACTAATAAACTTTCCTTTATATTAATGTTAATATTATATCTTTTAAGGAATTTTGCCATGGAAAGAAAAGTGAATACTGAAGGAAGAATTTTGGACAATGTTTGTAACATCTTGGAACAGATAAATTCATTGCTGGTGTCTGCAGCTAATCCATCCGATGAAACTTCTCTGTCAATAAGATTGTCACTTATCAAAGTAAGTTACACTAAAACAATTCATTATTTTTCCTTTCAAAACAACAGATTGTGTTATGAAGAAAGTTTATATAAAAATAGTAGTCACGTTAATATATTAGTTCAAAGTTTTTCCATCGATTGTGCACCTAATTTACGTTTTCAATACGTAATACTTTGTAGAAAATTTATATATTTTTTTATTAAAAACTTATGGTGTCTGCACTGTTCGCGGTAACGTTATCAAACACACTGAAAGCAAACCTAATAATACCTTCTCATGCCACGACTGCATAAACGAAACCGTGCCAAGACACAAATAGCATTGAACTCTCCCTTTTTGTATATTTTCCTTCCAAACATAAACTTGTCAACCCAATGTACAAGGTTTTATATCTGTCTACTATTAAAAAATATATAATACTAAAAAAACCGATGCTTTTAGGCGAAGCAAGAAGAACTCTCGACCCGTAAAAGGTCATTGCAAAATTTAATGCATCAAAATACAACACCCCCAGGAGAAGACGAATGCAATAAACTGCTTGCTGATATGGATAAGGTTCTGTTTCAAATTAATTTTCTCAAATTCGCGAATTGTATCTTGTGATACATGACAATTAATTCATTTATTTAAATGTACAGGCTAATTCAAATCTTTCCAATCACCGGGAATATGTTGAAAATAAGCTTGCCTCTCTTAAGAAATACATTCTTACTCTGGATGCTGTTATGGCATGGGTCATGGAAACGCGAACAAGAATAACCATATCTCGAGACTTATCTGAACAAGATCGAATGGAAGTAATTAATAATGTAATGGTGAGTATTAATGTATCTATCGGCTGCAAATGATGTAGTAATGTTAACTGTTAAATAATATGTGGACAGACTAAGGTAGAAGACCGCGAAATGGAAGTTAAGGATGTATTGGAGAACTATACTAACTTGGAGAAAGAATGCGAGTCTGCAAAACAACCAATATCTGTGGAATTACAAGTGAGTACACAAAATATATACATATAATAGAAGGTGTGTCGGGAAATCAGATATGTATGATGATTGCACTATATGACTATTTTCTTCAGCATTATCACTATGAAGTGATGTAAGACGATTTGTTTCAGCTTAGACTTTTAAAAAACATTTACTTTTAGAACTTCTCGCGGTGAACCATGTACAGAATGGTACCTACTTGTTTCAGCACAGTTCTTTTAAACAACTTTTAGCTATCAGGTATCTACTGGAAGTATACTTCTAGGTGACGCAGGATCAGATAAAAATATTTCAAGATTCACGAGGTAGACTCGTTTCTAGAATTGCAACGGTACAGGATGCGCCTTCTCATTTCTCGATAATGTAAAGATGGAGTTTATCAGTAATCAAAAGCGCTAGATGCGAGATCAATCTAGGTTACAATCGTCTTCAAAAGTCCTATTTCTACGTTTACGAGGCGTAATTTGCATTAATTGGCAACATATAGCTTACGCAGCTTCATAAAAATAGCCACATGTGCAGCTTTATGTTTCCGAATTATACAAATTACGCCTCGTAAACGTAAAAATAGAACTTTTAAGGACGATTGCGGCCAAGATCGATCTTTTTCTTAGCATTCACATTGCAATCCTGGAAACGACAGTCGACCCCCTTACGTTTCTGCTTTTTTATATCATAAACTCTACTGTACATGCTAATTTTGCGCATCAAATGTTCTGCTAGTTGCCGCATAAAATTCAATAATATTTTATTTCGTTTTACAACTTCCACAATTTGTATTATTTAGAGAATCCATGATTTATAAGTCTATATGAAGCATACAAGTTCGTATGCAGTCTTTTTCCCTTAGTATTATAGTTCTGTTCCCTCCCACTCATGATAAATGCAACAGCAGACCTCCAAGAGGTCTAATCTATCTATAATGGCAGTGTGCAGAACGTGTTCGACCACGTGTGAAATATTTGAAAGGTTGTTTCTGTAAAGCAAAATAAATCAAGAATGGCGGTATTACGATTTCGGCTTCGTTTTGAAATTATTAATGAGCAAAGTCGATAAATAATTGTGTTGATGTAGTCGTCTGTTTCTCGTTACTCGTCACGTAAGGGCCATTCTACTTCCAATTCCATAGAATTTGCCACATAGTTACTGATCTTTTAGTATATTTTGTTTGAAATCTTCATAACGAGTGTGACTCGACATTATTTATAAGGCAAGGAGTTAAACGACTTCAGAAATCTAATGAAACAGAAATAAAATTTTCAATGCATTCTATTTTGTCATGTGCGATCGAGCATATTGTTTTAATATTTCGATATTGTTGAAATTTAACAGGAAAAACTGAAGAAGCTGAGGGAAGATTGGCAGTTTGTTAAAAATAGTGGCGATTCCCAGGGTCATGAAGTCAAATCAGCGGGTGCGGCTGCCGTGACGACCAAGGAAATAGGTAAGTCTTACATTTAATTCTTCATTGCTAAGTAGATTGTGGATCTTTATGCATTTATAAAGAAATTAATTAGGTGAAATATAAAACAGTAGTAAATTAGACAAATTTAACAATATTGTAATGTTGTTTTTAACGTAACGGTCATTAAGGAATGAAATCAATTTTTATTTTACTTCTGCTTTCCGCAATCGATGCAGAATATTTTTATTTTGCATGAAGATCCGCAGTCTATTGTTAACATTTTTATTTTCTCTTCACAACTACGTATTTCAATCAATAATTTGTCTTTTACATTAAAATGGATAGCACGATTAATGTGTCCTTTGTAAATGTAATCAACCTAATAGTAATTTAGGAAATTTCATTCAGTCTCTAAGATTAAATTATGAAAATAACATCATTAATTTTACACATAAGTATTCTTAATTTTCAAATCTACCGTGCTATTTACGCGGGAGAGAAATATTTCAAATCACACTTTCTTCCGTTCGACGACAGATGGCACCTGTCTCTGTTACCGACGCAGCGTTTCTGTATAGTTCAAAAACGCAAACAGCATACAAAAAATCTGTTTGCTCAATTTATATTTTTTACATGCATTTTTAATCCGATTGTTGTGAAACTTCTTAGAAAGTTCCAACCATGATTTCAACTTGAACTCCATTGATACTTTCTAGTCCTTAAAAACCCTTTAAAATCTTTGCTACTTCGAAAATTTCCGGAAACATTTGAAGTAAAAGTTATTCGACTTAATATAGATAATTTGAATCTATAAACGTTTGTTGTAATCTGTTTTACGACTTTCTTTAGAAAAATATTGTTCATATCACACTTTTATTATTTAAATTTCCTTTTTCCTCAAATGGAAAATAAAAAATTAGGTGTTCTTACCTTTGATTTTATTGAATCAAACATTTACCATTGTATTAGTTTCGCTTTTCCAATTAAAACGACACGAAATAGGATATAGTTACAATCATAATTACTTATGTAACAAGCGCAGTTAAGAATTCGTGTACCTCTATATCATAAATGTGCAATCAGAAACATTAATAACTAAACATTACTAGAGTAATTAACTAAATATTACTAGATTGCGGATCTTTATGCAAAATAAAATTTGTTTACATCAATTCAAGCTATAATAGCTATGTAAAAATTTATTTTCCTTATTAATGATTTTTATATCTTAAAAGTATTATATCGGTATTGTTAAACTCTTTTAATCTTTCTCCTGTCTTAAATTACACGTACCCATTTTTGTCATAGATGCATAAAATCCGCAGTTTTCTTATTACAGAAGCCATTATGATCTATATGTAACTATATCACGTTTGGTGTCATTTTAATCAGAAAACCGAGACGGTACGATGGTAAAAGTTTCATTGAGGAAAATAAAAAAATACTTTTGATTTTCGAATTGAAAAGCTGAGCTGGCAAGAGTCCTTTGAGTCCAGTCAGTCTATCTCTTTCAATCGCTATATTTCTCTACGTTCTCTACATTTACGCCGAGAATACTGTAATAGCAATTGATAGAAAATTGCCGACCGACTCTCCCTTAGGAATTCGCCAGAGCCGAAAGCAATTGTAACTCTCGCTAAATGTACTCCTTCGAATCTGTCGTGGGATTCTCGAGGGTAGTTCGGCGACTGAACAAGAAATAGTGCGTTTAGCCGTACCGGTAAGCGTGGTCACATATCACTTCCGTTCCGTGCGGCGGAACGATATACGTATATCCGCCACGTTAAGTGCAGTCTTTTCACCGAGCACCGGTGTCCTTTCTTCTTCTTCCGTTCTTCGATCGATTCGTGCATTTGAAATCGCTGATGCCCGTGAATTTTGCCGAGTCACCTGGCTTTTAGCTCGAACTTTTCTTCCCTCACCTAAACATAATCCATTTAGAACGTTTCGACAACAAATGTGTACAGCTAAGTTGGAAACTAACTTAGCCATTGGTATACGCAGGCGAATGAATATGATATGTCTTTAATAATGATAATTAGACTGCGGATACTTTCAATTTTAAGACGGGAGAATCAAATAAAATTTTATTTTCAGTGGTACAAGATGTTGTAAATCTGAAATAATTCAAAATCGTACTAAATTCTGTCGAAAGTTATATTTTAGACTGTCTCGAGAATTTTGGGAAGCCATAAATGCATAATGACCCTCAGTCTAATAGTAATATGTTTTATTATAGTATTTGAGTATTTACAAAAATTATTATTTATAAAAACGAAACACTAATATGATGTTACGTTAAGAAATAAACAAATTAGTAAAATATGTATTATTATTAAAGATATATTACAGGATATTTAGAAGCACAAGACCAGTAAGGCTACTAAGCATCCGAAGCGATAAAAATTGATTTTATTTCATGCTGTTTGAGATGCTATACAGGATATTTCATTTCAAATTCCCAGAGCAAATATCTCGAAAAGTATGAATGACGTGAGAAAATGTTTTGGATAAAAGTTGTATGGCCTCGTGGGGGACACATTATGTTCTTATTTATTCGATCTGCAGATGATCCTAATATATTTATTAATTATAATTTATTTATTTATTTATTAATAATATATTTATTTATATACATACATACAGAGTGTGCCACATAAATGGGAACACCTAAATATCTTTCATATTCACAGTGCTATTAGAAAACTTCAGAGGCTAAAGTGCCTCATTTTCATGGAGCAAATTTAATGGTAAAGAAAAAAATTTTTTATGTGGTGTTTTTTAATGAAATTTCAAGGTCAGCGATGTTTTTTTAAATGAAGTAGGTATTATATTTTTTACGTTTGCATAATAGACAATAAAAAACTGTATTTAGTGGATACTACCTTTTTGACCTTGAGCACGAGTAATCACATGTCACGACAAACTGGTTTTTCTTGATTATGATATTTCTTTGATAGTTTTCTTGAATATGATATATGATTATTCTTGCTCGAGGTTATTTCAAGGTCCAAAAGATGGTGACCACCAAATTTAGTCTTTTATTGTCTATCATGTTATCGTAAAAAAAAATATACTACTCCTACTCCATTAAAAGAAACATCGGTGACCTTGAAATTTCATTAAAAACACGACATAAAAAATTTGTTTCTCTAACATTATATTTGCCCCTTGCAATAGTGTCACTTTGGCCTTTGGAGTAGGAGGACAAAGTAGAAGTCCTATTTACATAGGACTGTAAATACGAAAGACATTTAGGTGTTCCCATTTATGTGGGACATCATATGTTTCGTACCAAAGTTAATCAGTATGTGATCGACAACAAATTTTTTAAATGAATAAAAAGATCAATTTTCAACAAAAAATCAAGGACACCGTCATATCTTTAAATGAAACTGAGTATTTTTAACTTCATAATATTGTAGGCGACGCCGAAACAAATTCAACGACCTGCTATACGATGACCTTCAGATGATCTTGAGTTGTGGAAATGAGCATTCACAATGTTCACGTTCATTTGTATACCTCTAAATGCGAGGCGTTGCTATTACGTACCGTTGAAGTATTTCAAATATTCTGGCAATTGATTCATGGCAATATTTTCTTTCAAGGTTATTTGTAAGTCATCGTATAGCAGGTCGTTGAATTCGTTTCGACGTCGCCTACAATATTATGAAATTCAAATACTCAGTTTCATTCAAAGATAGCAGGTCGTTGAATTCGTTTCGACGTCGCCTACAATATTATAAAATTAAAAATACTCAGTTTCATTCAAAGATAGCAGGTCGTTAAATTCGTTTCGACGTCGCCTACAATATTATAAAATTAAAAAAACTCAGTTTCATTTAAAGATATGACGGTGTCCTTGATTTTGTGTTGAAAATTGATCTTTTTATTAATTTACTGATTACACATGTCTTATATTACTGATTAACTTTGATACGAAACACACATTTTTCTGTTCGTCCATCCGAAGGGGTTGAAAAATCGTGGGGACTATTTCGCGCCGCACCCTGTATACATATAATCATCATATGTATAATATAGTTGGTTGACGCATAGTTATTAAATATGGCGAATTAAATTCTCTCGGCGAGGTGCATAATTCAGAATCATGCCGGTTTAATCGCGATGATTCAGGAAGGAAGAACCGTGGGGTTTGTTGATCCTGCGTCGCAGAGCTTAACGGAAAGGTCGTAAGTTTGTAGTATAAGCGCGATCGTCGGGCCGCATAATGAGCGGATAAGCCGTCTAATGTAGTCGCGGTAGAATATCGCCAGACTGAAGATGGCTCGGTTCTCTCGTTCCTCTTTCGTCCTCTGTTTCCATCATCCTTTCCTTCCCTCCATTGTTTTCTATCTCCGTTTTGCGGTGTAACATCAAGATGAAATCACAACTCGTTTGACGAAACTTCGGGGACTACAAACGGTTTAAGCTTCCTCTTTGTTGCATCGTAACACAATATTATCCTACAGCATTTCTATTTACAATTTGCTGCAGATACAACGGAATACGTACACCTTTCTACGAGCCTCTGTAAAGCAGGGATTGAATGAAACTATTTTCAATTAATTCTGATTTAGAGTCAGTCTCCAGTGTGATACAAATTTTGGGAACAGCGTATAGTTTGAATTACAAAAACAGTTGCTGTTTAAAACCTGTAATTAAAATTTAGGAAATGTATTTTGTAGATCGATGTCAGTTACATGAAAATGAAACTGAAAATTTAATCGAAATTGGTAAATTGGTTTATGAGTTATAAATTATTAAGAATGGTGTTTTATTAGGTACTGGATAAATTTTGACTGATATCAAGAATTTGACTTTGCAGATATACATGGTGGGACATTTAAATGAAAACTCCTAAATGTCTCTGTTATTAATGATATGTTGTAGTATTTTAGAGGTCATTTTTCAGAGATTTCAAGGTTATCAGTACTTTTTTTAATGGAGTGACATATTCTGTTGCCTTTCAGAGCATAATAAACAAAATCATCGACCTCTGTATCCATACGGTTTAGATCAATGTATCTCGAGACAATCACAATAATGTTGCCTATTCTTATTGAATTGCTATTAGTAGATTAAGGATGTTATGCATTTATGGGAAAAATGAGTAGGTGCCATTTACAATAGTGAAAAAGTTACAATTATCGAATAATGCCAATCTAGTGTTTTTAGCTTGTTAAAATGATTAAAGTAAGAATTAGATCTGGTTCCAGTCTCTTGCAAATAATGCAGACAATTTTTTATTTTGCATCAAAATCCACAGGCTAGTTGTTAGGCTATAATTACTGATTTTTTTAAATTTGACGTTTTCAATTTTGTTTGCAGTTTAAATAGTTTATCGAATCGTGCAAATTCAAAGTTTCGAATATCAATTTAGAAAAATAGGTATAATTTTATTCTCTAAAGAGACCCATAGAAATGCATTGTGCATGATTTAATCCAATAATGATAAGTTTTCAACTTGTTAAAATGATTAAAGTAAGAATTAAACGTCTATCTGGCTCCAGTCTTTTGCAAATGAGGCAGACAATTTTTATTTCTCATAAAAATACGTAGTCTAAGTTGTTAGGCTTCAAATTATTGATTTTTTAAAGTTTGACGTTTTCAATTCTGTTTGCAGTTGAAATAGTTCATCGAATTATGCAAACTCAAAGTTTCGAATATCAATTTAGAAAAACAGGTATAATTTTATTCTCTAAAGAGACCCATAGAAATGCATTGTGCATGATTTAATCCAATAATGATAAGTTTTCAACTTGTTAAAATGATTAAAGTAAGAATTAAACGTCTATCTGGCTCCAGTCTTTTGCAAATGAGGCAGACAATTTTTATTTCTCATAAAAATACGTAGTCTAAGTTGTTAGGCTTCAAATTATTGATTTTTTAAAGTTTGACGTTTTCAATTCTGTTTGCAGTTGAAATAGTTCATCGAATTATGCAAACTCAAAGTTTCGAATATCAATTTAGAAAAACAGGTATAATTTTATTCTCTAAAGAGACCCATAGAAATGCATTGTGCATGATTTAATCCAATAATGATAAGTTTTCAACTTGTTAAAATGATTAAAGTAAGAATTAAACGTCTATCTGGCTCCAGTCTTTTGCAAATGAGGCAGACAATTTTTATTTCTCATAAAAATACGTAGTCTAAGTTGTTAGGCTTCAAATTATTGATTTTTTAAAATTTGACGTTTTCAATTCTGTTTGCAGTTGAAATAGTTTATCGAATCGTGCAAATTCAAAGTTTCGAATCTCAATTTACAAAAATAGGTATATTATTTTCTAAACTATGGGTCTCGTAGTATGCATATAAATGTATAGTACATGTACATAATTTGAATTGATTAAAGTGATTATTTTAATGCATTTCACGTATTGGTAAATGTTATCATTGAATAAAAGTTTGCAATGTTATGATTGAATTTGTGAAAATAGGAACTTGCTATCATAAAGAACGGTTTACCTACATAAGCATTCAAAATGATTGGTGTGCTAATCACTACTTACTATATATAATTAATATATGTTCTCGGCGATCAATAATCAATAATCAATAATCAAACAAACAAAGCAAATTTGCGATTTACGATCGAGAAATATTAACTACTATTTAGTACCTTACTTTCTCTTGTGTTTTATTCAATTACGTCTATTATTTTAGATTTATTATCTATTTATTACATATCTTTAGGAAGTGCAGTTTGCGTTCATGATGGAATTGAGCAAGTACAGAATCGCTTGTGTTTTATTCAGTTACGGCTATTATTTTAGGCTTATTATCTACTTATTATCTTTATGAAGTGCAGTTTGCGTTCATGATGGAATGGAGCAAGTACAGAATCGCTTGTGTTTTATTCAGTTACGGCTATTACTTTAGGCTTATTATCTTTAGGAAGTGCAGTTTACGTTCATGATGGAATCGAGCAAGTATAGAATCATAAACCGGTTGAATTTCACGGCACTTCACTGTAATGAATGATAGAGCGGATGGTTGAATGAGCGATTAAAATGAAAATTGTTACGAAAGTTTGAGAATTTGCACTATTACTGGGATGACAAGGCACGACCGGCAAGTTCTCATCGGAATAATCGATCCGGGAAAAATCTAGGTGGACTGGTTTTTATATCTCCCAAAGGAACGTTGGGTTGAATAGCGTCAGTTCATGCTACCTTTCCCATAACTCAGTCGAATCACTTCTATAGATTCATTCTCAGTTGCTGGTAAACTGGTTGCATTAGCTGATTGATTTTCCTCATCTCGTAATCATTAATATCCTACAGTCGTTTACTTTAGACGTTCTTATTTTACGGTACATTACGTTTCATTCTACATGTTCGCTAAGATTGCAATGCAAATCTTATACAGGGTGTTCGACTACAGGTGGGAGAAAATTTAAGGGTTGGTTCTTAACGATGAGATAAGACGAAAATGAAGAATAAAAAAATTGCGATTTCGGCTTCCGACAGTCACGTATTGAGTGACAGATGCATGCATAACTTGGTTCTCATTTGGGGCTCCAGCGCACAGTGGGCTCGATTGAAAAAGTACGCGACATTTTGCGAAAAAGTCAACTTTCGAATTTTGATATTTTTTCAATTGGTATCGATTTCTAAATGTCCACCGAACACGAAAATGATAAAATTTATGAAATACAATAGCAGTTCTAGTTGTGATACACGCATAAAGTTAGACAGTTTAGGAATACAGTAATATCTCAATCGTAGTCCGCGGTCGCCTCTGCAATCGTAGTCCAGTGCCTACCCATTCCACCGCCTGTCAACGCTGCGCCGCACAGTGTGTCGTCCAATGGAAAAAAGTCCGGAAATCAAAGTGTAAGACCAAAAAATTTATGTATGCTAAAATGTTCGTAACAAAACGTAGTTTCTGAAACTGCATTAAATTTTAACTGAATAAATCAATTTGTTATTAAAATTGAGGCTGAAACTTTACTGTCAAATTCCGTGCATTATTTTAAACATGCGTCCCTCGCAAGCTATTTGGTTTTTTAATTTGATTTTTAGAGGGTGTGTTTAGCATTATAAGACCTTCAATCTTCCACAAAATTTTTTTAAAATAATCGCAATTTGTCCTAATTTTTTATGTTTAACATTTATCAACTTTGATTAGAGTTTTAAAAAAAGTACATCAAAGTACATCCGTAAATTTTTTTACAGTAATTGGTGGCATATTAAACTTTAATTTTGCGTTGGTTTAAATCTGCTCACATTTGCTCAAGGGGAGAAAATAATAAAAAACCATATAAAGACGCTCGCGCTCGGCGGCTTTCTGCGTAGTCTTTCGAAGAAATTTGTTGCAATTATTTTTAAACGCATGCCATTTGATAAGTAGTTACATATGTGGTAAATTTTATTCTTATAAATTATATATTTAGTTTTAAAATTGTTTAAATATTTACAATCTACCAATTCAGTATTACAGAAAGTACCAAAAGGTTCCTTTGAGATTTTGTATTATATTAATTTAAAGCACATTAGACTTCTTTCTAGGTAAACAAACGGAATTCTTAAGGACTCCTAAGTTTTAATTCCTCGTTGTGAAGATTTACAATTAGATAAACAATGTATATAGTATAGTACTTTTTTAAAACATTTTCGTTAAAATTGTAAACCACTTTTTATTCAATAAAAAGTCATAAAAAACAAGATCATCGTAACTAAAAAATAAAATTTTTGTTTAAATAATTAAAAAAAAATTTTTTTTTACATAATTCGATTCGTTTTGCATTTTATTTCAAAAAGTATTAAGGTACTTTACTCGAAAATTGCATAGTTTAAGAGTTACGACTTTTTTCCCGAATTCCCATATACTCGACACACTGTGCGCCGGGCAGCACTAAATATTGGCCAAATTATATCGTGTTTGGTATGATTTTAATCAGAGAAATGCCACGAATATGTTGGTGAAAGTTCCATAATGATATCATCGAAAATAAAGAAGCTAAGGTCTTGGTGTTTTATTGTGATGACGCACGGGCCTTTAAACTGTGCCGGCGACGGGGACACGCTTCGGCCACGCGATCCTATTTTATTCTGTCCTTCTCTACGTTCGGCTTGTCGTTTGAAGTCTCAGCGCGGCAGGGTAGACGCAGTCATAAATCAAAAAATAGCCACCCTACTTGATCGTAGTCCGTTCATAACACGGGTGTTGGGACTACGATTGAGAAATTACTGTATGTCTATGATTTTGTCCAGCTAAGAAGCCCATTTTGCACACTGTGCAGCGTTTGGAAGGAGCTGAATCTCACCCGAACGAATTGATTCCTCGTTAGCGAGAGGGCTCATTAAGGCTTTTATATTCCTACGTTTGGTGTCTAATCTAGCAACACAAGCGTTCTCGCTTCTTTTCCAATAAAAGAAACGAGAAGAAAAGAAGAAAGATCAAGGAAATCGCGATAGGAGTAAAAGAACTACAGAAAACTTGTTAGCGTTAGGAAGCCTGCGTTCAAAGTTCATGATCGACGGGAAAGATGCGTCCGGTATCGCTGTATGCATTTTTCATTTAGCCTGGTTCGGTCTCGGTGGATAAAATATCACGCGACGTCAGGTTAAATTTCAATCGGCTACGAAACACCGGTCTGTGAACGGCGTTCTGTCTTCTCTTTTTCTCTCTTTGACACACACAATTTTTCAGCGTTGTTCTATTTTTTTGCTGGTCCCTTTTCGACTACCTGTTCGCTGGCCGTTCCTGTGGAAATCAACTCCACCAGGAGGGAGAGGCCGGTGTTTACGATGCCTGTCGTGTCCTCTTCGCGGCGACAATAAAAAACGGATAAAATTTTCGCCCCCGATGAGAAATATTGGATGTTGTGACACGAGGATCGCGCTGTATGACGCTCCGGTAATTGCGCTCTGGCTCTGTTGTACCAGAGACAGCTTTTTATGCCGCGACTGGTAATGACACCCGCCCCGCGCAGCTGACCCTCCATTATTACTCACCGGCGCGCTGTTCCTATCAAACGAAAATCCCATAGCCGAGGGGAACGCACCACCACCGTGTCTTCATCTTGTCCCGAATCCTAGACTTTCTTGTGTCCGAGACACACAATTGGCCCGCTTTCCTCGCGGATGCTGTTCAGGTACAGGGCGTTGCAAAAACAATAACGGACTGTCGTAAACTGACGGGGCATGTTTAAATTTTTAGCTATAACATTTCATAGAATGAAAATTATTCTAAAAAATGTATACCGTTCGAAAGGTATAGTTTCCAGCGACATTGTTGCTGCAGAAAGTATAATGATAACTGTTGGAATTCAACGATACCATAACGTCTTAGGTTAAGGGGGTAGGGTACCCACGTGACATTACTAGAATGTAACCAGAATTTAACTAGATTTTGGGCCAGAACAGGGGTTTACGGGAACACACCTCACGTCCTCATACGATTATATTTTGAGCTGAATGAGGGCTCATTCTAAAGAGGAAGGTTAAATGAAGCGCGCGTGGGTCCAACTTCAGTTACATTATGTTTATATCCAGTAATGTGACTGTCCAAAGTAGGGAAAACAAATGAAAAAAAATTCCAGATATTCTAACGTATTTTTCGATCACAAAAAGATTTTTCCTGCTAATTTAGGAACCCACGCGCGCTTCATTTAACCTTCCTATTTCAAATGAGCCCTCACTCAGCTCAATATATAATCGTATGAGGATGTGAGGTGTGTTTCCGTGATCGCATTCAATTGTTTCCCAGATTCCCTTCATGAAGGGTGAGTAGAAGCAATTTTAGTTCAGCTACTTGGACGAGATGGCGCTTAGTCAGGAGAATTATCAGCGTAGTTTCTTAACAACAAAAGTGTAAAGGGCATGAAGCCACTCGGATGCATTAATAGCAATAAAGATAATGATTAAAAGAAAAAAACCTGTAATTATAGCGAAGTTGAAGCGTTAGATTCATACAGATGTATGTTCATCACTGTTGCCAAATTGGTTTTCTGCGCGGGGGTTAGTCACAATGAAAAATACCATGGTCACGTGGGGCCTCTACCCCCTTAAGGGTTTAGGCGTAAGGGAGCAGTTTTCACAGGAACAGAAGAGCCCAAGACGGGGGCATAAGGCCAGGACCGTTGTCTGGTAGTCAGTCTGGTAGAAGCAGTTAGCCTGAGCAGGTCGGAATTTCCTAAAGAGCAGTTTTATAAAGTACACACTATTTACATAAAGTTAGAATACAGGATACGCGGATACACTGCTATGTTAATTAAATCTTTATAGTACCACTAAAGTATAGGTGAAATAAAGTATTGTTAACATAAATAACGGACTAAATTAAAGCCATAACCAACAATAACATTAACTCTTAAAAAGGCGATAACTTTTTAAATATTGTATTATACGATTTGAATTTTTATGGGAAGCTAGAGCAATTAGTCTGCCACAAAAATTGTAGCAAATTGTAGCAAAAATACTAAAAGTTGCATTTTACAACTTTTTTATGTGGGCCAATATTGAAAATTTTAAAAATGCGTTTTGTAGATCTGTGTAGGAGATATTTTCGCGATAATTCCACTTGAAAAATTTATAGAATTTATTATTGTTAATAACTATCGTGATAGCGAAAGTCGTGCGTGTGCAGTCCATGCGCGACAGACGTGAAACTTCTTGCTTAAATGAAATAGATAGAGATATATAAAAACAAAAATTATATCTTCTATTTAGTTGTTTTTGTTTTATTAACCGACTCAATTCGATCAGTATATTGTTTATTTGTATTTTATTTGTATATTAACGAATCCAATACGACCAAAAAACAAACTTACCGTGTTCTACAAATTCTGTTTGTTCAACTGAAATGTGTGAAATAAAAAAAAATAAAAAAAAAATAAATCCAACTTCGGAAAAACGGAATGAAAAAACAAAAAAATGCACTAAAAAAATTCTATTCGTTCCACTAAAAAGTGTGGAATAAAAAATTTTTATTAAAAAATACTAAACTGACTTCGAAACGCACTAAAAAAATGCCCTAAAAAGTATGAAATAATTTCCTTCTGATTTCTATGAATACACACCAACTGTTAATACAATTGATTAAAATAAAATATTAAATACAATTCAATCTTTTCAGAGGGGGCGCAAAATTAAAAATTTTCGACACTAGAAATTACGAATATCCTTGAATTTTTGCACATGCTTTCACATACTAATATATCTTCTCTTCCAACCTACGGATTTCCAAGTCCACCATATTCCAATGCAATCATAATCAGCAACATCTGTGATCTGGAAAATTTTCAAGTTTGCGCCGCCTCTGAAAAGATTGTATTGTATTTAATATTTTACTTTAATCAATTGTAATTATTAACTGTTGTTGTGTATTCATAGAAATCAAAAGGAAATGATTTCATACTTTTTAGTGCGCTTCGAAGTCGGTTTTATTTCTTCTTATAAAATTTTTTCATCGATAATTTCAATTATTGATTCTAAAATTTTGTAGAGTGTGATATTTTAAATTTTCATCGATAATTTTAATTATTGATTCTAAAATTTTGTAGAGTGTGATATTTTAAATTTTCATCGATAATTTTAATTATTGATTCTAAAATTTTGTAGAGTGTGATATTTTAAATTTTCATCGATAATTTTAATTATTGATTCTAAAATTTTGTAAAGTGTGATATTGTAAAATCCTTAGTAATACCGTAAAAATGCTTGCATTGCAGTCCGCAGACAACCGTGCTCAAAGGGTTAATCGACTGTTAATAAACAACATTTATTGTAATAATTAGCAAACGGAAGATAAACCAAAAATCGTATCAAGACTTTTGCAATGACCCAATATTTTAGCATTGAAAAATGCCTAACGTCCCATCTCGAATGATTCTGGCTGCCGCCCACGCCCTCCCAAAAAACCATTATTTCTCTCATCCGTCCACCCCTAGTGATTCGCCCTCCACGACATCGGTATCCAGTGGTTGTAGACTGCTGTCCCATATTACGCACCACCCACACGTGCGTTCTACGAGCATTCATGCGTAGCAGTAACGTATGGCGAGGGGCGAGAACCACCACCCGCGACCCATCGCCGCTGGAAGCTTTTTCGTAGTACAATAAAATTTCACGGCTAAGCTGGCTCTTATTAGATCCCGGACGAAGTGCCTCTTCGTCTTATTTCTCGACGTAAATCCACGACACTCGTCATTCTTCACTTCCGTCGGCTGGCGTCGATACGTGACGCTTTTATTGATTCGGATTAAGCGTCACCGAGCGACGGAAAACGGCACGCTGGATCAAGGATTCATAAAAGTAGCTTCCGTGCCACGTACCATTCACTATCCAGAGTTGTGTAGAATTATTTCATGAGTTATTATTATAAAACAATGCGATTGCACGGTACATATTAAATTATTTCGTAATATCGTAATTCATCTCGTTCTTTCATTAAAATTGCAATGCAATTCGTACTTCAGTTATCTCGTTCAACTACATTAAAATACAGAGTGTCGCACATACATGATAACACCTAAATATCTTTCGTATTTACAGTCCTATCAGAAAACTTCAGAGGACAAAGTGATGCTATTGCAGGGGGGCAATATAATAATGAAGGAAAAAATTTTTTATGTCGTGTTTTTAAATGAAATTGTAATGTCACTGATGCTTTTTTTAATGGAATAGTATATTTTTTTGCGATAGCATGGTAGACAATAAAAAACTGAATTTAGTGGATACCACCTTTTGACCTTGAAATGACCTTGAGCAAGAATAATCATGTTGAATCGGATGAAATGTGAAAGTTTAAAATTGCGCGTTGTTTACGTCGGATTGACCTTTACATATCATATCAATGATATATATCAATAATATAATATCAATAATTTAATTAATTCATTCATTCATTCATGCATTAATTCATTGTAAAATCACAGTGAGTCGTATTAAATTTCAATGAATTTTGCATTTCTCAAATTTCTTGCATATTGTTCTAAACGGAAAAAAGAACACAGTCTAGTTATGAAACTTCGTTATATTTCTAAAGTTACCCGAGAAATTTTTCACGAAAGAAGCAAAATCTTGGAGGAAATAAGAGATGCTGTTGGCAGAGAAGATTTTAAAGCAAGAAGAACACGATTAGGTCGGGGCGAGCCATCGCATCGCAGTGCTGAGAGATGAGGTTGCTTATTGGGTTAAAAGAACAGAGTCGAAGTTCTTAAGTTCTAAAGCTCGTGTATGACTCCCTTCCCTCGTTTATATTCTTCAAAATGAAAATTTTTGTGAAACGATTGTCATCTCAAGTTCTTTCTTTCCTATTATGTGTCTCTCTCTTTCTTTCCCTCTCTCACATGCACTCATTCACTCATTCACTAATTCACTCATTCGCTAATTTACTCATTCCCTAATTTACTCATTCACTAATTTACTCATTCACTAATTTACTCATTCGCCAATTTACTCATTCGCCAATTTACTCATTCGCCAATTTACTCATTCGCCAATTTACTCATTCGCCAATTTACTCATTCGCCAATTTACTCATTTGCCAATTTACTCATTCGCCAATTTACTCATTCGCTAATTGACTCCTTCGCTAATTTACTCATTCGCTAATTTACTCATTCACTAATTCACTAATTCACTAATTCACTTATTTACTAATTCACTCCTTCATTCGCTCATTCACTAATTTACTCATTCACTAATTTACTCATTCACTAATTTACTCATTCACCAATTTACTCATTCACCAATTTACTCATTCACCAATTTACTCATTCGCCAATTTACTCATTCGCTAATTTACTCATTCGCTAATTTACTCATTCGCCAATTTACTCATTCGCTAATTTACTCATTCACTAATTCACTAATTCACTAATTCACTTATTTACTAATTCACTCCTTCATTCGCTCATTCACTAATTTACTCATTCACTAATTTACTCATTCACTAATTTACTCATTCACCAATTTACTCATTCACCAATTTACTCATTCACCAATTTACTCATTCGCCAATTTACTCATTCGCTAATTTACTCATTCGCTAATTTACTCATTCGCCAATTTACTCATTCGCCAATTTACTCATTCGCCAATTGACTCATTCGCCAATTTACTCATTCGCTAATTGACTCATTCGCTAATTTACTCATTCACTAATTTACTCATTTACCACCCCTCTTGTTTTCGTTATATTTTTCTCTATAAATGCACTCGCATTTTATGCGAAGCCTCGCACTGTCTTACGTCGCTCTATTTTGCGACGATATTCCGTATTCACAGAGGAAAGATGATTCGATCCAACGACGAAATACAATTTCGTGTCTACGACAAGATGAAGTGCATAGATTCTCTTGACATCAACCGATTGGGGCATGTTGGTTTAGAAAGCTCTCTCACAGTCCTCTTACGTTCGCTTCCACCTCGTTTCGCAAAGGTACATTCGATTCTGTTCGTCGGCGGAAGTTCGATTTCAATGTGAACCGGTACACGTTGCGAAAAGGTTTAATACTCTTTGAAGTAACTGCTCCGATTTCACGATCACCGTGTGTCGTATATTTCATGGAAGCAACTACACTACCGGTCGAAACCGTACAAAGACAGGCTCCAGAATTGACAAAGAGATCAAATATTATTCTATTGCCATTCAATAAAGTCTACATCCTGTGCATTTGTTGCAAATGCAACGGCGTAAGATATTCTGCTAGCCAGAAGGTCTTTCCTATAGCGATGGCATGTAAGAATAAATGTTCACCTAAGACAAGCCCCTGAATAAGTTTTTTGATACAGAAAAAAGTTGTTGAGACAAAAGTTGTTTGGTTTCGAGGGGTCCATTACATAGTGTACATAACTTTTTCAGGTTATTTTTATTTTAGGAAATTTGAAGACCAATCTCGCTTTTTTAAATGAAATCACATATTTCAGAACTCATACGTTGTAGCTCTTCGCGAAACAAATTCAAAGAAAAAATCATTCAAGGTCAGAAACGCAAAAAAGGATAAAATATATAAATTCACGAATAAGCACCTCCACCTGAAAACAGATATGCCAAATCAAACAACTTTTATATGTAATATTTTTTCCTGAAAACAGATATGCCAAATCAAACAACTTTTATATGTAATATTTTTTCCTATCTCAAAAAATGTGCATAGAAGTTATTCAGGTGGCTTGTCTTAGATGACTCACCCTGTATATCGAAAAATAGAGGAAGTGTTTCGAATAGAGACAATTCATATTTCACAATTTGTGATTTATTCAAGTCCTCTTCGCTAATGAGATTTATAAAAAACCAACGAGATGCAAATTTCTCATTTTTATCTCGTTGATTTGTTTGTAGAAATATCAAAATTTTTTGCAATGCTTATTTGTATAAACTTGCCAACGCTACTTGACAATTTTCTGTAAACAGTGAACGACTAGTTTGGAATAATACGTTTCTTACATATATTGGAATAATTACGTATTTAAATAATACGTTTGGAATAAATATTTTACTGTTGAGATCGGTGGTGTATTATAAAAATATATTAACGTCATAAATAAGATAACAAAACAATATAAAATGTACACGCACGCGTTACAATGCGACAAAATTAGGACAAATTAGAATTTACTCGTCCATTAAAAATAATCAATCAGAAAAACTAATAAATGTAGTACGGTGTAAATTAGATAAAGTTGTATTATGAAATTAACCGACGGCGATGTTTTCTGTTCGTGTTGATCTTCCATTGTCTTGCGCAAGAACGTGTAAAAATCCCTAAAATATAAACAATTATTAATCATCCGAGAAGAATATTTTTTCTTTAGAAATCATACATTTTAGAAAATATGAATATTCAGTTTTGTAATTGCAAGGAAATATAATTAATTCTGCAAAAACTACGTTATCAAATATTAATTTTCAAGGATTGGCAAAACCAATTCTTACATTGCATAGTTTTACTATTGTTCTACATTACTAACTCTATCAGTCTAATATACAAAATTAGTTTAATCACGCCATATCATCATAGGTACTCAATAAACTAGAAAGGAATAGTGAGGAACTTTTCTAAACTGGCTTCCATGTCAACCATAATTACTTACTTAGTTCTTATGTAAAAACAATAAATAAAAGAAATTCGCTTTTGTTACAGTCGATTTTAAAAATACCTAATGTCTGAAATAAATCACGTGAATTGATAAGTTGCTTTTCATTGAAAAAATTATTGACCGAAGTGAAGGTACCCGTGTTATTGATTGAACTAAATATAATTTGTTTTGACCTTTAAAGGTCCTCGTCTGGCATCTTAGTTTCACTGATATTAATTATTGTAATGTAATTACTATAATTTTGCAAAATGTACACACCAAAGAGACAACGCTTCTGTAATTTATTCCCTTGTCGGTAGCTATTAGTTTTTCAATTCTCTCTTCGACCACAAGATTAAAATTTACCCTTTACAGCAAAGAAACTCAAGGTGACCTTTATATTTCGTTACAAAAATCAAAACAGAAAAACAAATTCTTGCTATTCTTGAAATCGTTCAATGTTATATTACATGAATATTATATATCATAGACTTAGTTGAATCACCTTGTATTATTGAAATTATAAGTGGTACAAAAATGTCGTTGTTTGTTTATGATGTTCGACAAAGTATTCAAAATTATTGAAGTTGCTATTCAATGTTATATTAAATGGTTATTGCCAACTGATGATAAAAATCAAGTCTGCTATAATACCTTTTCTGCGCATGTTATCTGTCCCATTTGAAGTTTTAGGAGGACGAAAGTTGCGAGAAATGGTCGCGATAAAATTGTTCGAGCGCCGAACTCCTTATCCCTCTCACCTGTAACGCTTTCTTCGCGTTTCTGATCGCGCCGACGTGACAAACTCTTTCTATCATACGACCCGTGAGACCATTTAGGGGCGATCGAATGGTGGTACGCCGCATCATCATCGTTTTATTCGGATCGTAGTGACTGGGTATGTATTCGGTCGTTTCCGAGGCGACCACCAGCTTCTTGTGATCTAGGTTTCTCGTTAACGACATCAACCGTTTCGCGCAGAGATCAATGATCGCCTCTTCGAGTATCAGCACCTGATCATTATTAGATGAACCCGAATTAATTATTAGACGTCTTGAATTAGAACAGTTCACCGATCCCGTGCTTATAACCAGAAGATTAAATTACACCCAATTAAACTATACCCAATTAAAGTGTACCGAACATGGAGAAGGAGAGTAATGAAACTTCTACCACCGTACTCGTCTTGTTTTTCTGATTAAAATGACACCAAACACGATATGATTACGATCAGAATAACTTGTGGAACAATCAATTAAATTTTCAAACAAAACAATTACAGTAGAGAAACACGAATTCTTATCTTCGTTTGTTGCACAAGTAAATCTAACAAATACTATTAATAAAATAATTTTATATAAGAATCTAATTCATATTCCTCAATTAAAATTAAATTTTACATAAATCTAATAAATACGATTAATCAAATAATTTCATATAAGCGATCGTAACTATATCGCGTTCTACCACCGTATTCGTCTTGTTTTCTGATTAAAATGACACCAAACACGATATGATTACGATCAGAATAACTTGTGGAACAATCAATTAAAGTATCAAACTTAACAATTACAGTAGAGAAACACGAATTCTTATCTTCGTTTGTTGCACAAGTAAATCTAACAAATACTATTAATAAAATAATTTTATATAAAATCTAATTCATATTCCTCAATTAACATTAAATTTTACATTAATCTAATAAATACTATTAATCAAATAATTTCATATAAGCGATCGTAACTATATCGTGTTCGATGTTATTTTAATTATATAAACGAGACGAATACGATGGTAGAAGTTTCATTGCTCTCTCCTTCTCTATGTTCGGTACACTACAATTGGGTCTAGTTTAATTGAGTGTAATTTAATCTTCTGATTATAAGCATAGGATCGATGGTAAAGCATTATAAAAAGTGTTATAAGTGTTCGGTGTTATTTGAATTAGATAAACGAGACGAATACGATGGTAGAAGTTCCATTGCTCTCTCCTTCTCTATGTTCGGTACACTACAATTATGTCTAGTTTAATTGAGTGTAATTTAATCTTCTGGTTATAAGCATAGGATCGATGGTAAAGCATTATAAAAAAGTACAAAATTCGAAAAGGGGCAATATTTTGCTTTGCTCGCATCAGCGTGAGTCTCGCCGCGCGGTTACTTGATTGCTTGATTGGTTCCAAGAGGAACCCTCGGTGGAGAGGTTAAAATTTTGACAGTTACGTGGACAATACTGTGGTACAATGGTTCTTAACCTTTTCGAAGTCAGGGAACACTTCCGATTATATGAAAAATTTAACACCAAAATGAATGATCCAAAAAACAAACAAAAACATCCCGCATAGAAATAAATATATTATTAAATATATTTAATATATTCCGCGGAACACAAGAACCAGTGCTTCCGAAGTCTGTATTCAATCAACCGTTCAATAACTTGAAAGGGATGATTGTCGTAACCGAAAGGCGTACCTGAGGCTTCTTCACGATTTTCCCAAGCCAGTCGGGCAGCGAGGTCGTCGCGGTCTTGCTGAAAATTCTTTTACTTAAGAATTTACCATCCTTAATTTCTCGATGCACCGTATCCTCCGACAGTACGTGAGAAGCATACGGATTCGGGTAACGTTCGAAGAATCCTCGACACACCGTGAACCAGGAGTAAGGAAGGATCGTTACCTCCGCGCTCTCCTTCATCGACCGGAACCCTCGATCCTCCGTTCACGTCCCGCGGCTCTATCCGGGTTGTATCGAATCACTCGACGTTGCTGAAAATTACGTCACTAATTGACTTTTATATTACTAAAAGATATATCTGCGGTAATGTACAGTAGTATTTTATAATAATAGATAAAATAGATAAAATAGATAATGTAGATTAGCAAATTAGGTTTTTTTATTATACAGGGTGTCCCAAAATTCCTTCAACATCCGGAAATGGGAGGTTCCTTAGATCATTTGCAGAAACATTTCTCTTTGCAAAAATGTCGTCCGCGCCTTTGTTTAGAAGTTATTAACGAAAAATACGGACCAATCAGAGCCCTACGTAAGGACAGGTCCCACTTAGCGCGGTGTTGCCGT
This sequence comes from Lasioglossum villosulum, assembly GCA_963971365.1. Lineage (NCBI taxonomy): Eukaryota > Metazoa > Arthropoda > Insecta > Hymenoptera > Halictidae > Lasioglossum > Lasioglossum villosulum. The sequence goes on from OZ020499.1 coordinate 12,540,396, forward strand.
TGGTCGAGCTAGAATCAATCCGCTGTAGACGCACTGTGATTGGTCTTGGTTTTTCGTTAATAATTCCTGAACAAGGCTGCGTACACTATTTTTACAAAGGAAAATATCGCTTCAAATGATCTCAGGAACCTCCCATTTCCGGATGCTGAAGGAATTTTGGGACACCCTGTATATACGTGTATGTTTGTTTGTCGACATATTGTTTTACACAGCGTTGTTTGGATAATGGATATCCAAACGTGGATAATATTTTGGATTGGATCGATAATATTTTAGCTTTGCATTATATACACTTCCGGACAAAATTCTAACCCTTTCCGGGTTGTATCGAATTACTCGACGTTGCTGAAAATTACGTCACTAATTGACTTTTATATTAATAAAAGATATATTTGCAGTAATGTACAGTAGTATTTTATAATAAATAGATAAAATAGATAATGTAGTTTAGCAAATTAGGTTTTTTATTATATATACGTGTCTGTTTCTTTGTCGATATATTGTTTCACACAGAGTTGTTTGGCGTGGATAATATTTTGGATTGGATTGATAATATTTTAGCTTTGTATTATATACACTTCCGGACAAAATTCTAACCCAATCCGGGTTGTATCGAATCACTCGACGTTGAATCACTCGAATCACTGAAAATTACGTCACTAATTGACTTTTATATTAATAAAAGATATATTTGCGGTAATGTACAGTAGTATTTTATAATAAACAGATAAAATAGATAATGTAGATTAGCAAATTAGGTTTTTTTTATTATACAGGGTGTCCAAAATCTACCCCAGGAGCCGAAAATGGGAGTTTCCTTGGGTCATTTGAAGCAACATTTCCCTTTACAAAAATGGTGTCCGTGACTTTGTTTAGGAGTTATTAATGAAAAACACGGACCAATTAGAGCGCGGCTACAGCCGATTGATTCTGAGTCGACCAATGGCGACACCACGCTTCGCGGGACCTGTCGCAGAGTCGGACACCGTTCGCTATAGCTGCGCTCTGATTGGTCCGTGTTTTTCGTTAATAACTCCTAAACGAAGTCACGGACAACATTTTTGTAAAGGAAAATGTCGCTTCAAATGACCCAAGGAACCTCCCATTTTCGGCTCTTAGGGTTTTGGGACACCCTGTATAGACGTGTATGTTTGTTTGTCGATATATTGTTTGACACAGCGTTGTTTGGCGTGGATAATATTTTGGATTGGATCGATAATATTTTAGCTTTGTATTATATACACTTCCGGACAAAATTCTAACCCAATCCGGGTTGTATCGAATCACTCGACGTTGAATCACTCGAATCACTGAAAATTACGTCACTAATTGACTTTTATATTACTAAAAGATATATTTGCGGTAATGTACAGTAGTATTTTATAATAAATAGATAATGTAGATTAGCAAATTAGGTTTTTTTATTATATAGACGTGTATGTTTCTTTGTCGATATATTGTTTCACACAGAGTTGTTTGGCGTGGATAATATTTTGGATTGTATTAATAATATTTTAGCTTTGTTTTATATACACTTCCGGACAAAATCCTAACCCAATCCGGGTTGTATCGAATCACTCGACGTTGCTGAAAATTACGTAACCACGATCATGCGAGATTTCTCATCCTGTGGCGTTTTTGTCCCGATCCAATGCTATTCATACGAATCTATTGAGTTACTGACGCATTACTCGCTCATTCACACTCGCACAGAGACACAGACGCACACCCCTTATCCCGGCGTCCCTTTCATCCGCCCTTATTCTTGCAATTCATTAGTGAATCGTCAGGTGCTTCGTCGACAATGGACCACCCCCTCCCCTTTCCTCCTCCTCATTAACGTAACCTCAATGACAACAACACCCCCGCGACTTTAAATACCCCGTGTCACTCTGCTCGTGGACAATGATCATCGGTTTTACCCGTGGAACCCATGGAATCATTCATTTGTATTGTCAGTTGGCATTGTTTATCGGTAGATCGAGGCAGTTCATGCGTTTGTAGCACCTTCTGACGAGGGAAAAGTAAAACGAAGATTTTAGCGCGTTCAGTATCATTGGTCTGATTACTGTGCTGTAGATCTTTATGGAAAATATTTATTATTTATTATCTTTATGGAGAATATTTTTACACATCAATTACGATCTACAGAAGTTAAGCAACAATTTATTTTTCCCATTAATACTTTTTCTATGTTAAAAATAGTGTATCGACGCTGTTAAAATCATTTAATCTTTTTACTGTTTCGAATTACACCTATTCATTTTTGTCATAAATGCATAAAATCCGCGGAATGTTTATTATTAATTTATATGCAGAAACATTCTCTGCACAAGGTCTGCACTCTTCTTTTGCAATAATTTTAATAAGATAGAGTTGACACATTGGACACATTTCATCATTAATTATGTTAAATACTTTATTACTTGCATTGTACAGATGACACAAAAAATTTATCTTTAAATGACGTGTAGGTCGAATAAATTATTTTTAAATATGTTTTTTTCCAAATTATATTTTATTTGAATAATATTTGATTTCACTTACGTTGTTCAAATGAAATAATAAATAGTTTCACCTCAAGAAGAAAAATATTTTTTATCATCTACTATCGTTTAATCGTTGAACAAAATTTGCGATGTGTCACGGTTAAATAGTAACTCTTTCCTTTTCGCAGAGCAGGGAGTTTGTCAATACCAAAATGACTAAACTCAAAATTGCAGTGTCTCTTTTTAATTTATAGTTTTATGTCGCATCAACTGCTAGGTTATTAGTGACATCATACAATAAGTCAGAATGTACTACATTACTTGCCTGACAACATTATTAATTTACAAACAATATTTGTTTGCATCTACGAATTCTGTGTTTCGTGACGTATTAAGTGTCGAAAGATTTTAGAATTAATAACGGTATTACCTCTCAATATCACTTCCAATTCAGCATTGTTCTTGAGTGCCTTACGCTATGGCCCATTTCCATAAATTTCGATATTTATCGTTCGCGCTTCACTTTTGTTGGAGCGGAACGAGTATTCCATCATTATTTTTGTTCTTGGCAACTTCATTCACTCAAATGTCCTACAGCATCAATAATTGACATTTATATGACTAAAAGATATATTTGCGGTAATGTGCCGTAGTATTTTATAATAAATAGATAAAATAGATAATGTAGATTAGCAAATTAGGTTTTTTACTATATAGACGTGTATGTTTGTTTGTCGTTATATTGTTTTATACAGCGTTGTTTGTGGTGGATAATATTTTGGATTGGATTGATAATATTTTAGCTTCGTATTATATACACTTCCTGACAAAATGATAGGATGATTTACTTTCTTCTGATGATCTACTTTCATTTCTCAAAGATTATACTGATCGTCAAACTGATAAGGCATCTCAAAGTTTTTAGTGATAAGCATTCATTTATACATATCTACACGTAGAAAGTGAATATACAACAAAAGGTGAAGGTACTAACTTTTATATAATACTAGCAGCCCCCGACACGGCTTTGCCCGTGCTAAATGTGAGAAGAATTTAGATTTTGATCTTAAGTATATTAACATGTAATACAAACATCCATTTTTATATATATATAGATACTAAAAATTAAATAACTCGTTCAAACCATTTATTTCTAAAAAGATTGACTATTAGTGTGAGCAAAATGGTAAGGCACTCAAAGTATTAGAATTCAACTTACGCAATTTTTGGCAGTTTTAGTAATGCGTGGACTGTCCCTTTCGTTCTATATAGATTTTTTATTTCATTTTGATTTATGCATTCCCAAGCTTCTAAAATGACTGATTTCAATTCGGATACTGTACTGCTTTCCACCTTCGTATAATATTCTTGACAGTCATCCCCAAACGTTCTCGATGATAAATGTTATTCCTATTATAATTATATAAAAATCAAAAATTAAATTTTGGACAAAAATTAAAGTGGACAAGAACATTTTGGAACAAAAATTAGTGAGTTACACGTGGATGAAATTTATTCCATGATGGTAGATATGTAACTGAAGCATGTGCTGTTTCAAAGACATAAAGGCTATGTCATATATCTGTGTGACTTGCTACGATTGGTAGATCGATATCGATTGATGGTGGTGTATACAAGTTAGAGCGGCAAATTTGAAAACATTTTTAACCGAAACACATTCAAGTTGATAGGTGAACTTCAGTCACTGTATCAAAATTGTGAAATTATATCAATTAATTTAGACAATTAAACTGCATGTGTCTTCAAATTAAACTTCAATTTCATTATTAGAGAAAGTATTAAGCAAATTTATGAAATATTTGTGTTCCTGATTATTTATCAATTAATGAGTTGAACCACCGGACGTGACAAATGTAATTCGGAAGTCCGTGATTTTATGTCGCTCGTCCTAGGTTTGCGATTTTGTGGATGGCAAGGCTATAATCAACACCACCTATGTAGGTGGTGTTGCTATAACTGCTGCATATTTGCAATGTGAAATCTTAAAATGAAGAAAAACCTGTAACAGGTTAAAGGTAACCATCGAACTTTTTGTGGAACCACCGGACGTGACAAAAATAATTCAAATTCCGTGGTTTTTGTGTCGTTCATCCTGGGTTTGCGATTTTGTGGATGGCAAGGCTATAATCAACACCACCAATGTAGGTGGTGTTGCTATAACCGATGCATATTTGCAATATGAAATCTTAAAATGAAGAAAAACATGTAACAGGTTAAAGGTAACCATCGAACTTTTTGTGGAACCACCGGACGTGACAAAAATAATTCAAATTCCGTGGTTTTTGTGTCGTTCATCCTGGGTTTGCGATTTTGTGGATGGCAAGGCTATAATCAACACCACCAATGTAGGTGGTGTTGCTATAACCGATGCATATTTGCAATATGAAATCTTAAAATGAAGAAAAACCTGTAACAGATTAAATGTAACCATCGAACTTTTGATGGTGATCCGGTATCAAACTGGAGGACGTGCGAATTGCTTGGTAGACGCGAGATTGTGTCGCGTTAATCCGCATATCTTGCTGGTGGTCTCGGTGCAACTAGATAGGAGACACGATTGCATCGCGGCGTATCCGTGAGGAAGCCGTAACAATTACGAGCGAAGAAGAGAGAGACCCGGGAAGGTCAGGTTTCTACGCCGGTGTCTAAGCCGCGTTCATTACTGTACCGACAATCAAGCTGGCTCCATGGTCAAGAGGGCGGTAAAGGGCAGGCAGGCAGGTCGGGCAGGCAAGTAGGCAGGCAGAGGATGGTTCCGGGATGGGAGAGACAGTGGCAGCGAGGGAGTTAGGGGTGGTTTAAGCGAGTGTAGCCGCGGCGGTCAGGCTTGTAATCTGACGGTGGTGGGTCGTTCGGTTGGTCGGGGGTAAAACGGTCCATTAAGGCCGGCTAGCAGTTAGTGGGCATGCTATAGGAACCAGCCAGCTTACTAATGCCAGGCCTCAGGGATCCCCGCAAGGTCCGTTACCGAGGTCAGCCTTGGGGGTGGCTTCACCTTCGCGAAAGTTAGATTTCGTTCGGTCGCATACGTTCTCCCTTGTTTGTCTAAACGACGATGCATCACGCAGTCGGTGAAGCCATCAGTGCTCGATAACATTGTTTTTCTTCGGTTAGGCTCCCTACTTATTTCTATTTGCTCCGACTAAATATTTGTACATCTTGCTAGACCCTTTACCGGATCCTTTTGCCGACCAGTAGTTTTGATAGAATAATTCTAATCAGCTTTATCGACGACTTCGTTAGTTTTGGAAATTCATAGATTTCGGTAGGTCTAAAATGTGCGGTTCCTACTACAGAGTAGTCACGGAAAGTAGAACATGAATAGAAGAAAATGTCTGAACTCACGGGGTAAATTTCTTTATAAAATTAAAAAAGAAATTGTTTTATACTTCGCTAGATATATGCTGTATCACTTTGTATCGAATTTGGTCTGCGTTGTATTTTTCAATCTAGTTTCGATGCGATTGGTTGCACGAAAAGCTAAGCGATGATTGTCTTAACTGTCTGAGTTTTGACTGCGTGAAAATTCATTTTTAAATCTAGAAAACAAATTGTATTGTAGCTGGAAAACGTGTCGGAAAAACATCACCAATTTGAACCGGTATTTTTGCACAGATCGAATCGAATTAAAAGAATTGATTATTAATCGATGGTTGGCTATTCACGTAATTCTATAATAGCATTTAAATAACTACTATGAATTCAAATATTCGGTTGTGTTATTATATTTTTTATTCTCTTCCGATCAGGGTTATTAGTAAATTACCGATCATTATGCATCTATGTAATTTGAAAATTCTCAAAAAATGCTGAAATATAAAATTCAACAGATTAGTACTCACTGTTGTTTTGCACTGCATCGAATTAGAGATAAACCGAAAATCATACCAAGATCTTCGCAATGATCCAATGCAAGTGATAACTGGTGAGACGATAACATTGTCGTGGTCGCAAATTAAACGCGATTTCCACGATAAAGTTTACCTTGGCCATAATTTGAACATCGGACATCAAGTTGACGATGTTCTCGGTATGTATACACTGAAACAAATTACCGTATGCGGCCGTACTGCTCGGATGAATATCCGAATCGGTCTCGTTGGTGGAAGGGTAAGCAGAAGTTACTGATGCGAAAGGAAGAACACCCCTTAAACGTAGCCCGACCTCCAATTGGGGTGGCTTTGCCTTCACCAACCAAAGTTTGATTACTGTTTTCGCTGCGGGACCACGATAGAACTGTAATACGTACCGTCTCGACGAAACCGATACATTCTCGCGTCGTTACTTTGCCGACGTTCGAATTCGACCAGTTCTTCCTGATTTCGGTGCTAATTCGCAATCAATAGGTGTTTCGGTTGATAATGTCGATTTTTTCGCAAAGTTTGAACGTTTATTCCCATTACAAAATAAAATTACTTTAACAATCAAAGTCTTTCATACATACTGTAGCAACTGTAGCTACCTTCAGTCATGTGAACTTTCTCACTATTGTGAAGTTGCTTTTTGAATGATTTTGTTTTCAAAACAAATGTTTGAAAAAGTGTTTAAAAATGTTTAATCGATAAATAGAATTCATTGGAGAAGGGTCGTAGTGTTAAGATTTAAAATTGTTACTTTTAAATAATTTATTTTAATGTTATAAGTTACAAATAAAATTAAATAGTTAATTTCAGTCTTATAAATTTATTTGAGGATCCAATTCAATAATCCCTAGATATCCTCTAAATTGGTGACCCCGACGTGAATTGGCTGAAATATCTTTTCCTTTTTGAACTATCGAATATTAAAATAAATTATTTAAAAGTAACAATTTTAAATCTTAACACTACGACCCTTCTCCAATGAATTCAATTTATCGATTAAACATTTTTAAACACTTTTTCAAACATTTGTTTTTAAAACAAAATAATTCAAAAAGCAACTTCACAATAGTGAGAAAGTTCACATGACTGAAGGTAGCTCCAGTTGCTACATTTACTTCCCCCCTAAAAGTTGAAAAAGTTAACTTGATTTACAAATTATTTCAACTTTCGAATCTAACTCTATGTTTAGATTTACATTTTTCCTTGAAATTAATTTTTAAATTATCAAAGAAAATTTCATCATCAAGGTTAAAACATTCTTGAACTTCTACAAAATTTCCTATAAAAGCAGGTTTTAATCTATCTATATTAATGGTGGTAGGAACACCTTTATAATTAATTTTGTACAGAATATCTGTTATTTTTTCGCAAAGTTTGAACGTTTATTCCCATTACAAAATAAAATTACTTTAACAATCAAAGTCTTTCGTACATACAATACATGCTCTGCTTTGCGTTGGGTTAGCACATTGTGCTTCAGTTACATTATCGCCAGCATGGGGTAAAGTTGAAATAGTGTAACTCACAATTCTTTCCAATACAAAAATTCCTCCATATTCTTCTTTGGTTAAATTTACAACATATACAACGTTTGTTACGTTACGATCTCGATTTGATTTGAATGTTGATAAATTGTGGTTTACCATTTTGGTATTCTCACCAACGCGCAACGCACAGTGTGTCGAGTATATGGGAATTCGGGAAAAAAGTCGTAACTCTTAAACTATGCAATTTTCGAGTAAAGTACCTTAATACTTTTTGAAATAAAATGCAAAACCGAATCGATTGATGTAAAAAAAAGTTTTTTTTTAATTATTTAAACAAAAATTTTATTTTTTAGTTGCGATGATCTTGTTTTTTATGACTTTTTATTGAATAAAAAGTGGTTTACAATTTTAACGAAAATTTTTAAAAAAAAGTACTATACTATATACATTGTTTATCTAATTGTAAATCTTCACAACGAGGAATTAAAACTTAAGAGTCCTTAAGAATTCCGTTTGTTTACCTAGAAAGAAGTCTAATGTGCTTTAAATTAATATAATACAAAATCTCAAAGGAACCTTTTGGTACTTTCTGTGATACTGAATTGGAAGATTGTAAATATTTAAACAATTTTAAAACTAAATATATAATTTATAAGTCTTTATATGGTTTTTTATTATTTTCTCCACTTGAGCAAATGTGAGCAGATTTAAACCAACGCGAAATTAAAGTTTAATATGTCACCAATTACTGTAAAAAAATGTACGGATGTACTTTGATGTACTTTTTTTTGAACTCTAATCAAAGTTGATAAATGTTAAACATAAAAAATTAGGACAAATTGCGATTATTTTAAAAAAATTTTGTGGGAGATTGAAGGTCTTATAATGCTAAACACACCCTCTAAAAACCAAATTAAAAAACCAAATAGCTTGCGAGGGACGCATGTTTAAAATAATGCACGGAATTTGACAGTAAAGTTTCAGCCTCAATTTTAATAATAAATTGATTTATTCAGTTAAAATTTAATGCAGTTTCAGAAACTACGTTTTGTTACGAACATTTTAGCATGCATAAATTTTTTGGTCTTACACTTTGATTTCCGGACTTTTTTCCATTGGACGACACACTGTGCAACGCCACAGTGGTCCCAAAGCCCGGAAACGTGGCCAAAACCTAAAAAATCAACTTTTAACTAGGTATGTTTTAATTATTGGATTGGGTACACTAATAGTGTATCAATTGAGGATAAAACGGAAAAAAGTCATATGTTTATACCTCAGCAACAATCGCAGTCCGAACTTCCGATTCTCAAGACCGAGTTTTTTTTCGCTTATGAGTCTCGGTGCGAATTTTAAATATACGGTATACAAATTTTATCGTATCTTTATGTCTTTAATTGTGCGTTATGAATGCTGTTTGTGGAGGTAAGTCGAGTAGTTCTCAGTGATAAGTGTTTATTATTAACTGGTAAATGTGTATGCGAAAGAGAGCGTTAAAGTGAAGGCGTAAATTTTAAAGATGTAGAGTAAAAGTTGTGAATCCTGCAAAATCACGCGCTAAAACTTGTTCGAGCATCTACTTTACGCTATTATCTTTCAAATGAAAACAAAAATTAGCTGCAGAATTTTGCATATTAGTTCATACCACTATTTTTTATAATGCAGAATGGGTATTCTGCGTGCTTTGAAAGAGTATTTGAAAACATTTACATTCCTGGATTAAATTGAAAATTTGTGGTGTAATGTTCTCAAGGCCGCTGCTTACGAATCTGAACTTAGAATTTCGAAAAACAAAATGGCCGATCCAACATGGCGGACGGGTGTTTAAAAAAATGATTCGATTTTTATAAAAATTGGTAACACGATGTTCTTGGGATCTCTGATTACGAATTCGTCCATTCCAATTAGATTTTCGTGGCACACATGAAATCCACTCGATATTCCTCAAACTGTATTTCTCGTTCGAGTTAATGTTGGAACTAACGACGTAATTAATTCGAAACGCTCGTGTCCGCCGAGAGAAGTTCCCGGACCAAGTTACGGGATGTAAAAGGATATTTCCTGAAGAGGTAGCGTCGGTGCAGTGGAAACTTTGATTTGACTTGCACGCGACCGCTTTTGCACGAGACTGTGGTTTCTGAGTTCCACGGTGGTGCTTTATCGTCGAACGGGTGATAGTGGCTCAATGAAATTAGGAATTTTGTCTGCGGTTGAGATCTTCCGAAACTTCTCCGTCAAAAGTTGCTCTAGAGATCACGATCGCGGTCTTCAATTTTCTATGCTCATCTATCTAGTTCAATTTCTTCGCCTAAGTGTCTGAGACATCGCACGAAGTCTTCTACGTATCTCCTCTACTTTGCTTTCACATTCTAAGGGTTTCTTACACATCTACGCACGGTCTTACGTATTTACAAGGGTTGGACACGTCTTATACAAGGTCTTCAGGCTATTACTAGCCAGCATTTTTTCTGTAAATAGTAAAAATTAGAAAAAAATGATAGAAGAAAAAGTAGTACTGTTTTTTATGCGCAACACAATGACATGTGCATTTTTGTTTTATTTACATTATTTTGATAGAAATGAAGGTGACCTTTAATTGTTTGGAATGTTATACATTTTTTATGTGGTATGAAAGCGTGTGTCAAGACGAATTTATCCATCTACTACACTATGACCTTCAAGGTTATGCAAGGTCAGAAATGGAAGAAATAATTTGAACTAGTTTATGAGACACTGTTATATAAACGGCTTGAAAACCAAAATAACACAAGCATGTGTATGTATAACTCGGACCACATTAGAAGAAGCTACCAAAAATGTAATTAACAGAGTCGAAATGTGTATTCATGCGCAAGGAAGCCATTTGCAACATTTGTTGTAGCCTCATTCATAAAGAATACTTGTAAACACATTGGTACGTAATATTCAAATTGTTTTTTCCATTTCTTCTATTTCTGACCTTGTTTATTTCAATAACCACAAGTATTGTATAAATCATTATGTATTGTTACGAATATATATAGAAGAATAACAAAAGATATACAGTGACTCCCATTAATATTCGGACGCTCTAAAAAAAACGATAACTGGTTAAACATTTGATCTATACGACTTGAATTTTTGTTAGGGAGCTAGAGCAAATAGTTTGCTACAGAATGTGGAAAACCATTTTTTCAAAAATTGCAATTGATCGGAGTTGTAGAACAAATACTAAAAGTTGCATTTTACAACTTTTTTATGTGGGTCTATATTGAAAATGTAAAAAATACGTTTTGTAGATCTGTGTGAATTACATGCACTGCAAAAGTTGCATCGAAATCGGTTGATACGAGAAAAAACGACAGGCATTGAAAGATGCAAGAATCCTTAGATTTGCTGCAGTTTTAATTAAAAATCGTGAAAATCTGCAATTGTTACCATTTTGAAACGTTTGTAGTTCATTGCAACGTCCACCGATTTTGTAAAAATTTTCAGAACATGTTGAATTGACACAGATCTACAAAACGTATTTTTTAAATTTTCAATATAGGCCCACATAAAAAAGTTGTAAAATGCAACTTTTAGTATTTTTTCTACAACTCCGATCAATTGCAATTTTTGAAAAAGTGTTTTTCCACATTCTGTAGCAAACTACTTGCTCTAGCTTCCCAACAAAAATTCAAGTCGTATAGTTCAATGTTAAACCAGTTATCGTCTTTTTATAGCGTCCGAATATTAATGGGAGTCACTGTATATAATGTATTACATTTATATTATAATTATTTTTATCATAGCTAGAAGTAACTTAAGAAATTTTTTTCAATACTTAATGTCCCCTCGTTTAGCAATGACAAAAAATAGATTGATTCTGTTTTGCACCACGTCCAATACTTGACAATATTTAATACATTATTTATTTTTAATATTTATTTCAAAAACCTTGTGCTTGTGAAACTGCACTAATTTGCTTCGGCATACTTTCTACTAATTTTTTGCAATAATCCAGAGATATTTATTCCCACTGTTCTTGAATTCTATCACACAAATCTGTGGTTGAAGTTGTTTGGGAGTCACATGAATCAGAAGTCGTCTTTTTAATAAACTCCATAGATTTTCTATAGGGTTGAGGTCGGGGCTCTGTGCGGGTCAATCCAGAACAGAACATTTTTTTAGTACTGAGCCAATTTTTTACACTTTTAGCAGTGTGCTTAGGATCTTTGTCATTCATGAAAATTACATGTTCTTCTTCAAAAGACATATTTTCTACAGCATCCATGAGATGATCTTGTAAAATATCCTTGTACATATACTGATTCGTGATGCCATTAATTCGGTGCAGTGATGCAACACCAAATGCTGTTAGGCATGCCCAGAACATTAGGGATCCGTCTCCATGCTTTAGCGTTTGTTTCACATGTCATAGTTTAAGCTTTTCGTTTTTACGAATCTCCCACGAAGCGCCACTGGTGGAACATACTGCGAAGTTTTTACAAAATCTTTTTCCGGATTCGAATCGCCGAACGATGCAGGTGGTCCGATCGTAATTAGTTATTGGCGTACTCGATGGCTGAACTTTCGCGGAGTGCCATCCCTTTTTGGATGACACTTCCGTCGAATTTCGCGGTATTCCTCGGCAGAAGTTCGCGCGTGATTGTGAAAGCGGCGACTAGAGAAGCGGGGGGAATAATACGCGACCGGTCCAGAATCCGGAGTTTCGTACGGAGGGAACAATGGACAAGATTAATGGCAAATGGCGTGAGCGGAGAGCTAGTTCCGAGGATCCTAACACACAAGCGTAACGAGAGGTCGGTCTTGCATAATCTGTCTTGCGGTATTGCTGCAAGCATCGCGACGCCGGATTATTCGAACATTTATGGAGAGAATTTCACATCACCGGATCATCCTTGAAATCACTTTGGAAATCCCACCGGTCCAAACATTATTCTATTCTTGCAGCACCGGTTTTGGGAGTTAAATGGCCGAAGGACGAACGACCCAATTCTATTATTCTTACTCACCCGTGTCACTAACCCTCAGACTGCGGAAGTTAGCTCCAGTTTGACCAAGAGTTACGAACTATTTATATTTAGTTAGTTACTAGCTGACCCGACAGACGTTGTTCTGTCCAAAGGGTCTAGCAGACTAAGAATAGTGAATCGCCCCCCCCCTGAATTTTTATTGAAATTGTGTGGAAAACATTGGTTTTAGGTTGAAAGATAACCTCCCAAAATTTCAAGTCGCTAACCCTTCACATAAGGATTATATGAGGGTAAATACCCTTAACTATATCATTTTTTTTCTGGGTTGTTAATTAAGATATTTAGATTAAAAAAATACGATAATACTCGTACTTACGTCCTTCATATCATATATTTTTTCCAGAATTGTGATCATATTATTAAGGGTAGAAAAAAATTATTAAATTTTTTAGGGGTGGGAATTGCAAACAACCCTTCGAGTAAAGGAAAAATTCTTATCGATCAAAAATTGAAATATAAATTGTAATTATGATATCGGCGCCAGGTTCGATCCTTATTAAGGATCCTTAATAAGGATCGAACCTGGCGCCGATATCATAATTATAATTTATATAACCCTTCGAGTGACTACTTTGATGACAAACGTGGCATATCTCACTACACGTGTATATCACGATGTACGACCAATTCCTTTGGCAAAATGTTTTATTATATAAAACTTCAAATTAACATATCTCGAGAAGGGCAAAAAATATCCTGAGATTTTGACATATTCGGATATATTACTTGTAGTTTAAGAAGTTCATAGTTTTGCCTGCAACTAACTGCAACTCTTAATTTTATCAACTTTTTAATAAATGCCCGTACCTTGCCTTTATAATATATTGTGGAAAATTCGTTAATTTCTTTTTAAATTTATTAGTTATAAAAAATACTATTCAATAACACCATGATTGACCTCCCACCCCCACCTTCTGGGGTTATTTCAAATTCATTTAATTATTTCAAAATCTTCATAGCGAATAGCGTTTTGTTAAGTTTGTTAATTTTGTTTATACTATTATAATTTGTCTGAGTTTATTATTATTAATATTAAATATGGTTCATTTATTATTAATTTCGTTTTAAATTTGTTACTTTTTAAAAATATATTTTTGTTTACATAAAAATTGTTAATTTCTTAATAAATATAAATTTATTATATTGGTAAATATCATTTTCTCTAAAAAAATGACCTATATATACATTAATAACAAAATTAGAGAAATGCCGAATATTAGGCCATTTGTCCACACAGTTCGCCGTAACAAAGTCCTAAACATTTCATTTCAACGTTTCGTTGTTCCACGTTGCGCAATCTCGTCCCGACCAAAAATCGAACTATCGAAAAGAGTTTCTGGTTTCCCATTTACTTTTGCCGCTGGGTCGCGTCGCGTCGCGTCGGCAGCGCGAGCACCACGTGGAAATAGATCGCGAGAGATTGACGTTCGCTTTATCCGCATGGTTGAAAGCTATTTGTCGATATCGACATGCCCGGCTCGTTCTAAATGCAATCCACCGCGCGCAAATCGAGAATTCTAATAGACGGACTATAATTTCTCGGTCGATCGTCGAGCGTTTTTCGTTCGGCGTTCTTCGTCGAGGTTCCCGTGTCTCTGCCACCCTCTTCCTCCTGCGGCTCCGTCCGCGAAGAAAAATCCTGTCGACAAATTGATTTATGAAAAAAGCAACGAGGGTGGGAGAACCGATCGAAAGGAAACGGAAAGACGTCTGGCCGGTTGCGATTCTACCTGCGGCGTCGGTTTATTCGAGAGCGTATTTGAGAGACGACGACGACAAGGACCAGGACTTAGTGTATACCAATAGACCCGACGCAGATTATTTTACCCGCGGCAAAGATAACGCACCGCGTGACGTCACATTCTTGAAAGATGTACAGTAATCTCGCGATCTATGTCCGGGGACGCCTTTACGATCTATGACACGAGCTTACCCATTCCACTGCCGGGCAACGCCGCACAGTGGTCTGAGAGCGGCAGAAAACGGCAACAACCCTAGGAAAGCTTTATTTTGGGGAAAATCTCGACAAAAAATGTTTGTAACCGTTCCTGGTCACGAAAAATAATAAATACATTAAAAAATAAGTAATAAATTAATAATAAATAATAAAGTTTACACTTAAATTGAATATAAAATAAATTTAAAATGAAATATAATTCAATTTAAATTAAAGATAATAAAAAATGATTCCTCTCCATATAAAATAACTACTTAATTTAAAAAACAATAATTTTATGTCAATTAAAATAAAATGAAACAATTTCATGGAAATTTATTATGTACAGTATACAAATAAGGTTTATTTACATTTTGGTCACGAAAAATAATAAATAAATGAAAAAATAACTTTTTGTATAAAAAATGAAAGTCGTCTCAAGTTTTTGTTTATTAACATATATTTTTTACTTCATAATATTTTAATTGGTATCAAGACGAATCCAACGACCTATAATAATATAACATTAAAATTTGGTTTTTTAAGAAACTTTAAAATATGAGGTTTTTGCCGCTCTCAGGCGCCGCACAGTGGTCCAGGAGCCCGCTTTTTGTGGCCAAAATTCAATGTTTCGACTTTCGAATTTCAAAAAAATTTTTTTTCCCTCATACTAAGAACACTTTGAAACCTCGAAATTCTAAATATTAGGTCTTTCGGATAGCTTTCCGAGCAGATATAGCGTTTGAAGTTCAGAATTATGAAATTGAAGGAACAACTAAATACTTTAATTATTCCTTACACAATGCTGAAATAAAAATTTGTACTATATTTTCGTATGTGTGAGCAAGTATATTTCAGGTATTTAATGATAATATAAACATATTTCAATCAATATACGAAGGATATAAAGTTAAGTGCAATGTCAACTTTAGGTAGGGTTTAAAAAAATTGTTGAAAAGTGTTAGCATTCAGACTTGATTTTTCTGAAAGTTTAGACCTTCAACATATACACATGTAAATTTTAGCTGCTACTTCCTGCAAGTTTTGATTCTACGTGTATTTTAACAAGTAGACGTTCGCGCGCGAAGTACGCACTCTAATGCTACGTTCTGAACGCGTCACAGATTTTAGCATTTTATTTTTCATTATATTCATTACTATATTATATATATTTTGTCTTGTATTATATTTATTAGTATATTATATATATGTTTTATCTTTTATTGTATTTATTACTATATTATATGGACCGTTTATTTTGAAAGTGGTGCAAGTCCATTTTCTTTAATTTATTTTTTTTCCATTTTTTAAAGCATAAATTACGTCATATCTCATTTTAAAAAAAAAGGACTTACACCACATTCAAAATAAACGGTCCATATATATTCTATCTTTTATTTTGACAAAAAATGTTTCGAACAAAAGTTGATCAGTATCCACTTTTCTACAAACTTCAATAGAAAAAATTAAAAAAAAAATTTTTTTTTATAAAAAATGAAGGTGACCTCAATTTTTTAAATATTAGCATATATTTTTTACATCGTAATATTCTAACTGGTATCAAGACGAATCCAACGACCTATAATAAGATCACATTAAATCTTGAATTAACGCTACAATAGTTTTGGCCATAAAAAGCGGGCTCCTGGACCACTGTGCGCCGTGCCGCGTCGCAGAGCGGCGATGATTGATCTCGGCTCGGGTATATCGGCGTGAGCACCACACATTGACTCGAATTAATCGAATTTTCAAGGCCCTTAATTTTCATTAGTTTGTTATAGGACTTTCACTTATTTTTAGGAAAAAAAAATATCAAAAGCAGGGACTCGAACAAGCAACCTACGGATTACCAGTAACTCCCGCTACACCCTCGGCTATTCACCTTCTTGTTAACCACTTAAGGGGGTACCGTAACCCCTGATCTGGGTATTTATCAGTGTAAGCAACCTCCACGCTGAAAAACAGTTTGGCAACAGTGACGAACATACATTTGTATCAATCTAACGCTTCAATTTCGCTATCAATACAGGTTTTTTTCTTTTTATCAATATCTTTATTGCTATTAATGGATCCGAGTGGCTTCAAGCCCTGTATATTTTTGTTGTTACGAATATACGCCGATAATTCTCCTGTCTAAGCGCCATCTCGTTTGAGTAGCTGAACTAAAATTAGTTCTACTTGCCCTTCATTGCCCTTCATGATCGGAATCTGGGGAACAATTGAATGCGATCACGGGAAAACATTTTTTGTCCTGATATTAGCATGTTATGAGCTGTGTGAGGGCTCATTGTAAAGAGGAAGTCGAAAAAATCATTTTGCATTAGAAAAATACATTAGAATCTGCGGAATTTTTCTTCATTTGTTTTCCCTATTTTGCACATTTATATTATTAGATATAAACATAATCTTTGTTAAATCATGAGCAGAGAGGGCTATGATGAACCTTCCTCTTTAGAACAAGTCCTCACACAGCTCGTAACATGCTTGTATAAAAACAAAAAATGGTTTTCACTTGTTTTTCTAGTAATATTCTAGTAATATGCTAGTCATATCCATGGGTACGGTACCCTCTTAACACGAACTCCTTATGAACGTTTAACTCGATTTTCAAATGCAATTTTCTCGAAAAATCCTGAGAAGCGCGCGCCACTGCTTCGGCAAATTACACTTCGAGATGACATCTACCAATTCTACAAGTTTCAGAAAAATCCGTGACCCATCAACCGTGGCATTTCCTTGTAAGGTTTTTCTATACACATACTGTACATATGCCGGGTATATTGGTATACAGGGTGTCCCAAAACTACCCTAGGAGCCGAAAATGGGAGGTTCCTTGGATCATTTGAAGCGACATTTTCCTTCACAAAAATGGCGTCCGCGGCTTTGTTTAGGAGTTATTAACGAAAAACACGGACCAATCAGAGCGCAGCTATAGCGAACGGAGTCCGACTCTGCGACAGATCCCGCGAGGCGTGGTGTCGCCATTGGTCGACTCAGAATCAATCCGCTGTAGCCGCGCTCTAATTGGTCCGTGTTTTTCATTAATAACTCCTAAACAAAGCCACGGACACCATTTTTGTAAAGGAAAATGTCGCTTCAAATGACCCAAGGAATCTTCCATTTTCGGCTCCTAGGGTAGTTTTGGGACACCCTGTATATGGTCTAAGGACGAGGACGACACGCCGATGGCGCCGCGGTGGTTCCTGTACTTACGACGGACCAGAGAATAGGATATTGAAAAATCCCCGCCTTACATTGACATGCTTGTGCTTTCCCGTACTGCTTCTCCGCTCCAGCTTCCTTCCCGTCGGTTCTTCTAGCCGGTTACCAGTCGGCGATGAATGCGCGCCGAAGTGCCGCGAATGGCAGCAGGTGCACAGCGTGGATTTATCGCGGCGAAGAACCAGAGCAGGGCAGAGAAGTCCAGTCCGACTTATGAGAGCTGCTTGCGATTTGACTCTGCCCGAAAAAGTTCACCCCTCCGGTCAGTGATCGATACCGTTCGACGTGGAGAAAAGGCGCAGCCGGTATCGAAATAGTACTTCTTCATCGGGGATGATCGATTCCTCGGCGATCCGCGAGGAGACACTCGAGGGTCACACCCTGCCAGACTTAATCGCTATCGGATTGTCCCGTCATCTTTCTTCCAGCACTCGAGACCGACGCGTTAAGTGTCAGAAATTTACTTCATGCTCTAGGGTAATCAAAATTCAAATATTATCGGCGCATTGGTTCGATCGAATAACTACTTTACACGTTATTTGCAAATTATCACAACATTTTATCTCAACAATACAAATTTTAAATGATTTCGGCGCTACGTTTCGATCAATTTACTACTGAGAAATCAAAAAACAATTTTGCAGATTATCAAATAACCATCAACGTTTTGATTCTGGTTTGAATAATTTTCAAGATGCATTTGTATTGCGTTTGTAAAAATATATATGTATGAGTTATACAATTTTCAACGTATACTATTGAAATACTTGAATGTAATAACGAATATTTTTTATAAATGTAGTTCGTAAAACCAACTTATTTGTTTTTAATGTGATTTAGTACTTTAATTTGGACATGGTAATACACGTGTTGTACGTGTGTCATCAATGCTTGTTGTCAAGACACTGAATATTTTCGACGATCTAGGTTGTACCAATCAATATTGGGCGGTAAATTTGACCAACATAATACGTTTTTTAACTCATTTATGCGAATATACCCAAATATGGTAAATTCAATTATTTACATTCAATTTTTATTGGAAAGATTTATGTATATGTTTATGTGTTTCGTACCTACGATTTACGCTATGGTGTTTAATCATATGAATTGTTTCCAGTAACAATCTTTGATGTCAATTATTTTCTTTATCGAGTATTTTAATATTCTCGAAATCAAATATATGATCTAATTCAATTGAATGTTCCGTCAACGCTGTGTGTTGTATTGGTGGTAAAAAGATATTATGCTTGTGTTCACTAATCCGCGTTTTTAATTTTCTAGATGTTTGTCCAATATATACTGAATCACATCCTAAACAAGGTATTGACTAAACGACGTTATCATTCTTTAAACGTGGTAACTTGTCTTTGATAGGTGGAAACAAAGATTTTAGATAGTCAGATATTTTGAAAATTATATGTATTTCTACTTTTTGAAAAATTCGTTTAATGTCTTTTGAGATGTTTTCAACATATAACTGCAGTGTTCTTCAAATTAATTGGACCAGTTCTGAATCACATCCTAAACAAGGTAATAAACGACGTTATCATTCTTTAAACGTGGTAACTTGTCTTTGATAGGTGGAAACAAAGATTTTAGATAGTCAGATATTTTGAAAATTATATGAATTTCTACTTTTCGAAAAATCTTTTTAATGTCTTTTGAGATGTTTTCAACATACGGTATAAGTGCAGTGTTTTTCAAATTAATTGGACCAGTTCTGAATCACATCCTAAACAAGGTATTGGATAAACGACGTTATCATTCTTTAAACGTGGTAACTTGTCTTTGATAGGTGGAAACAAAGCTTTTAGATAGTGAGGTATTTTGAAAATTGTATGTATTTCTACATTTCGAAAAATCCTTTTAATGTCTTTTGAGATGTTTTAACTACAGTGTTTTTCAAATTAATTGGACCAGTTCTGAATCACATCCTAAACAAGGTATTGAATAAACGACGTTATCATTCTTTAACGTGGTAACTTGTCTTTAATAGGAAATTATGATGAAATTATGAAATGATGAATTAGGAAATTATGGAAAATTTTGTCGATGTCATATTCATGATAAGTAACAGTAAAAAGAAAAGGTGTAGATTGCACTTCTTCAACATCTTAAGCTTGGAATGTTTCTTGCACTGCCGAATTAGTCCCGACAGTTTCACCGACGTATAAATCGCGCGCATCAGGTGCATAACGCGATATATTCCTGGCATAAGAAGCGTTCTCGATATTGGCACGAGCGTGGACGGCGGGGGCGGAGAAGCAGACGGTAAAGGTGAGACGTTGGAAACATTTGAAATCAGTGCGTTCCCCGGGGACACCTCGTAAATCGTGCGCCCCGTTGTTGGCGCCTTTCCACGTGCACCTCCTACCCCTCGTCTTTGCACCACCGTGCCGTTTTCTCCGGTGTCTCGTGTCCCGTGTCCCGTATCCTTTCTGTCCCTTTTCTGTCCCTCCACCGTGCCGCGTTACGCCGCACCGCGCCGAGCGAAATCCGGGGAAATCCGAGAAAAATCGCGTTATCGCTAACCCGTGAAACAGAAGTCGTAACGGAAAGGACCGGAGACTCTGGAACGCTCCCGGCGAAGTATTCTTACGTGGCTCGGAGTATTGCTATTTTCAACCCCCATCCTCGGCGTGGTAGCTCTCCGGAGTAGATTTTTACCGCTGAGTGTGAAATACGACGATCATTTCTTGTGGACTTATCGACGATGATAAAAACGACTGCTGGGCTGATCATTTTTCCCTCGCGATTGTTACGTCTTCGCGATTTGCACGGTATATTCCTAATTTGCGGTACTGTCCGGATTGCAGTGTGCAGTTCGAAAACACTTTGACCATTCCTTTTTTCAACTTGATGCACAGTGTCGCCGAAGCGGCAGGAATTATTAATAAAGAGCACCGTCTGGCTAGCAGACGACACTCGCGCGTTGACGTGTGTGAGTGCACACGTCGCTATATCACATATACGTACACGAAAATTGTAAGGGTCCGGGAGCAAACGTCTGAGATCTTAATAATGCAATGACTGGATTTCTTAGTAGTCAAAATCGCTAGATGAAAGATCAATCTAGGGTGCTATTTGGCTGAAAAGTCGTACTTCTACGTTCACGAGCTATGATTTGCAATATTCGACAGCACGTCAGTGATAATAGTGATGATAATAGCTAAATAACGAAGCCGAAATCGTAATTTTTGTATTCTTCATTTTCGTCTTATATCATCGTTAAGAACCAACCCTTAAATTTTCTCCCACCTGTAGTCAAACACCCTGTATATGTATGTATATGATTAATAGACTTCGAAACTGTTTGACCGATCAACATGAAACTTGGCACATATATGTATTTTTTCATGGAGAAGGTTTTTACGCTACACATTTTTTTTCAACTCGCCGCTGTAGATGGCGCTGCAATATATCAACTTCTATACCGTTGAACCTATCGCTATGAAAATTGATATACATACAGTGACTCCCACTAATATTCGGACACTCTTAAAAAGACGATAACTGTTTTAATATTGTACTATACGGTTTGAACATTTTTTAGAAGCTAGTTTTGCCACAATTAGTTTGCCACAGGATGCGAAAAAAGAATTTTGTCAAAAATTGCAATTGATCAGAATTAAAAAAAAAATACCAAAAGTTGCATTTTACAACTTTTTTATGTGGACCCACGTAGAAAATTTAAAAAATACGTTTTATAGACCTGTGTCAATTAAACATATTCTGAAAATTTCGTCAAAATCGATCGACGTTGCAATGAGCTACAAACGTTTAAATATGGTAAAAATTGCAGATTTTCACGATTTTCGGCCTTCAACTGCAGTAAATATAATGATTCTTGCCTCTCTCAAACGTCGTTGTTTTCCACATCAGCCGATTGCGATGAAACTTTCACAGGGCATATAATTGACACAGATCTACAAAACGTATTTTTTAAATTTTCAATATAGGTCCACATAAAAAAGTTGTAAAATGCAACTTTTAGTATTTTTTTATAATTCAGATGAATTGCGATTTTTCACAAAATTTTTTTTCGCATTCTGTGGCAAACTAATTGCACTAGCTTGCCAAAAAAATTCAAATCGTATAGTACAATATTAAAATAGTTATCGTCTTTGTAAGAGTGTCCGAATATTAGTGGGAGTCACTGTAGGTGTTTGGGCACGAGGTATTTTATACTGCGAAACACGTTCGGACACGTTCAAGGTCAAGTCTTCCTGGGAAAAGCATGCACGTGCCATATTACATAACGCGAAAAACCCCCCTCCCCCACGCCTACGAACGAGCTTTGCATCTTTCAAGTCTACATTCATTATTTTAACTATTATTTCAACAATAAATTGTTATTAATGAATTAATAATATTCCCCAGGGTTATCATATGTTAATATTTTACGGACGTGTTACGTTACTTATAATTTAAATCCTACATATATATTAATATACTTAGGATCAAAAATCTAAACTCTTCTCCCATTTAGCACGGGTGAAGCCGTGTCGGGGGCTGCTAGTACGATCTATAGTAGGTAATATGTTCTTCCGATTCGTTAAAAGCAGCGAGACAACGAGCCATTGTTTGACATATGAGAATCGTTAAAGCGTTAATCATTCGAAAAATACGGACGGAGAGTTTCTGAACACCCTGTACCAGCGGATCCATTGTGTTCGCTTTTCTGTCGGCACATTCAACGGCGGACGTGTGCGTGTGCGCCAGTAATTCCGCTGGCCGTGATACCTCGTTCGCTCTTTTACAAATATTGATCGGGGGTTTAAAAAAAAACACACACATATACAGAAAGAGAAAGAAAAATAGTCGGTGTCTCCGATATACGAAGACAATTCCAACTTGAACGGGAAATCGAATTTTTCATCGAGAATCGAGTAATCTGGGTCGCGGGTGTATCCTTGTTGGGGCTATAGAACAGTGTCCATTGTTCGATACAAATTCAAGTTCTTTCCCCAGCGTTGCGAAAAACGCAAGCAGCTCCGGAGTTATTGAAAAGGAGTTCAATATCCTGGCCCCTTTCAACAGAAAATTGCATATCTCGGCGGGACTGAATGAACCAGCTTCGATAGAGGATTAACCCCCTTTTTTAACGCACGGCGCCCTGGTCATGTCGAAATATCGATCGCTTAAGATCACGTATCAATTATCGGTTACGTAAAATATTCTCAAATTTTTCTGTGCACTCTAATTACTACCGACATGTTTATCTCTATTAAAAGTTGTTTAATGTTTTATATTCCTCGTCTATCAAATATTAATTCAAATATCCGTTATACGTATATTCGAAGATATCTATTAAAATTGGATGGTAGTTTATTAATACTCGTATTCCACAAATATCAAGAGTTACTTCCGTCTTCTAAATCAATAGTAGATTATTCGTTGGTACGTGTGATATTAAATTGGCCAATTCAATTTTTACAACGTTGTGAATACTATTTCAAATACTAGTTTAGTCTTTGGATATTGTTGATGCCAGAATATCTCGTAGAAGTGGCAGAAGCATCTATAATTGAGGTATTTGTCCTGAGGTGTTTGTTCGTCCAATTATAAAGATTTAAATGTCCCGCTTTCAGTGAAGCAGTCTGTATTGGAAACAATTTTACAATTTTTGTAAAGCAGTTATTAACATATGAATTTTCTTCTTTCTCTCGAACAAATTTTTAGAGAGAACCAATAGTGTCTTACCGTATATTATTGTTTTATTCCTTCCAGTACCTTTTAATTTAAATTTTATAATTTTTGTCAAGCATGCATTGTCATATGAATTTTCTGTTTTTTCTTGTTCAAATTTTTAAAGAGAACCAATAGTGTCTTACTGTATATTATTGTTTTATTCCTTCCAGTACCTTTTAATTGAAATTTTATAATTTTCGTAAAACATGCATTGCCATATGAATTTTCTATTTTTTTTTGTTCAAATTTTTAGAGAGAACCAATATTGTCTTACCGTATATTATTGTTTTATTCCTCCCAGTACCTTTTAATTGAAATTTTATAATTTTTGTAAAGCATGTATTGTCATATGAATTTTCTTCTTATATTATTGTTTTTTGAATTATCCTTCGTATATTATTGTTTTATTCCTGCCAGTACCTTTTAATTGAAATTTTATAATTTTTGTAAAGCATGTATTGTCATATGAATTTTCTTCTTATATTATTGTTTTTTGAATTATCCTTCGTATATTATTTTAAGTTTTTATTCCTCCCAGTACCTTTTAATTGAAATTTTATAATTTTTGTACAGCATGTATTGTCATATGAATTTTCGATTTTCTCTTGTTCAAATTTTTAGAAAGAACCAATAGTGTTTTACCGTATATTATTGTTTTATTCCTTCCAGTACCTTTTAATTGAAATTTTATAATTTTTGTAATGCATGTATTGTCATATGAATTTTCTGTTTTTTCTTGTTCAAATTTTTAGAGAGAACCAATAGTGTCTTACTGTATATTATTGTTTTATTCCTTCCAGTACCTTTTAATTGCAATTTTATAATTTTTGTAAAGCATGTATTGTCATATGAATTTTCGATTTTCTCTTGTTCAAATTTTTAGAAAGAACCAATAGTGTTTTACCGTATATTATTGTTTTATTCCTCCCAGTAACTTTTAATTGAAATTGTATAATTTTCGTAAAGCATGTATTGTCATATGAATTTTCTGCTTTTTTCGTTCAAATTTTTACAGAGAACCAATAATATCTTACTGTATATTATTGTCTTATTCCTTTCAGTACCTTTTAATTTAAATTTTATAATTTTTGTAAAACATGCATTATCATATGAATTTTCTGTTTTTTTCGTTCAAATTTTTAGAAAGAATCAATAGTGTCATACCGTATTTTATTGTTCTATCCCTTCCCAGTACCTTGACTCGATGTATTGTATTAAGGCGTTAGGACACAGTAACAAGTGGGGAAACTGTAACATTTTTAAACAACAGTACAGGAAGAAGTAAATGGAAGATGAATATACGATTTTGAATTTCAGTTTACTATATTATGAACTTTAAAAAAATTCTTGTAATATTTAAAAAACAATTTGTTCTTATGGTTTCCGTCGTCTTTGCTTGGAATATCTTTTCTTCCAAATGGCCAATTGGTGTACAGGATTCCTACAAATTGAAGTGAACCCAATTTTCGTGAAAATTAAGAAAATCGCAGATGTTTTAAATTTAATGACTGAGTTTCGGTAGAAAATTTGTTCATTGTTTATTCATACTTTACAAAATAATGGGAATTTGAAAAAAATCGATCGTCAATGTTTAATAGATACTATAATGAAGATAACTGTAAAATTTTTAAGTAATTGTTAAGGTAGAACTCGAGACATCTCGTAAACTGTTTTGAAAAACGCAAATGTCAGAAAAACGTGTTTAAA
The DNA here is from genome assembly GCA_963971365.1 of Lasioglossum villosulum. Taxonomy (NCBI): domain Eukaryota; kingdom Metazoa; phylum Arthropoda; class Insecta; order Hymenoptera; family Halictidae; genus Lasioglossum; species Lasioglossum villosulum. The sequence continues at coordinate 12,565,833 of OZ020499.1, forward strand.
GTTTTCCAGTTTAATTTTCCTACAAAAAAATTTTCTATTTTTTAAAAATGTTACTGTGTTCCAACCTTAACGTCCTAACTTCTATCCCCTTACGGTACTTTGACACGTACAATTATGTATGAATTATTGGAGAATCTTGACCAGGTTCCTCTGTTGCAAATTTAAATCACGGATAAGAGTTTCGGTGCAAGTGACCGTGATTTCGCAGGCAGCCACAAGTCGGGCGTATATTGCATGCATAATCAACGCTGTTGTCATCGAAGTTAAAACGAATGAGAAATGCCAGCCGATGTCGATTCCGTTAATCGACTGCAAGCACTTTGCTCTGACTGGGATCATTTCCGCTAGAAATGTTCCGCAAATTGAGTCCGCCTCGATTCGGCGAATTAATGTCTAATAGTCTGTTCCGAGAAAGGAATTAATTACTTCAACTTCAAGCCGCTAATATTAAAGACGTGAATTTACGTTCTGAAACGTCTAGCTCGCCACGTTTTACGTTACATGCCGGACCGGGGCTGAACTTGATCATTTGCTTGTTTTAATTGCAACTTGTACCGACGTATTATTTAACAGTCTACCCCTAAGTAATTTTCTCGAGTTCATTTCGCGAGAAAAGGAAGCGAACGCGCGATTTAATGAGATTGTTTCGTGTTTCAGTAGGAATACTTTTGAAATTAGAATGACTCGAATAATAATTTTCACGTACTTTACAATGTTTGTTAAATTCCTAAGTGGACAAAGTATGATATAATAAACACATTATTGAGAGTTAAAAGTACAGTAAAGCCTCGATATAAGAAAAATCCTCGGGTCCGTGCTGTATCTTACAAGGGGAAGCCACGGTTGATGGGTCACGGATTTTCTTGAAACTTCCAGTATATGAAGATGACGTATCCAAATGTAATTTAGCAAAGCAGTAGCGCGCTCTTCTCAAGATTTTTCGAGAAAATTGCATTTGAAAATCTGTACGCGATCATAAGGAGTTCGCGTTCACTTTTGAACAAGAACCGTAGTTATACAAATTGTAAAATTTTTGTGGCTTGAGTTAGTTGATTTTTGTAAAGCAGTTATTAACATATGAATTTTCTTCTTTCTCCCGAACAAATTTTTAGAAAGAATCAATAGTGTCTTACTGTATATTATTGTTTTATTTCTCCCAATACCTTTTAATTGAAATTTTATAATTTTCGTAAAGCATGTATTGTAAGGTTTATCAACGATTCTGTACCCGATCCGCGTTTCATTCTGTCCTTCTCTATGTACGACACTCGATTGAAGTCTAGGAGCGGCTTTATTAAAAAAATAAAGTCTTCTATGCAAACGCTGTCCGTCCGGAATACGATTTTTGGACTGTATTCAAGAATTTACTGTGATAATAATGACGAAACTCGAAATTGGAATATCTAGTGAACCACCCTGTAGATATGTATACTGCAGTCTCTCCGTAACTGTCGTATGTGTATATGTATATGTCGAGAAACAAATCTAGTAGAGGTGCCATACTCTACAGTTTTCGTCCTGTTTCTTTCGTAACAAGAAAATCTCTATCCCCTTTTCTTCTTTTAAAGTTGTCCGCTTGACACCGCTTAGTGCCAGAACAAGAGTGTACGTCATATCCTGTCCCTTGCTAACGAAAGCTATCGCTGCTCGGTCGACCACTCTATGGCCTGCCGCTACATCGCCTTTCGCTGATTCTCCGTGTTCTCTCTTGGTTTACTAGAGAACAAAGTGAAGCCGCATAGGGAGCCTCGTCTGTATTGCGAAAGAGCCATTCTCCCGAGCCATCGTCATATATCAAAATTAAGTTGACATACAATTGTGTATACAATCGCGGCTCGACCGACCACTTTGCAGTTTCCCGCTACATCTCGGCCGACTCGAGAACAAAGTGAAGCCGCATGGGTGTCCTCATTCGCAATACGCCGAAAGCCGTCCCGAGCCATCGACTTATAGCAAATGAAAACTGTAGCGATCCGAACGTAGAGAACGGTAGCGATTGGAAGAAAAAGAGCGAGTAGACTAAAAGCTTAGCCTTTGAAATTAAAAAATCAAACCTCCTTCTTCTTGGTTTCTCGACAATGCAACTTTTACCATCATATTCGTCTTGCTTTTCTCGTTAAACCGATACTGAACACAATATAGTTACTATTATAATTAATAATAGATAGATGGTTTCGGCGCACAGGTTCGATCAAAAATAAACTAAAATTTCCATGTTTTATAACACAGATCTACAAAACGCATTTTTAAAATTTTCAATATTGGCCCACATAAAAAAGTTGTAAAATGCAACTTTTAGTATATTTGCTACAATTCCGATGAATTGCAATTTTTGACAAAATTTGTTTTCGCATCCTGTGGCAAACTAATTGCTCTACCTTCCCATAAAAATTCAAATCGTATAATACGATATTTAAAAAGTTATCGCCTTTTTAAGAGTATGCCAATACTTTTTTTACCCACTGTACATATTTTAAATTCTATATCGTACAAACATTCCTTTATGTCAGCATTGTTTGCCGAATTAGAAAATTTGACTTGGTAAATTTTACCGATCGTATTCTTCTGAAAGGAGCAAGGACTATTCGGTATTGAATTTTTTTCTCAAAAACGTGAGAATTGAAGGATAAAGTGACCTTGTGAAAATGCTTGAGTGCTTAGATATAACTGCTAGCTAAATGTTGTTACAGTTATCGATCGTAAGATTGTTAAAACAGATAAAGAGAAAATGAGTTCAGCGCAACGGTTCGATCAAATAACCGATCAAATAAATGTTAAACTTTCTACGTTTCGATCCTAATTTGAATCATTTCCAAGAAAGTGGAAAAAAACTGCGTCTGAAAATATAACACAGAGAAACGATTATGATATTGAGAAAATTCCAAAATCAATTTAAAATAGAGTATTATATGTTATAACTCACTTGCTTTATATAAATTTTAACATAGATATTTTGTTTGGTGACACATGTTCTTATACGTTGTGACACAGGTTACTGAGGCACAATAAACAGAACCAATCGGCGATCAATAGATCAACCTAGCCAACCGATATTTGGCGGTTTATTCAAATGATGAAAAACCCACACAAACCAGTACCTTAACCGCTTCTCTACAACCGTAGAGTTAATAAATGAGAAACAAACAATATTGACCAAGTCATGAAGAAACAAATGTTTCAGTTGTTTTATAATTGACAATCAGAGGATAACAATAATGTTAGAAAGTGATAACTGCTAGCACTCTGTCGGATTTAAGATGATTGTAACCGATCGATTCTTTAATAAACGAACAACGTCCACCGAGTTTTGAAAATACATTTCCGAAGATTTGCAAGAATTCTAAACCAAAGGTAGTGCAATCTTTTCAATATACGCGGGGATCTAGATTTATCTGGGAGCGGGTCGAGGCTGTCGAGATTGAAAATTCAAGTTTGGCGATAGTAACTGATCGATTCCTTCCGCGAGGAACAACGAGGGACGTTCAATTTTAAAAACCATTTCCTCAACACTTGCTCTGAAGGCGGTATGACACTTTTGAAACACACCATCGCTTGGACAAATACGTGAGCGAGTCTACGATAAAGTTTCACTCTTGCCGAACCTATGTGACCACCTATTTTAAATATAAACGTAATACATAGTTATTCTATTTTAACCCTTGGCACTCGGAGTTATTTTAACTAGAAAATTAAACATTTCTTCTGATCTAGAATACTTCCATTCTCTGCGATTTTTGAAATTTTATCGATACGAAATTGGTATAATACCTAAATGTTTAGTAATAGATTACAGGGTCCAACAGCCAAAAATGGTTTCGATTCTCACTATGCAATCCTTATAGAGTTTCCGCGCTGATTCCGAATCTGGCCTTAGTTTTTCTCCTAGACGCACAGTTTTTGAGAAATTTGAGTTTGAAAAAAAAACATATTTTTCGACTTTGAACAAAGATTTTGTTGTTATTATAAAAGATATTGTATTGTTCTTTACAGCAAAAGATTCTCTAGACTTTCCCGAATCCAGAGATGCGCAGTAGTAATACATTATGAGTGTTTAAACATGTTTAAACAAAAATTAAAGACGAGCCTTTCTGGCTCGGTAAAAATGTCGATGTTCAAAATCTGACAGGGTGGTTTCTCAAGATAAAAGTCTGCTCCATCGCGTGGTGTAGTTCGCTTTTCCGCTGGACCCTTATTTTTTCAGATAAATTAAAAAATATCATCAAAAAACGGTCCAAAAGCGGTACATCTCCGTTTTTAATGCTTGTTTAAACATGTTTTAACAATCATAATGTATTACTACTGCGCATCTCTGGATTCGGGAAAGTCTAGAGAATCTTTTGCTGTAAAGAACAATACAATATCTTTTATAATAACATCACAATCTTTGTTCAAAGTCGAAAAATATGTTTTTTTCAAACTCAAATTTCTCAAAAACTGTGCGTCTAGGAGAAAAACTAAGACCAGATTCGGAATCATCGCGGAAAACTCTATAAGGATTGCATAGCGAGTATCGAAACATCAAAAAAAAGTTGAAATTTGTTGGACAGTGTTATATATCAATATATTGAACTAACAGACCCCGACACGGCTTCGCCCGTGCTAAATGTGAGAAGAATTTAGATTTTGAGAAGTGAATTTCTCTTAAAAGTATACCCTATACTTAGCTAAAAAAGTGTCTTGTAAAACAAAAATCTGTTGGTGTATGTAAATAAGGTAAAACTTACTAATAGGTGAATTCGTTGAGAAATGAAAGCGGTTAACGAAACTTCAAATTTTCGACAAACTTTAGTGCTTAATGGATACATGAATGGGAAAACGAATGATGAGAGATTGTTCCTCAGACATTCAACTAACTCAAGCCACAAATGATAAAATTTCAATTAAAAGGTACTAGAAGGAATAAAACAATAATATACGGTAAGATATTATTGGTTCTCTGTAAAAATTTGTTCGAGAAAAAGAAGAAAATTCATATGACAATACATGCTTTACGAAAATTATAAAATTTCAATTAAAAGGTACTGGGAGAAATAAAATAATAATGTACGGTAAGACACTATTGGTTCTCTGTAAAAATTTGAACGAAAAAAAAATGGAAAATTCATACGTTTAGGGAAGGCAGCTCCGATGACCTTGACCTTGAGATATGTTATCTGGAACAACATTCTGAACAACTTTTGTCATTGACTGCGGATTTTATAAATTTATAATAAAAATGGGTAGGTCTAATTTCTGACAGTAAACTAATTTGAAGAATGTAAATATACTATTATATTATTTTAGATTTATAATTTTTTTTTAAATTAAAAAAAATTTTTTTTAAATAAAAATGAAATATATATAATTATGTTTGTTTATTCGATGGAAAATTTCCATCCTCTCGTATAAATTGCATTGTTGAATGAACTTATTTCGAAAAAAACTAAAAAATCTGAAAAACTACTTGACCAATATGGACCAAAATCTAATCAGCTCTAAGTTGCGACGGGGCACATCGATTGCATCATTCATCATTCTCATTGCGTTGTTAATTTTTCAGAAAACGTTAACGAAAAATTTGATAACAGACAAACGGCCATACGCGCGCACACACACACATACTAACAATTTGCTAAAAATAGTCTAAAATGACTCCAATGACCAGGAAACGTGAAGATCTGCTAAAAATTCAATTTTCGATTTTCGGGGTAATTACAGTAACTTCCCTATGAATCGGGAAGTTAATTATATCGTGTTTGGTCTTGTTCTAATCAGAAAAATGCCAGAGATACGTTTTGAAAGTCCCATAAAGAATAATTAAAATTAAGAAGTTTGAACATTCGATTCGTTGTGTTAATGTAGTGGTGTTCACACCGATATACCCGGGCCGAGAACAATAGTCGCCGACCTGCGGGACAGCGTTGACAGGCAGTGGAGTGAGTAGGCCTGGACAAAAATCGAGTAGTCGAACCTGAGACAAAAATCAAGTCTGTACTGTAGTTACAGTGGGTAAACAAAGTATTGGCACACTCTTAAAAAGGCGATAACTTTTTAAATATCGTATTATACGATTTGAATTTTTATGGGAAGCTAGAGCAATTACTTTGCCACAGGATGCGAAAACAAATTTTGTCAAAAATTGCAATTCATTGTAGCAAAAATACTAAAATTGGCATTTTACAACTTTTTTATGTGGGCCAATATTGAAAATTTTAAAAATGCGTTTTGTAGATCTGTGTAGGAGATATTTTCGCGATAATCCCACTTGAAAAATTTATAAAATTTATTATTGTTAATAACTATCGTGATAGCAAAAGTCGTGTGTGTGCAGTCCATGCGCGACAGATGTGAAACGAAACAGATAGAGATATATGAAAACAAAAATTATATCTTCGATTTAGTTGTTTTTGTTTTATTAACCGACTCAATTCGATCAGTATATTGTTTATTTGTATATTATTTTTATATTAACGAATCCAATAAGACCAAAAAACAAACCTACCGTGTTCCACAAATTCTGTTCGTTCAACTAAAATGTGTGAAGTAAAAACAAATAAAAAAAAATAAATATAACTTCGGAAAAACGAAATGAAAAAACAAAAAAAATGCACTAAAAAAATTCTACTCGTTCCACTAAAAAGTGTGGAATAAAAAATTGTTACAAAATTGTTTAAAAATGAAAAAAATTCAATACTGAATAGTCCTTGCTCCTTTCAGAAGAATACGATCGGTAAAATTTACCAAGTCAAATTTTCTAATTCGGCAAACAATGCTGACATAAGGGAATGTTTGTACGATATAGAATTTAAAATATGTACAGTGGGTAAAAAAAGTATTGGCATACTCTTAAAAAGGCGATAACTTTTTAAATATCGTATTATACGATTTGAATTTTTATGGGAAGCTAGAGCAATTAGTTTGCCACAGGATGCGAGAAAGAATTTTATCAAAAATTGCAATTCATCGGAATTGTAGCAAAAATACTAAAAGTTGCATTTTACTTGTTCCACTAAAAAGTGTGGAATAAAAAATTGTTATTAAAAAATACTAAACTGACTTCGAAACGCACTAAAAAAATTCCCTAAACAGTATGAAATAATTTCCTTTTAATTTCTATGAATACACACCAACTGTTAATACAATTGATTAACATAAAATATTAAATACAATACAATCTTTTCGGAGGCGTAGCAAAATTAACTAGCTGGTTATTGTGACTCTCCACGAGCCACACAAAGAACTTCCCGATTCGTTAGTTGTAAGCGGTAACATTAGCATTAGTTGCATAATTAAAAAAAAAAATTTTATTAAATTAAAAAAAAATTTTTTTAATAAATATGAAATATATATAATTACGTTTGTTTATTCGGTGGACAATTTCAATTCTCTCGTATAAATTGCATTCTTGAATGAACTTCTTTCGAAAAAAATCTGAAAAACTACTTGACCAATATGGACCAAAATCTAATCAGCTCCAAGTTACGACGGGGCACATCGATCGCATCATTCATCATTCTGATCGCGTTGTTACTTTTTCAGAAAACGTTAACGAAAAATTTGATAACATACAAACGGCCATTCGCACACACTAACAATTTGATAAAAATAGTCTAAAATGACTCCAATGACCATGAAACGTGAAGATCTGCTAAAAAAATCGATTTTCGATTTTCGGGATAATTACAGTAACTTCCCTATGAATCGGGAAGTTAAAAATTTTCGACACTAGAAATTACGAATATCCTTGAATTTTCGCACATGCTTTCACATACTAATATATCTTCTTTTCCAATCTACGGATTTCCAAGACCACCATATTCCAATGCAATCATAATCAGCGTTGTGTTAATGTAGTGGTATTCACACCGATGTACCCGGGTCGAGAACAATAGTCGCCGCCCTGCGGGACAGCGTTGACAGTGGAGTGAGTAGGCCTGGACAAAAATCGAGTAGTCGAACCTGGGACAAAGATCAAGCCTGCACTGTATTTCGGAAGAATGGGTAGTAAAGTGGTACCGAATCAGTTCCTCGGCGAATTCTCGAGCATCGATTTCAAAAATGGAACGATTTGGGCCGTCTGGCTCGAAAGTGGCTATATCTCGGTGTCAGGAGCCGGAGTCAGGGATGTCGGGTGACATTGACCGCGGGAGCAACCCCCGTGGAGGGTCGACGAGGTTTTCGCTGGCGCGTGGAAACCGCGCTTGCGCATCCAGCCGTTCTCGTGCAGCCGGGTTCGCGAAGAAAGGGGCGACGGGGTAAAACACAGTACGACCCCGAACGGCCTAGGGGTAACAGCACGTTCACGATACACGCCTCTTCGTCTTCCCGATTTTTCGGACCCAGTTCCCGCGGATAGTTGCTCGGCATTCTCCCCGGCTGACGAACCGGCAGGATTACAAGACAGAAGAGGGTGGCTAAGTTTGATCCAAGTGAGAGTTCTCGTCGCGAGTGACAGTGTTTCTGATCATCGCCCCGTGCCGGTGGTCAGATTGTTTCACGCGTGAGATTGTTTTCGTCGAATCACCGGTGCTCGTTGTACTCGTTGGATTACACCCAGCACTTCCGGTACATCGTTCCGTTGCGTTTCGTTGGTGAGTGACCAGTGTGTTGTCTGCGTAAAACCAGTGTTTCCCGTGGAAATTCCATGGGTTTATTATGAACAATTTCATGTAAGTATGCTCCCTCGAGAGTACCTTGGTCTATCGGGACAGTGACAGGTTCAGGGCCACTGTTTACTGGACGTTGACTTCCTGTTGCGAGGCCCGGCCGGCACGATGCCTCGTGCTTCTCACACACACGGACCTTTTCCAGCGAGGATATCTATAGATTGATGCCTGGTTCGCTGTACATTAATGAAATATTTATGAGCAGCTACGAAGGTTGCCGTACACTCGATAAACAATCCCTTTACTAACCCTGGGTATCCAAGTTTTCGTAAAAATTACGATCGGGACGTTTGAACCTGCTAACATCAAACGTTCCAATTAAGAATTTCATCGTAAAATATAATTTTTTCGTTTTACTTTGTTTCTTTATGAGGGATAGCATTATTGTTGCTGGCTGGTTGTTGCATGACATGTCCTTTTCATAACGATGACTTCAAACGAACATAATTTTCTTGAAACAGTTCTTTATTAAGTATCAGTTTTTCGATTATACTACGGTAGAAATTCCTCATTTATTAGGCTTGCCATCTATGTTTTCGAGCTTTTTCTAACGTTGACTAATAGTACGTTCATGTGCTAGCACATTTTAATTTAACATTACATAGTGTTGTCAATATGTTCGTTTTCTCACTCGTATAAAAAGGAAACGTGACAATCACGTCGACTGATATTGAAATAAACTTCATTTAGAAGTAAAGTTGGATATGTAAATATTGCATAGGGATGAAAGTTCGTAGCGTTTCTAGATAAAATTAATATATTTATTTGTAGATTTACTCGATCACATATTTTCTGTTCTATTACTTCTTATCACTTGAGGTAACTGATAACGTTATTGAATAAAACTACGAATAAATATCCTAATTCGATCTCGTACCTTCAAACGATATAATAATAAATCTGTAGATTATAATAGTATTTCTCGATTAAAACACTTTATTTTTGTGTTCTCACATCGTTGGTTTCATAAGCAACAAGTTAATAGATAAACAGTGTTCAATCATATTTATGCTTCTAATTGGCGTCGTTATCGTAGTCCAGTTATCTAGGGCTGAGATCAAATTCTTATTGTGTCATCATTATGTTCGTGGACTTGTAAAACGAAACGTTCACGCCAACAAATATTAATGGCATTCTTGTTTTATTTATTATTATTTATTTAATGCTTTAAACCAGATGTGGTTTATTAGCATATTCAGTACATGAGTCCATTAGCGTATTACATGTTGTCTTAATGCGCCTCTTAACTTAATATTAATTTATAATTCAAAAGGATAATTCAATGAAATGAAATTGTTAGTGCGCAACGCTTAAAGAAATCGAAAATAATTAGCATTGTTTTATTTATAGCATATCAGATGATTTTGTAGATTACGTAAACTTTTCTCGTATTCTCGTCTCTTTCTATTTATTTTGAATAATTTTAAAATAATTTATATCAAATTAGAAAACTAGTTATTAAACGCAATAGTTTCTGCGTAGAACTATTTTATTAGAAAATATTTTAGTTATTAATGTCTTTCTAGTTTTATTCCGAAAGTTATATATTATTATTGCGCATAAATCTAATATAGAACTCTGAAATAGTATTCCATATACGTATTTTCTATTCAACAGCTGCCACTCAGATCGGGGTAGTACGAGTTAAAAATAACAGAGAGTGCGTAAATCATATTTCGTAGGCCATTACGGAAATTGTGAATTGTGGAGAAGGAGATTTAATGGACGTGTCGAGTGTATTTTAATGCATAATTCCAATACAATTTGCTTAAAAACGTAGTCAGGATTTTGGGCTATTTACACCTTTTACGTATAATTGACGATTGTTAAAGAGTAGCAGGGTGGAATATTTTATCACTATACATTATTATCTAGGGTAATCCAGTACATATTAGCACATCTTCGCTGTTTTCCAAAATATAAAAACCTTTACGAACCAAAGTATTTCAGTATGAAGAGGACTGTAATTAGTGATGCGTCTTGCAAGTTTTCAAACAAATCAATGATTACAAGATTTCGATTCAATTCGATATTTATTCGAAGTCAGAAATTTTTGAAACTCTTGAAAGTTTTGATTAATACTCTAAATTTTCAAGATTTTCAAGTCTTTCTAATTTGTTGATGCGATACCTCGTCTCTGACTTGAATAACCTTGAAATTTGCTGTCAAGGTCGCCGTTCTGAACAACTTTTCCCTTTAACGTTTTCGACGGTCGGCTTTAGTTTACGAGATAATTGCAAAAAACTTTGTGCATGGATTTGGTCTGGATTAGATTTGTGTTTCAAGACTTTTAAGATCTTCAAGAGTTCTAAGCTTCGTATTATTTTGAATTTTTCGTCATAAACATTGAATTTGTAGAGATTCGAAGTGTTCCGAAGTGATTCGAAGTGTTTTAGATCCCATAACTAACTACAATATGACAATAACAGACGTTTCGTAGGTGAAAGAGTTTCCTTAGTTTTCTATGCACTGTTCGATGCAGCTTCTTATTCTCTATAACAGCTTCTTGTAAGTGCTCCGCGAAATATATTAAATATAATTAATAATATATTTATTTCCATACGGGATGTTTTTGTTTGTTTTGTTTAGATCAATAAAAAAATAAATACAACTTCGGAAAAACGGAATGAAAAAACAAAAAGAATGCACTTAAAAAATTCTACTCGTTCCATTAAAAAGTGTGGAATAAAAAATTGTTATTAAAAAATACTAAACTGACTTCGAAACGCACTAAAAAAATTCCCTAAAAAGTATGAAATAATTTCCTTTTAATTTCTATGAATACACACCATTCATTAATCATTAATTTTGGTGTCCGCAAATCTTTCATATAATCAAAAGTGTTCTCTGACTTCAAAAGGGTTAAGAACCACTACTATATAACAAGGTATTAACCTATGCATTTCGGAAGATCAATAACTTTATTACATTAAAATTTTAACTTTAAATTTGGCACATTTTCTCTAATTAACTTCCCGATTCATAGGGAAGTTACTGTAATTACCCCGAAAATCGAAAATCGATTTTTTAGCAGATCTTCACGTTTCATGGTCATTGGAGTCATTTTAGACTATTTTTATCAAATTGTTAGTGTGTGCGTATGGCCGTTTGTATGTTATCAAATTTTTCGTTAACGTTTTCTGAAAATATAACAACGCGATCAGAATGATGAATGATGCAATCGATGTGCCCCGTCGTAACTTAGAGCTGATTAGATTTTGGTCCATATTGGTCAAGTAGTTTTTTTAGATTTTTTAGTTTTTTTCGAAAGTAGTTCATTCAAGAATGCAATTTATACGAGAGAATGGAAATTTTCCACCGAATAAACAAACGTAATTATATATATTTCATATTTATTAAAAAAAAATTTTTTTTAATTTAATAAAATTTTTTTTTTAAATTATGCAACTAATGTTAATGTTACCGCTTACAACTAACGAATCGGGAAGTTCTTTGTGTGGCTCGTGGAGAGTCACACACAAAATAAAAAAAAAACCATTAATAGCTGTATATGTACCTCACTAGCAATGCGTAGGGTAACTGCACCAGTGAATAAACGGGCACCAGTAAATGAACGGTTCTGTATATTTCAACAAATTTGAACTCGCACAACATGCTAGCGATAAAATTGCGTTTAAAGAGTTAAATAAATAGGAGAATATTGTTTAGCAATTTTGTTCATTCATTGGACTACCGTTGTTTAATTACTAGAATGTAGTGTTCATTGACTGGTATTTTTTATTTAACGTTTAATGAAGATAAATAATAACAATTTCATTTTATTTGTGTTCATTCATTTTTTACAAATTAAGTATAGGGAGCCATTTGGCATATATGAGATTCCTTTATAATTCACACATTTGTTTTACATAAAATATCTTCTTGAACAATTTCTTAAATGTTCATCCACTGGTGCAGTTACCCTACCACTAACCCTCTCGCAAGAGCAGTCCTACCCGCGACCTCGCGAAGCGAGCAAGCAACAATAATCATGCTGCTGGCAAAACTGCCAACTCGACTCGGCAAGTTTTTCGAAAATTTTCTTGGTAACTCATACTTCGATCACCAAGATTATAATAAAAATTAATGGAGGCAACAAACCTTCTTATACTGTTTAAAGTGTAGGGAGCAACAGCTCCAGGTAACTTTAGGATGAATAATTCATGATTTCAACGCAGGTCTTACCTGTATAAAAAAAAGCGAGACAGCAACAATAACCAGCTACTTTTTATTACTTAATTAATTTTTTATTTAAAAATTAGATGAAACCTTTATCTTGCATCGAACGCATTCGTGTGAACGATAGACGAACAAAATCCGCTATCTGGCCATAATAGATGAGAGTGCTTCGATTTCCTGGATGATAGATGCAATCCATTGATATCGCTTATCGCTTAACTTTCTCGGTGCGTGCGCGTGGTGCGATATCGCGGAATGAACAAAATTTCTAATCGGCGAATGATTTCGAGTGCGCCGCGTGCAAGAGAAAGAAAAATAAAAGAATACGAATACGTGACTCCGACAGCGGCAATCTTATCCGCTTAATTCGGTCTGCCAGGTGAACTCGAATAAGACGTCCCATGCAATCGTTCCCTTTTTCCAGTATGCTTTCACTGGTGCTTTCACGAGGCTCTGCATATCAGGCTGGCTGAATAGACGCGCGGCTCATATTCGACAATTCGTATGCGCGGCCATCGCATCGAACGTTCGATTAGTCTCTCCTGAAGGCGGTGGTTAATCTTAGTCGGCTATCTCGTTACGCTCCGTTCGAATTAGCTTGCTTTTTAATCATTTCATATTTCATAATCGTGGGTAGGCAGACCTGTCCAATGAATGGTCACTTAAGCCACATAGCTGTCGAAATGAGTATTCGTAAATCATTTCCTGAGTGCAGCGGCGACTCTGGGCCTTTTAGGTTACTATTAGGTGTACAAATACAGTAAGGAGCATAACTGAACCAATAACCACTAGTTTTGTATCAATCTTTATTTATTGCTAAGAATGTAGAAGAATATTAAGAAATGAACATTATAGTAAGTTTTATTACAGTTAGAAGTAACATCAGAAATTTTTTCAACATTCCACATAAACAATCCTTTTACGGACCGGTGCAAAACTGAGTCACTCCATTTTTTTTGCCAGTGCTAAACGAGGAGACATTAATTGTTGAAAAAATTTCTGATGTTATTTCTAACTGTAATAAAACTTACTATAATGTTCATTTTTTAATATTCTTCTACATTCTTAGCAATAAATAAAGATTTATACAAAACTAGTGAAAAGAAAAAAACTTTTTAAAAACCACGCTTATATTAAAATGCGCTAAAAATAAGAAAATTTATTTTTAGATTTTATTTATAATTTATTATTCATAATTTAGACATTAGTGACTACAAATAGAAGCGTGGAACGCCCTCGAAGATTACGTCAATATAATTAAGCGCTAGTGGTTTTATTAATAGTCACTAATGTCTAAAACATTTATTTACTCCTTTTTAGTGCATTTTAATATAAGCGTGGTTCTTACAAGTTTTTTTTTATGTGTAAATAAAATAGACGAATAACGTAAAAATATTGGTTATTCTTTGTAATAACTATTTTAAAAAGACATTCTAATTGTAAACGATTATACTTTTCAATAGTGTACATAAAATAGACGAATAACGTTAAAATGTTGATTATAATCCGCAGTCTTGATTGAAAAATAGCTACAAACTTTACAATCTGATACGCTCCTCTTTATGGACAAATTTTGCACGCAAAACATCCGTTCCAGTAAAGACGGCATACAGTACAAAAAGTAGAAGTCTCAAATTTTAAAATGGTTCTTTTTCATCAAATTTGGATACATTTTAGCAAAGTTATAGCAGTTTCAATATTGAGCAAATTTTAAACTACCTGTGGCCGCTGAAATCGGGCAAATACCCCTATTTCATTCTGTTCTTCTTTATGTTCGGCTCTCTATTGAAGCGTCGCACAGTGGGGTATTTTCGCGATTTCAGCGGTCATAATTCAATTTTTAAAACTTTACATAAATTGTAAAATTTTTGTGGCTTGAGTTAGTTGAATGTCAGAGGAATAATCTCTGATATATTAAAATTTGTTTCATTATTTCCTTTTTATTTAAATAATTTAAATAATTATTTTTGGTTCGTTTTAATTTTTATTTAAATAATTTAAATAATTATTTTTAGTTCGTTTTAATTTTTATTTAAATAATTTAAATAATTATTTTTAGTTCGTTTTAATTTTTATTTAAATAATTATTTTTAGTCCGTCTGAAAAACGTGGATAAAAATTTTTTTTTATTTAAATAATTATTTTTAGTCCGTCTTAAAAACGTGGATAAAAAAATTTGTTTTTACTTAAATAATTATTTTTAGTCCGTCTTAAAAACGTGGATAAAAAATTTTTTTTTATTTAAATAATTATTTTTAGTCCGTCTGAAAAACGTGGATAAAAAAAATTTTTTTTATTTAAATAATTATTCGTTAATAACTCGTTATTAAACAAACAGACAGACATGAAACCGTTTTAATATTGCATTGTCATCTAGTTCTGAGCTATGTTATGTTAAATTTCAAGTCTCCAGATCATCGGGAAGTGGTTTAAAATACGATTACAAGATTTTGCGGAAGGAAAGCGGACGGACAGAGACAAGAAAGCGACCCAACAAAAACGTGGTAAAATAGTGTCCGAGTACGATCACTGTCCGTGCGAAACACGCCTGTTGGAGAGTAAAGGGGCGTTCACTGTACTCGCAGATGAATGAATTACGAGTTCAGTGAACACACCACAATTTGATTCTTCAAGACACATGTGACCAGACACTCGATTCTGCGGTCAGCCTGCGATTGGCTAATACCATGAATGAGCAATCGTTCGCTATTAATTGATTCAAACGAAGTTTCTAATTACCGTGTAGCGTGGATCGGTATGGTCTAGCGACGCGGACGTGACGGTTTGCTCGTGGAATTTCGATGCCGGCGTGCGTTGTCGCTAAACGGCCAGATAAAATATTTGCGGTCAATCGATTACGTTTGAAAATTTTCGTGCGGTAACGTGTAAAGCGGCGCGCCGCGGATCTGCGCCCCGTTTGATTCATCGGCGGCGATTGGTGCATTATTAACTGGGACTCTGGTCTGATAGATTATTCACGCGCCTGCTTGTAATAACCGAAAATTAATTTATTCGACTAGCGACTGGGGATCAGCTATCGGGGCCCCGTGACGATTCAATTACCAGAACGGAAATTAGGGCATCGCCGTTGACGCGGCGAATTCCTGATCAATCTCTTCAGTTGTTCCTCGTGCAATCTTAACCCGGTCGCAACTAATTGAATACCTGCTACTGTATATTTTTGACGCTTTCAAATTGTGTAGAAAAAGCAAATTTTTTTTTAAGGAACAGTAAGCAATATTTTAGCTTTATTTTCATATTTTGTTTATTACATGAAATTGATGATGGTAGTTTGTACCCAGCGGTAAAAGTAACTGGAACACACAAGATAAAAAAATTATACTATTGAGTTAAACAAAAATAGGTTTTTTTTTATTATTAAGCATTGAAACCCTTTTGGGTTTATTATGCTTTACATGAATAGTATTAGTAAATACAGTAGTTTCGAATACAGGAGTAATACAATAGGAATTCTATAATAATTAAATGAATATAACAACAATGTCTATTAACGCTAAATATGTAGATTACAGTTTAGGAAAAAGCAGTGGATGCTAGTACAATCTTTGATTATTGGCTTTGCTATAATTGTGTCTATTTTGAGGTTTTAATTTCTTGATTTGTTGAATTTTTATAATTGTTTAAAGCTGATTTTTTTACTGAGGCAGTTATTGTTGCATTTAACCATCGCTATTTTCTCATTTTCCAAAGTCATTAAAAAATCGTTTGCTACATTGAAGATAATCTATTTTTGTTTAAGTTAATACAACAATTTTTTATTGTTTATATTGTAGTCACTTTCAACGTTGAGTGTTGACCACCAAAGTTTCGGTGGACATGGAGTTACATAATGTCATAAACTCCACGATTTTTAATTTTGTTTAAGATAAAAATATGAAAACAAAGCTAAAATGTTGTTTAATGTTACCTAAATAAATCTTCTTTGCAGTATATTCATACTAGCATGATAGTAAAGCAATGATAAAGCAATATTATACCAATCATTCTAAGAATCTAGGTGCATACAAGATATTCATACAGGGTGTGGCAAAAATGCTGTACTTCCTTGAAAGTACCATGTAATTTCAGCTAAGAATTACAATTGCATACGATTTACATCATAGTATTAAGCACGAACATTCTTTGATAATGAAACACATAATATTAAGCAGAAATGTTCTAAGATCTAGCACATAGAATTTTCCAACAAATGTGCAGGTTTCCTTCATATTGTGCAGGCGTTGCGTTGTGATAATTATAGGGGTGTATGTTATCACCAATCCATCGTAGATCATGACTTCAGCAAACGAAATCCAAGCCTGGAGCTCACAGCCGTTCCACGCAATTAGTTTAACACTTAGCGTGTTAAGTGAATCACGTTGGCCCATTAATTCGGATTTGCTGATGCCACCGTAATGCGTCGAGCAAGCAAGCGCATTCGTGTCCGCGATGCAATTACTCATGAATATGAGGCTCTTGTTTCGCAACTCTTTTCTATTCCCTTCGATTTTAATGTTTATCCATCATGGTGCTGAAAAATCATTCGCGATACAGCATTCTCTCCATAACTGTTGAATAAGATCTCTACCGTAGCTGTGTAAATTTGTTTCCCTCTGAGAGATCTCCCTTAGACTACTACTCGATACACTATTGCAAGTGGAGCAAAAGATGCAAATTTTATAATTCCGTTATGAAACGTTTACTATGATATTCGTCTCGTTTTTCTAATTAAAATGACATCAAACACGATATAGTTACGATCACAATTACTCGTACACAAAGTGAAGATAAGAATTCGTGTTTCTCTACCGTAATTGTTAAGTTCGAAACTTTAATTGCTCGTTCCACAAGTAATTCTGATCGTAACTATATCGTGTTTGGTATCATTTTAATCAGAAAAACGAGACGGATACGATTGTATAGTTTCATTGAGAAAACATCAGAAAGAAGGAATTTTGATTCTTGAATTTAAAAGATTGAGTTGAGTTCTTTGATGTTTGCCAAACCTTGGTCTCTCTCTCTCTCTCTCATAATCAATATTCTTCTTAAAATAATTTATATCAAATCAGGAAACTAGTTATTAAACACAATAGTTTCTGCAGAGAACTATTTTATTAGAAAACATTTTAGTTATTAATGTCTTCCTCGTTTTATTCCGAAAGTTATATATAGAAGATAAGAATTCGTGTTTCTCTACCGTAATTGTTAAGTTCGAAACTTTAATTGCTCGTTCCACAAGTAATTCTGATCGTAACTATATCGTGTTTGGTATCATTTTAATCAGAAAAACGAGACGGATACGATTGTATAGTTTCATTGAGAAAACATCAGAAAGAAGGAATTTTGATTCTTGAATTTAAAAGATTGAGTTGAGTTCTTTGATGTTTGCCAAACCTTGGTCTCTCTCTCTCTCTCATAATCAATATTCTTCTTAAAATAATTTATATCAAATCAGGAAACTAGTTATTAAACACAATAGTTTCTGCATAGAACTATTTTATTAGAAAACATTTTAGTTATTAATGTCTTCCTCGTTTTATTCCGAAAGTTATATATAGAAGATAAGAATTCGTGTTTCCCTACCGTAATTGTTAAGCTCGAAACTTTAATTGCTCGTTCCACAAGTAATTCTGATCGTAACTATATCGTGTTTGGTATCATTTTAATCAGAAAAATGAGACGGATACGATTGTATAGTTTCATTGAGAAAACATCAGAAAGAAGGAATTTTGATTCTTGAATTTAAAAGATTGAGTTGAGTTCTTTGATGTTTGCCAAACCTTGGTCTCTCTCTCTCTCTCATAATCAATATTCTTCTTAAAATAATTTATATCAAATCAGGAAACTAGTTATTAAACACAATAGTTTCTGCATAGAACTATTTTATTAGAAAACATTTTAGTTATTAATGTCTTCCTCGTTTTATTCCGAAAGTTATATATAGAAGATAAGAATTCGTGTTTCCCTACCGTAATTGTTAAGCTCGAAACTATAATTGCTCGTTCCACAAGTAATTCTGATCGTAACTATATCGTGTTTGGTATCATTTTAATCAGAAAAATGAGACGGATACGATGGTATAGTTTCATTGAGAAAACATCAGAAAGAAGGAATTTTGATTCTTGAATTTAAAAGATTGAGTTGAGTTCTTTGATGTTTGCCAAACCTTGGTCTCTCTCTCTCTCTCATAATCAATATTCTTCTTAAAATAATTTATATCAAATCAGGAAACTAGTTATTAAACACAATAGTTTCTGCATAGAACTATTTTATTAGAAAACATTTTAGTTATTAATGTCTTCCTCGTTTTATTCCGAAAGTTATATATAGAAGATAAGAATTCGTGTTTCCCTACCGTAATTGTTAAGCTCGAAACTTTAATTGCTCGTTCCACAAGTAATTCTGATCGTAACTATATCGTGTTTGGTATCATTTTAATCAGAAAAACGAGACGGATACGATTGTATAGTTTCATTGAGAAAACATCAGAAAGAAGGAATTTTGATTCTTGAATTTAAAAGATTGAGTTGAGTTCTTTGATGTTTGCCAAACCTTGGTCTCTCTCTCTCTCTCTCATAATCAATATTCTTCTTAAAATAATTTATATCAAATCAGGAAACTAGTTATTAAACACAATAGTTTCTGCAGAGAACTATTTTATTAGAAAACATTTTAGTTATTAATGTCTTCCTCGTTTTATTCCGAAAGTTATATATAGAAGATAAGAATTCGTGTTTCTCTACCGTAATTGTTAAGTTCGAAACTTTAATTGCTCGTTCCACAAGTAATTCTGATCGTAACTATATCGTGTTTGGTATCATTTTAATCAGAAAAACGAGACGGATACGATTGTATAGTTTCATTGAGAAAACATCAGAAAGAAGGAATTTTGATTCTTGAATTTAAAAGATTGAGTTGAGTTCTTTGATGTTTGCCAAACCTTGGTCTCTCTCTCTCTCTCATAATCAATATTCTTCTTAAAATAATTTATATCAAATCAGGAAACTAGTTATTAAACACAATAGTTTCTGCATAGAACTATTTTATTAGAAAACATTTTAGTTATTAATGTCTTCCTCGTTTTATTCCGAAAGTTATATATAGAAGATAAGAATTCGTGTTTCCCTACCGTAATTGTTAAGCTCGAAACTTTAATTGCTCGTTCCACAAGTAATTCTGATCGTAACTATATCGTGTTTGGTATCATTTTAATCAGAAAAATGAGACGGATACGATTGTATAGTTTCATTGAGAAAACATCAGAAAGAAGGAATTTTGATTCTTGAATTTAAAAGATTGAGTTGAGTTCTTTGATGTTTGCCAAACCTTGGTCTCTCTCTCTCTCTCATAATCAATATTCTTCTTAAAATAATTTATATCAAATCAGGAAACTAGTTATTAAACACAATAGTTTCTGCATAGAACTATTTTATTAGAAAACATTTTAGTTATTAATGTCTTCCTCGTTTTATTCCGAAAGTTATATATAGAAGATAAGAATTCGTGTTTCCCTACCGTAATTGTTAAGCTCGAAACTATAATTGCTCGTTCCACAAGTAATTCTGATCGTAACTATATCGTGTTTGGTATCATTTTAATCAGAAAAATGAGACGGATACGATGGTATAGTTTCATTGAGAAAACATCAGAAAGAAGGAATTTTGATTCTTGAATTTAAAAGATTGAGTTGAGTTCTTTGATGTTTGCCAAACCTTGGTCTCTCTCTCTCTCTCATAATCAATATTCTTCTTAAAATAATTTATATCAAATCAGGAAACTAGTTATTAAACACAATAGTTTCTGCATAGAACTATTTTATTAGAAAACATTTTAGTTATTAATGTCTTCCTCGTTTTATTCCGAAAGTTATATATAGAAGATAAGAATTCGTGTTTCCCTACCGTAATTGTTAAGCTCGAAACTATAATTGCTCGTTCCACAAGTAATTCTGATCGTAACTATATCGTGTTTGGTATCATTTTAATCAGAAAAATGAGACGGATACGATGGTATAGTTTCATTGAGAAAACATCAGAAAGAAGGAATTTTGATTCTTGAATTTAAAAGATTGAGTTGAGTTCTTTGATGTTTGCCAAACCTTGGTCTCTCTCTCTCTCTCATAATCAATATTCTTCTTAAAATAATTTATATCAAATCAGGAAACTAGTTATTAAACACAATAGTTTCTGCATAGAACTATTTTATTAGAAAACATTTTAGTTATTAATGTCTTCCTCGTTTTATTCCGAAAGTTATATATAGAAGATAAGAATTCGTGTTTCCCTACCGTAATTGTTAAGCTCGAAACTATAATTGCTCGTTCCACAAGTAATTCTGATCGTAACTATATCGTGTTTGGTATCATTTTAATCAGAAAAATGAGACGGATACGATGGTATAGTTTCATTGAGAAAACATCAGAAAGAAGGAATTTTGATTCTTGAATTTAAAAGATTGAGTTGAGTTCTTTGATGTTTGCCAAACCTTGGTCTCTCTCTCTCCCCCATAATCAATATTCTTCTTTACGTTGGGCACACTACAAAGAAAGTAGCACCTCTTCCAGAACTGTCGCACGAAGATATCACAGTTACGGAGAGAATGCTGTACCCCGATACGTACGTAGAAATAGACGGGAAGAAATGGCCCTGCGACGGTTTTGGACCGACTCTGTGTAATATGGAACACGGTTTAAAAGGAATCGCGCTGCAGAAGGAATAATTCATCGTGAGATCGATCGCGTTAACTACATTCAAAGGCCGAGCCAAATTTAATTCGGTCACCAAAGTGCTCGTCATTATTTATGCAACCTTTCAGCCGGATTCGTTCGTTTTCAGTCGCATCGAAGCCGGGGCGAGAGGGAATCGAACGGTGTCTTCTCGGAGTCGACCCCCGATATTAATTTCGCGACAGACTTTCCTCTTCGTTTCTTTCTACTTAAACGCCCCCAGATCCCTTTTCCTTTCCGCCTCATTTGCGCACGTTGGCCGCGTTTATTTCGAGCCTGTTCAGTCGAGTGACGCCTGAATTTCTTTCGATCTTCAGAGAGCTACTGTTTTCTTCTAAAAATTAAAAATTTTCTTCCGTCAATTTTGTTTGTACATGTAACCACAGTCGTTTCACGTACAGAGAGTAGAAAATGTAGCTTTTTTACACCATTTCTCTCGCAATTGTTTCAGCGAGTTTATGTTGTTAAGATAATGATCTTTCGTACTGCAGACATAATAAGGGATTTCCGAAATTTACTTAATGCGCCTTTCGTTATTATTTCTTGTCGCAATTGAAGGATGTGAGTTGATCAGGATTTTATGCATAAAGCAAGAGATAGATCGAAAGGATTTAAAGACTTTAATGTGTCAGACCTAGGATAACAAAATTATTGAAAAGAAGAAGCAAATGTTTGTTGGACTCCTGGTCATTGTAGTCGATGGGAACAATTTTTATTTTGCATAAAAATCCGCTGTCCAGTTATGATTCAATATTTTGAAATAGACCAAACGATTGGGTATGAAGACAAACCATGTTATGTCAAATTTTAACCCTTTTTTGTTAAGTATGACGGGAAAACACATTTATGTACACTCCGGAAGGGGGTAGTGTGAGATATAAAGTATAAATGATATCGGCGCCAGGTTCGATCACTTTTAGAAACAACAAATGTGCAAATTAAATATTTAAGCTTCTCAACGTTTCGATCCCAATGCGAATCATTATCAAGAGACCAAAATTTTTCGAATCAATCGAAACGTTGAGAAATTTAAATATTTAACTTGCACATTTGTTGTATCTAAAAAGGATCGAACCTGGCGCCGATATCATAATTATAATTTATATTTCAATTTTTCAATCGATAAGAATTTTTCCATAATCAGCAACATCTGTGATTTGGAAAATTTTCAATTTTGCGCCACGTCCGAAAAGATTGTATTGTATTTAATAGTTTATTTTAATCAATTGTATTCATAGAAATCAAAAGGAAATTATTTCATACTTTTTAGTGAATTTTTTTAGTGCGTTTCGAAGTCGGTTTAATTTTTTTTGATAAAATTTTTTGAGACTCTTGAAGAATGAAAGACGAGAAAGCTGGCCGTTCTCCAAAGGAAAATATTTCGTGGGACGGGTAGCACATGTCAGGACTCGATAGCGGAGTTAGTCACGGGCCAGAGACGGGGGAGAAATTGCCAGCACGTGGCGATCACGCGGTGCGTTGCTTCGGAAACGAACGTTTACGAGATGGATCTTATGGTTTCGCGTTGCGTGCGGCTCGATACGCATCGCCGAGTGCTCAGAAGTAGGGCTACCGCCGAACATTCTGATTGTTCCTTTTCGAATTATCTGGGGAAGACCATGGTCGGATGCTTAGTACAAGAGCAAGTTGATACAAAAATGATTTTGAAGTGAAACGTTGCTCAGGGTAACAATTTTCTTATGTAACGGAAGTCGAAAGTAGAGTGGCGCAAAAATTTAAACTGAGAATGAACGTGGAAAAATAATTTCTCAATCTCTACCCTAGTAGCACAAAAATATTGAGTAAATGTTTTTTTCAAATATTGAAAAAATATTTTTTAAGCCACACTTTTTCATATGAGAAAAATATTATATCTGAATATTTTATACATATACAAGAAATCTAAATTCAATGTTTAGAAAATATAAGCTAAATATTCAGAGAATATAAATTACATATTTAAAAAACATAAAGTAAATATTTAAAAAACGTGAAACTCATATTTAGATAACGTTCAATTCAATCTTCAAATTTAAGAAAAAGTTATAACAAAAATTAGAAATTATAATATAATAACACTACTTTCTGTGCACTGCTTGAGGGAATATTTATCTCCGTCTTCGGAAGGAGCTTATAAAAATTCAGAAATTTTTTATTCAGTTAGAAAGATTAATGGTTCGAAGAATGCTACATTCATAGGCACACAGATTTTTTTTAGGTGCAACTGTGCAAGTGCAATTCACAATTGCATCATTTCTTTACGTAGAAATATAATGAATATAATTTAAAATATTATTTATATAAAATGAAGATTTTAATATAATTCTTAAAATAAATATCTGTATATTAGGAAAAAATATTCTAATATTAAATAAAGATTCGGTTCATAATGAGAAAAAATATTTCTGAAAAATATTCTATTGCTAATATGAAATAAAGATTTGTTCAATATTTAGAAAAAAATGTTTTTGTCGTAACATGAGATATTCTGTGCATATTAAAAAAATATATATTTGTTCCTTAATGTAAAATAAATATTGTATGAATATTTGAATATTAAAAATAAGATTGAATCTCTTTTTTAATATTGTATGAATGTGTATACAATATTTTGTGCTACTAGGGGTATTTAGAAAAATCACTAAAGTTCCATTTGACGAGAACCAGAATTATTTTTGCATCAAACTATAATATTTAGAAAATATTTAGAAAAAAATGTTTTTGTCGTAACATGAAATAGATATTCTGTGCATATTAAAAAAATATATATTTGTTCCTTAATGTAAAATAAATATTGTATGAATATTTGAATATTAAAAAAAGATTGAATCTCTTTTTAATATTGTATGAATGTGTATACAATATTTTGTGCTACTAGGGGTATTTAGAAAAATCACTAAAGTTCCAACTGACGAGAACCAGAATTATTTTTGCATCAAACTAATATTTATTTGCGAAATGTGCACAACGTGTGGTATTATTGGCACACCGTGTATGCAGCCTCCGACGCACATCGAGCGAATGTTTAGTTCAACTGAATGTTTGCCTCGCGCTTCGGCTGTTGCATTCAACGAGAACGAATCGATCTCGAGCTTCGAATCGAGCGCACCTTGAATAAGACACGGCTCCGCTACGAAATGATGAGATGATTAATGGAAAACCCGTCGCAAAATGCCCGTCTATGCTTTTCGACGTGAACCCACCGCCGTCGGTTTGGCTGGCGCGAAACCGCCTAGGGCTTTTCTTTTATTTTCGAGGATTTTAATGACACGACTCGCAGTGCGACGAGTATATGCGCGTTACGGACAAAATTCATATCTTTTGAACTAATCCACTTTCGATTGGTGACCCGTAATACTTTTTTAACACTAACCGTACCACGACCAGTCAAATAACCAGTTTCATATTTTATGTTTTCTAATTATTCGAATTTTAAACAACGAAATTATTCAAACATGTAGGTATAAAAATTGTGAAGAATCTGATTAAGGTTTTTAATTTTTATGAAATAATTTATGCATATCCTACACATTTTGAGAAAGAATACAAAGATTAATAGAGGTTTTTTAACTCCATTATTTAAAAATAGTGGATATTTTATCGATCGCAATTTTTGATATATAAGAATTAATTTTTAATTATTAAGCCAAGTATAGTAAATAATGATCGTACCACGGCACCGCGAAAAATTAATTCTTATACATATAGCAAAGATTAATGTAAAGAAAATTGAAATTTCATTGAAAAATTAACATAATCTTAATTTGTTATTTTACAAGATAACAATTTTTCAGACAATGTTTTAAATTGCTATTTGCCACGCGGTTGTTGACTAATTTCTGTATAAAAACCTTCCGAATTAGATTGTCCGACTTGCGTAAAAAATCATAATGATCATTCAAAAGCTTTGGTCTTGAAAACGACGTATTTCAAATGTGTTTAAATACATTTTGTAAATGAATTATAAATACATTATATTAGGTTGGAACGCAAGTTTGTGTCTTCGAATCAAAATTCAAAGATGAAATTAAGATACTTCTTTATAGGTTTATTGAATAACATGATCGGTTATTTAAAAATGGCGAAAAGTAATGGAATAGAATGTACAATATGTTATTGCACAAATCTATGTATAAATATCCTAATTTTATCTTTGAGTTTTAATTTAAAAAAGGCTATGATCTTTCGTTCCAACCCAATAGAATGTCTACATCTGATATGGCGTTTTAAAAAATGTTCGTCATATGCTGTCAAGCTACTATTGATTTTTCTACAAATTGGTATTCGAGTAAAGTGATTCTGAGAAACATAGTCGTAATAAATGTTGAGTTATTTGCAATTCTAATGAAGTTCGCTGTTCATTAATCAATAAATGGCTCCTATTCTTTTTAGTATTTTTTGTTCTCGGTCCCATATGGCGCATTCAGAGGAAATTCTTTATTCAGCTCATTAGACTTCATAAAAAGAAGGCTAGCGAAAAAACCACGCTGCACAAAATATGAGATAGGCTCATTCGGTGTCAAAGATATTGGTTCCAATTTAACCCACCGCACAGTGTGGATTAAATATGAAATAAATAATTATATATTATATATTATAATACTTTGTGTTGTACTAAATGTCAACACACCGTCTCATGTTCTCAAGATCTCTGTTTTGAAGCAGTTTTCACACAGCTTGATATGAAAGGATCCGATGAAAGATATAATATATTAATAATTTTTATATAATTATAAATATAATTTATATATATATATATATATATATATATATATATATATATATATATATATATATATATATAATATACTACTAATTACGAAAAAACAAAAACTATAAGATGTTTTGAACCATTCTTGAAATATCTCTATTTAAAGGAGGAAAATGTGACAAAAATGATTTCAACTGTATTATTTACTAGTATAATGCATATAAGTGACTAACAAATTTTGAAATTTCAGTTTATATTATACTGTTTTCAATATAATACAGCCACGAAAAATTCCGAAAAATTGGTAAAAAAGAAGAAGAAATTGAATACGTACTTGCTGTGATAAAAAGGGATAATAAATATTTATTATTAATATATTATATTATATTAATATTAATATTATTTAATACGTATTATATTCATTATCCCTGTGGACAAAAATCTAAAAATTCATTGCCTAATATCCACAGGATTCTATGTTGAAACTATGTTTCAACATCTAAATTATCATGTTTATCAACAGAAAATTCAAATAATTCAGTACATCGTGCTTCAGTTACATTATCGCCAGCATGGGGTAAAGTTTAATTTTGTAACTCACAGTTATGTGTTCTAAAGTTTTTGTTCCTTTTTATCACATCAAGTACGTATTCAATTTCTTTTTCTTTTTTACCAATTTTTCGGTATTTTTCGTGGCTGTGTTATATTGAAAACAGTATGTTTGTATCCAAATTATTACTATTATTTCTTTTCTGAGACGCAAAAATTTTGTCTCTTGACAATGATCCACATAGGGATCGAAACGTTGAGAAGCTTAAATATTTAATTTGCACATTCATTGGTTTCTAAAAGTGATCGAACCTGGCGCCGATATCATAATTATACTTTAAAATTAGATTTGTTTGATTCAGAGTTAGGAAACGAATTCTTATAAGAACTATCATTAAAGTGATTTTATTAAAATGATTTATTTACGTGTTTTTTATCGATATTTATTTATCTGTTTCCTACACGTGATATATGTACTATATGTCTATATTTCATTTTTACATTATACATAAAATATGCCATTTATTGTTTCTTTCAAATTTATGTAGTGTAAAAGAATGACAAATTCTAAAATAATATTCCAAATATTCAATTAGTGCATTTAAAACAAAAAATTTTAATTATTCCTACGCCATGCGAATTTTTCTATTTTTGTCCCAAATTTCTATCAAAGTACCGCACTGTGCACCGTTACCTACTTGAAGAGGACGAGGTAACAGAATCGTTTAATTGTAGGAAACGGTGTTCGTATTTATCGCGCTGACATGTAATTTGATTCGTATTGGAGGGGGTTTAGGTTCCGCCTGCAAATTAGGAACGCTAATGGAACTAAGCAGTTTCAACTGGAAGTAGGTACCTCGAATAGACTAGTTCCGAGCTAGTTCGAGGACAATACCCAACAAATCCCCTTTGCGGCCCTTCTCTTCTCTCCTTTAGTTAAAACAATGCGCGATTCTTCCCCAGAACCTCCCGCCCGAGACACAGCATAAACAATGGTCCCACTATTATATGTCCACGTGCTGGAAGAAAATCAATGAGCTATAGTTTGGATATTCTTTTTGGACAGCCGTTCATTGTCCCCCTGAAAACGAGCAAAAAACAGCGTATTTTCAGCTCGAAACTTTCATGCGATGTCTCCTGTTGAATCGACCGCCGACAATAATTTCTTGTTTCGACCAACGTTGAACAGATTCGATTCGTTATTCGATTTTTTAACTTCCCGATTCATAGTCAAAAATACATTAGAATCTGCGGAATTTTTCTTCATTTGTTTTCCCTACTTTGGATACTCATATTATTAGATATAAACATAATCTATCTAAATCGTGAGCAGAGCGGGCTATGATTATCCTTACTCTTTAAAATAAGCCCACACACACAGCTCAGAATATGCTAATACGAGGACAAAAAATGTTTTCCCACAAACACAGATTTCATCAACAAAACAGTGTTTGCGGGAAAACAATTTTTGTCCTCATATTAGCATGTTATGAGCTGTGTGAGGGCTCATTGTAAAGAGGGAGGTTCCTCATAGCCCGCTCTGCTCATGATTTAAGTCAGAAAAAACGTTTTGTATTAGAAAAATACATTACAATCTGCGGTCTTGTATATTCTTGCATATTCTTGTATATTCTTGCATATTCTTGTATATTCTTGCATATTCTTGTATATGCTTATATTTTTGTATGTTCTTGTATATGCTTGTATACTCTTGCATATTCTTGTATATTCTTGTATATGCTTGTATGTTCTTGTATATTCTTGTATATGCTTGTATAATCTTGTATTTGTAAGAAGACTCGGAGGTTCGACATAACACGTTGTTATCTGTCGCTTGCTCGCAGAGAACTGTTTTATTTAACAAAAACTGAACGAAACATACATTTGTTAACAAAAGCCTTAACGTGACATATAAATCAATAAAACTATATATAACACATAAATCAATAAAATTATATATAACAAATAAACATATGATAGAAACAGTCATCCACACGGTGATATATTACAAGCATTCAGTCATCCACACGGTGATATATTACATATAGTCTTGTATATTCTTATATATGCTTGTATATTCTTGCATATTCTTGTATATTCTTGTATATTCTTGTTTATTCGTTCAGGAAGGTTCATCATAGCCCGCTCTGCTCATGATTTAAGTCAGAAAAACCGTTTTGTATTAGAAAAATACATAGGAACCTAAGGGTGGTTGTCTCGACTTGTTTGCCCTACTTTGGACGCTCATATTATTAAATATAAACATAATCTTGTTAAATCATGAGCAGAGCGGGCTATGATGAACCTTCATCTTTAGAACAAGCCTTCACACAGCTCGTAACATGCTTGTATAAAAACAAAAAATGGTTTCCCGTAAACACGGTTTTCACTTGTTTTTCTAGTAGTATGCTAGTCATATCCATGGGTACGGTACCCGCTGAATGAATGCGTGGAAGAGTCAGCATAGGTTGGGTATCCCGGCCAGTAGCTTGCTGTCAAGACGATTAAAACGCCACTGCGGGCTATCGCTTGGCGCAGAGATCCCAGACGACAAGTCTTTCTCTCTCTCTCTCTCACTCTTTCCCTCTTCCTCCCTCGTACAGACCACGCACACACTCTATCTCGACTCGTTTAATTACCAAATGCAGTCGTCGTCTGTGATCCGAATACGATCGGCTTTGTACCCCTAGTGTATCCGTTTTTAGGGGAGGATTTGCTCGGGAGCACGCGGATTAATCGAGCCGAGGGGGAACGGTGCAGGCGTTATCAGTGCGTCCTGCAGATAATGCGTGTCGGGATGCGGTTGCAGATACACACGTAGGTAGAGGAGGAGAGCGAGAAAGGAACAGAGACAGACAGAGCGGAGAAGGGAATAGGGAAGGACAGCAGGACAAAGAGGGAATCACGCGTGTCTGTCCATTCGACCCTATCGTGCGAAATAGCCGAGCGTGTTTGCTCCTCGTAAACCACCCCGACACGCGTGCCTTCCGACCCCCTTCCCTCTCCCTCGGTGTTCACCTAACTGCATACCTACGTTGGTAGCGGCCAGACCGCGTAAACGAGCTGCATAAACGCGCTCGTGGGTTCGCGATATTTTCAAGAACATCTACAGATCAAATTGCTCGCGCCATATCGAATTTTGGCCAATGACAGACAAGCGTCCTAGAAGTTAGCTCTCCACTTGTTGAATTATATAATTTCAACAGTTGTGCTGAATTGTGCTACGTTTGTGCCACATTGTGCTCGAATATTGTGACTATAATATTGTTATGAAGGCTTCGGCGTGGTCCTGCCGGTGAACACATTATTGTAAAGAATAACAAATATTTATTAAATATATGTCGTGGCAGGCCGACCCCTTGTTCGATTCGACATTTCAAAATGCGTCAACGAGCTCACGGGTGCTGTAGAATTTATCCCTATACGTCTTGTCTCGTCGAAATCTTGTTGATTCTGTCTATATCAAAAGACTACTCTCTTGATAACAATAATAATTTTTGGTTCACGATCGTAAATTTTGTATATGCAAATATGATATCGGCGCTACACGTTCGATCAACAAAAAAGAATTTAGCAATTTTGCAGAATTATAATTTCGACGTTTCGGTTCAGTTTTGAACCATCTTCAAGAAAAGTCCGCGTCTATGAAAATAATGTAATAAAATTTGTATTAATTGAACAGAAACTTTTTGATAGTATCAAGTCTCTTGATAACGCAAATCAATCAATATCTTATTGATATTGTCCTGTTTTCATATAGGGTAACTGCACCAGTGAATGAACGGGCACCAGTAAATGTAAAAAGCGATAAAATTGTGATTAAAGAGTTAAATAAATAGGAGAATATTGTTTAGTAATTTTGTTCATTGATTGGACTAGCATTATTCAATTACTAAAATGTAGTGTTCATTCACTGGTATTTTTCATATTTTTGATTTAACGTTTAATAAAGAAGAATAATAATAATTTCATTGTATTTGTGTTCATTTATTTTTGACAAATGAAGTATAGGGAGCTATTTGGCATATATGAGATTCCTTTAATTCACATAGTTTTTTTTTTTAATAAAATATTTTCCTGAACAATTTCTTTAATGTTCATTCACTGGTGCAGTTACCCTACACTGTAACCATCAGGAACGTGTCCATTCTACCACCCGTGGTCACGTTCAACAAGGACCTAAACCATTTTCCTAAAAGGAACTTGCCTCGCATTTCTTCAAAAATAAAACAAACGTAACAGTAACACAAATTTATAAATTACAATCAATAAAACAAACATGACATTAATAATAATAATACAAATTTTCAAATCATTGCCTATGTCAGCACGCCCCGACATATACAACTGTTAACAGTAGGTAAATGTATGATCGCTGATGTGCGTTCTCGCTTCAATGATTTGATAGGATCTGACGTCTCTCTTCTTCTTATCAACAACCTCGTTGTCCGGATACCGCAATATCGATCTGACACTCGATCTCTGCGATATCTTTAGGATATCACAGGGGAAGGCAACTTCATCTCGTGTCGTCGTAACAATATAAAAAATAAGATGAAAAATTGAGAAAAACGATTTTTTGAGTAGCCCTCCTCTTTTCATTTTTTCAATTTTCTCAATTGTGCTAAGTTGTGCTAGGTTGTGCTAAGATTGTGCTAAAGTATTACTTCCAAAAAATAATAAATAAAGAAGTTACAGTCAATAATCGTTTTGGACATCTAATTAACGTTTAAGTAAGGAACAATTATCCAAACAGCATGTAATCATATATCTGAGTTGTTCTAGCCTAGCACAAGTCAGCACAACTTCCAATTTCTTCAGCACAACGATTAAAGGGCACTTTACTCTTGTGCATGGCCCTTCGCGTTAAGACACTATATCACTTTTGGACTTTCTGGTCATCCGACGAACATAATATCGCATGTCTGAGTTATGCTAGGCTAGCACAAGTCAGCACAACTCAGACATGCGATATTATGTTCGTCGGATGACCAGAAAGTCCAAAAATGATATATTATAGTATCGTAGTGCGAAGGGCCGCGTACAAGAGTAAAGTGCCCTTTATATCGTTGTGCTGAAGAAATTGGAAGTTGTGTTGACTTGTGCTAAAGTAGCACAACTCAGATATATGATTACATGATGTTTGGATAATTGTTACTTAAACATTAATTAGATGTCCAAAATGATTATTGACAATAACTGCTTTATTTATTATTTTTTTAAGTAATACTTTAGCACAATCTTAGCACAAGCGAGCATAACTTAGCACAATTGAGAAAATTGGAAAAAGTGAAAAGTGGGGCTACTCAAAAAATCGTTTTTCTCAATTTTTCATCTTATTTTTTATATTAGAGTTATAATATTCGAGCACAATTCAGTACAACTGTTGAAATTATTTAATTCAACAAGTGGGAAGCTAACTTCTAGGAAGCGACAGACAACGACCGGCGACCTGTGCCGCGCTGGCACAGTGGTCCACGAGTACGATAATTAGGGCAAGCTTGAATGAAAATTATTTTGGAAATTGAAAACTGCTGCATAATTCGATTCATTGACACTAAACCTACCAACACCGATCACACTGACCGGTTCCAGATTTATTATTTTACAATTGTTGAAATAATAAAACTGATTTTATAAGAATTGATTGTTTAAAACGGTGTTGCCAGGAAGAACGCTGCATGTCACATAGTATATTACTTTCACTTTCGAGATATTGCCGTTTAAAGTTTGGATCACTAAAAGTCTTTAACATAGGACGTTGGTTAACTTGCATTGTTTTCTGAGCCGTTCTAATTTGTTTTCATTACTTTTTTCTGCTA
The DNA here is from genome assembly GCA_963971365.1 of Lasioglossum villosulum. NCBI lineage: Eukaryota > Metazoa > Arthropoda > Insecta > Hymenoptera > Halictidae > Lasioglossum > Lasioglossum villosulum. The sequence continues at coordinate 12,598,464 of OZ020499.1, forward strand.
AATACGTTAATCCTATACTCTAAAGCTCAACTAAATGCATAAATTCAAATTTTTGAAATTGTGATATGCGGCGTTTTTCCTTATAACCTCAGAATATATTTCGTAGAACCCCTGTTATAATAGGAGCCACACAAATTCTAAATGAAATCAATCTGGTCATATTTATGTAGGAATCGAAGCGGCTCATGGCTACACATGAACAAACGCCAAGCGCGACAAGTGAACGTGGAGAACAAATGCAAAACGCAACACGAGAGCAACGTTCGAAAGAACGAACGAAACGACAGTCTTTCGCTGACGATCGAACCGTGTGGTTTGCATCCATTGTACTGCGCGTATATTCAACCTCTTATATTAGTCATTAAACTTATTTTATACAATTGAAATCCGAGTTAGACCGTTACCCAGTCCCAACCCTACATTTATAAGGGAGCTTGCACTAGTTACTTTTAAGGATCGGTAGGTTTAGTGTTAACCCCTTGCACTGCGATTTATATTATATTGTCGTTCTTATGTTCAAGAAGAAGAAGAAGAAAATTTATATTTACTGTATGCTTATATCTTCTCAGATGACTATACAGGGTGTTTCGTTTCATACGGACTCGGTAAAATCATCGTTACAGAGTTGTCGGATTTCGAATGAGGCACATTGTTGTCTGTACTGTATTTTTCAAGTTCATCGAAATGTATTACAGATTAGCTATCTTTTGTATCTTTTGTAATGCAATGTTGTAGTGGACATCAACCACCTTGAACATATTCGAAAATGCCACAAAGTCGATGAAGACAAATTTTCCACGGAAAAGAAGGGATGATCACCTCCTAAATCTTTGTTGCATTACTGCATTACTGTGAATCTTTCCGTTTGAAGTCGTTTTAAGGTCTTAGTGTTAAACAATACTAGGTATACAACATAAATGTATTCAATTCTATTATGCGCGAATAGTTTTCAAGTCGTACAGATTTTTATCCCACTGTTTTGAAAAATTGGCCACTATGCGCCGGAACGATATTGTTTGTACCATGAGTTTTAGACGCTCGCAGAACACTCCCGGCCACCGGATGTCACGTGCCTGTTATTTATTTACGCAGGGTATTGCCGGGGGATTGGATTTTGGGATACACGACGGTACGGGCATCTGTGTGGACAGGGCATGCCTGTGAGCGTGATTAGTTTTCCAAAAATCCGTATCTGACGCTCTGGTTATCGGGCTAAGGTCACCGAGTTGGCCTTTTTATGGTGGCACTTGCCTTCGAGGATTGAATTGAAGGGGTCCCATGGAAATCACCGACATGGTTTTCACAGACAACATTTCACCGACTCCAGATTTGGCCGACAATGAATTTGACCGGCAACGAATTTGACCGGCAACGAATTTGACCGACAACGACTTAGACCCGCAACGAATTTTGACCGACAACGCATTTGACCGACAACGTATTTGACCGACAACGCATTTGACCGATAACGCATTTGACCGATAACGCATTTGACCGGCAACGACTTAGACCCGCAATGAATTTTGACCGACAACGACTTTGACCGACAACGCATTTGACCGGCAACGAATTTGATCGACAACGACTTAGACCCGCAACGAATTTTGACCGACAACGACTTTGACCGACAACGACTTTGACCGACAACGAATTTGTCCGACAACGACTTAGACTCGCAACGAATTTTGACCGACAACGACTTTGATCGGCAACGAATTTGACTAATATAAAATTGAAGAATATAAAATCCTTGTCGGTTAAAATCATTGTAGATCGAAATCGTTGTCGGTGAAATTCGTTGCCGGTGAAATTCGTTGTCGGTAAAAATCGTATTCGGTCAAATTCATTGTCGGTCAAATTCGTTGTCGGTCTAATCTGGAGTCGATGAAATGTTGTCGGTGATTTCCATGGAACCCGAATTGAAGAACGGTGTGTTAGAAAACCTTAATTGGTACATGTTCTTTTATCAAAATGACAAGATTGATTTTATTTAGACTTTGCTAAAGATATTTATACAATCAATTCTTATGAAATCATTTTTATTATTCCAATAATTGTTAAATAATGAATCTAGTAGTGGTGGTAGGTTTAGTGTTAATCCTGTACCGTAATGTTAATCCTATTTTATTTTTAACGTTACCTCTATTTTCTAAGAAATTTGAATAGTAAACATTCGTAAAATGGTCCACGTCAGTTAAAAACATGAATCTAATTGAGATGTGTTTATTTGACAACAGTGTTTTATGCTTTTTAAAAAATTGCATTTAGTATTGAATCAATTAATCTAAAACTTTCGAACAAATGTTTATAAAAGACAGGATACGCATCTTGCGTGAATTCAATTCAATACTCAAATAGCTCTTCTAGTGTCATCTATTTCTCGTTTCAAATTTGGCATTTGGAAACGATGTTCCAACCGGAGTTTCATCAAGTTTCATTCAATTTTCACACAGTATATAATTGACAGATCTCCGAAGAATATTAAACAAATTTTCAACATAAGCCCACAAGAAAAAGTGAAAAAATACTACTTTCAATATTATCTCTGCAATTCCGATCAATTGCAATTCTTTCAACAATTTTTTTACTCCACACAGTATACTATTTGTTCTGACATTTAAAAAAAAATCCACGTCGCATGGTCCAATATCAAAAAAGTTATTGTGCCCGAATATCAATGGGAGTCACAGTGTAACAGTGTCGTTCTAGCTAGGGTAGAATAACGAAATCCAGTTTCATCGTTGGAGGGTAAAATATTCATACGAAGTTAACCGTGTAAAGTCCAGATTATGCTACAGATTTGGCGACACGGTATTTACACGCGTCCATAGCGCCCATAAATCTTGTATGTAAATATAACTGGTGAGAGAGACATCCTTTGAATAATGATTCAAGAATACGTTTAATCGACAGGCGAGAGTGACGTTAACGTGATCAAATATCGCGGAGGTCCCGTTTCGATTAAGCCAGCCACGCAAGCTGTGCATAGAACCTTACAGGCAATATTGATACGTTCGCGATTCCCGTTAAGGTTGCCGTCTAGGGAGATGGTAAATTCTCGGTGTTTTGACACGGTATAATAATTCCTCGGGCGGTCGCGTTTTCGCCTAATACATACATGCAGCGCACAGTGGTTCCAAATCCCCTATAGTTGATCAAAACTCATAAACGTAATACAATTTCTCTAAAAATTGGTATCCCATGGTTTTCGGGTTCGCTTATTTGCAAATCTGAACTCAAAATTCGAAAAAACAAAATGGCAGATATAATATGGCCGATGCATACGTTAAAAAATTAAAAGTTTTGTTCAAAAATTGGGATACTATGGTTTTCGGGTTCGCTAATTACAAATCTGACCTCAAAATTCGAAAAAACAAAATGGCGGATGCATACGTTAAAAAATTAATAGTTTTGTTCAAAAATTGGCATACTATGGTTTTCGGGTTCGTTGATTACAAATCTGAACTCAAAATTCGAAAAAACAAAATGGCGGATATAATATGGCGGATGTATACGTTAAAAAATTAATAGTTTTGTTCAAAAATTGGCATACTATGGTTTTCGGGTTCGCTGATTGCAAATTTGAACACAAAATTCGAAAAAACGAAATGGCGGATCCATACGTTCAAAAAATTAATAGTTTTGTTCAAAAATTAGTATACTATGGTTTTCGGGTCCGCTAATTACAAATTTGAACTCAAAATTCGAAAAAACAAAATGGCGATGGCATACATTAAAAAATTAATAGTTTTATTCAAAAATTGGCATACTATAGTTTTCGTGTTCGCTGATTGCAAATCTGAACTCAAACCATAAAGTTTTTATTTGAAACATTTTTTAGTATCGTACATACTTTCCGAGATATTTTGGTGTAAGTTTATAAAATGCATACTCTGAGCAATACAAAATGGCGGTACGTGAGAATTGGCAGCTAATTTTTTTGCATATTGTAAGATAATAGTATAAACTAAGACCCTATGTAAGTTATTCGATGGAGGTGTGTGACGGTTTTCACTTATCTCTACATCTTTAAAATATATGCGTCAAATTTTACGTCCCCTTCCGTATAACTTTTTACCGGTTAACATTAACAATTCAGCACTAAAACCGATTGAACTTACCTCCAGAAACTGTATCCATTATGTAGTATACAAATCACTAGCTTCCAATATAGCTTATGCACTTTGCACTTACATTTCGTGCGTACGCTCACGCGCGTGAAAAATGCCTGTCTAACGAAAGCAAAGTTTCAAATACGACTGCTACTCAGGTAACAAATGTGTTACGTCCTTGTTGAGACGTTTTTAGAGAAGTTAAAGAGTTAAGATTTTAATGAGAGATTTAACGCAGTTTTGAACCTACCTGCATCCACCGGCTTCGGTTCGGGTAATTGAGGGTACTTTTATATGAAAATGGCTTTAAATAAGGATGTGGAACGAAGAAATCGACGTTGGGTATCTTATAATGATTTTGAAGTTTGATTTTAAATGTTACAATTGAACAGAAATATATTTTAAAAATAGAACAAATTCAGAATACATAAAATTAGTTACGATTATTATAAATGTTAGTATTTACCGATACTTGTATTTCGCTTTTATTTTCGTAAACTAGTACGGACTCGATCGCTTGGTATTCGCTCTTCGTTTCGTGTCCGCTTTGATGATGTTGATGTGGTGGAGTTGAGGATGATGAAGAGTGGTATAAAAATCCAGCGGGTATACACGCTATATTTTTAGATTGGAACCTTAACTTTTACTCTTCATTTTTGAATTTTTATAAAACACTTTAACTGAACAGAGGGTGCATTTAACAAAACACGACTGATTGAAACTGACTGAATTTTAACTGAGTATTTACTGAACTGAATTTTTACTATGTACGAACGAGTAGTGTCTCAAAGATTTTGATTGTCGACTGACTGCTCCTGATGAGGAGGCTCCCTTTATAGATTTGTTGATCCATTGTTCTTCGCTTAATCTTCTTATGGTGGATGCATGCTCATCAATTTCTTTGTAATCATTTTCTTCTTAATCCATCGTCTATTTCTTTTCCAGACGCACTATATTCAATTCGCATATTATGTTTCGTATTATTTCATTTGTTTAAAACAAATTTCACTATGAATTAGTTCGGTGAAGCTTTGAATTAAAAAAAGAAGTCTAGTTTTGAAATAGATCACATGAGTTAACAATCCTATGTAGTTCGCTGCAAAATACATCTTGTAACTCTTCTTAATTCGATCGCTCGCAGTACGGTATAAAATACGATAATTCAATATTCAATATAATAATTGGTTACAATTCTCGCGCAATATTAATAAAACAAATATGAAAAGAAATATATGATTGAGTTTATTAATTATTGTTTATGATAGAACCACCAGACGTGACAAATGCAAGCATTTTCCTGTTTACGCCAGTACGGAGTCACCATTAGAGTACCCATCCCAATGGGTAGAACCGTCCTAGCTTATAATTCGTTTTTGGTATTTTGACCACGTTTTCGGGCTTTGCAGCGGTGCGATGGCGCTTGGAAACCGACGAAAACCTTTTCGCTGATCGATCCAGGCGTTGTCAAGGAATTGGTGGAACCGAGAATATTGATATTCCAAATCCATATTTCATTACGCCGCGAAAATTATGTGCTTCTCGGCAGAGATCGTTGGTCTGGAAAACGATTTCGAAAGTTTTATGAGATCGAGATCCTTCCCGATGTTCGATCCCCCGAGCTTTCCGTTCAATCGGACCCCCTCGTGTTTGCTAAATAATCGTTCCGGCAGCTGTTACTGTTTTTTATTGTTATTGCCTTTCGTTTATTGGCGAAAGATGGACCGTCGAAGCTATTGATTTTTTATAGGGGCGGAGGCTGCAACCAGGTGTAAGTAGATTAAACCGACGATAGCCAGACTACGAGAGCCCGTATTATGACTAGATGTTTTACGTTCTTCAAGGAGGGACATGTGGAGATCGATTCCCGATTTTTAAAAATTGATCGATATATTTTTCTATGTACTATATGATAGAGCATATTAGGGTGCATACAGTGATCTACGTCGCAAGGTCATTCAAGGTCATTCAAGATCATTGATCAACTACGATGCAAAATGTTTTACTTTGAGTTGACCTTCAGCTGCCCTCTACGCGTCTACCTGCAGAAAATAATTAACATGAGATTATGCCACCCTCGAAACCAAGCAAGTTGCGCCTTACCCAAGTTTTTCTATCGCCAATAGCTCTATATCGTACTATTGGATTGGCAAGAAAGTAATTTCGTTATTTCAAGGCGAAATAAAATCGAATTCTTTTATTCAAGCGATGAACTTTAAACAATAGAATATTTTCTTATTTATTCCTTTTGGGAAATGATTGTAGGGTAACTGCACCAGTGAATGAACGGGCACCAGTAAATGAACGCTTTTGTATATTTCAACTTTTAACCCGGACGGCATACTAGCGATAAAATTGTGATTAAAGAGTTAAATAAATAGGAGAATATTGTTTAGTAATTTTGTTCATTCATTGGACTAGCATTATTCAATTACTAGAATGTAGTGTTCATTCACTGGTATTTTTCATATTTTTGAATTTAACGTTTAATAAAGAAGAATAATAATAATTTCATTGTATTTGTGTTCATTTATTTTTGACAAATGAAGTATAGGGAGCTATTTGGCATATATGAGATTCCTTTCATTCACATAGTTTTTTTTTAAATAAAATATTTTCCTGAACAATTTCTTAAATGTTCATTCACTGGTGCAGTTACCCTAGAGCAGAAGGGAAAATATTCATTAAAGTTCATTGCTTGAATAAATACATTGGGCTGTATTTCACCTTAAAATATCGAAATTACTTTGTATACAATATATATCTTATATTTACTATTTATTATAAACGAACTGAAGTCCTTTTAAATAAATGTTTACAATAGAAATAAAAGTTTGAATGTAAATTAATTACGAAGGGACATGGACAAAAACTGTTGGAATACAGGTATGAGATAATCAGAAAAATTTAAAAATTAATATATAAATTAAATGCACATGAGTATGAATTAAAATAGTATTTATAATTACATGAAATTTTCAATATAATCTTAAAATTTGAGGAAAATTTTAAAATTAAATTCATTCAATTATTTAATGGGAATATTCCTAATTTTAATCATAATCCAAATATTAATAGATAATTAATATTTTATTTGATGAAATTGCATTAAAATTGAAATTATAATCTTGGGTAATTTTCATTTTTAATAATAATTACGTGTTTCTCGATCGTAAATTTTAATATAAATCAATTATATGTTCTCGGCGCACAGTTTCGATCAAAAATAAAGCAAAAACAAAGCAAATTAGCAATATTTAAATGTAACTCAACGTTTCGATCCAGGTGTGGATCATTTTGAAGAGCAATTGCGTCTGAAAATATATATAAACAAAATGTAATGGGTAATTCACAAAATTAATAAAACTGTAATTAATATTTTTAAAGAACATACTTGCTAAGTGTAAAGAAAAGTTTTAAAAATAATGACTGAGTTCCTTGCTGGTCTACATTGAACTGAAGCAAATATTATTAATTTTGTGAATTACCCATTACATTTTGTTTATATATATTTTCAGACGCAATTGCTCTTGAAAATGATCCACACCTGGATCGAAACGTTGAGTTACATTTAAATATTGCTAATTTGCTTTATTTTTGATCGAAACTGTGCGCCGAGAACATATAATTGATTTATTTTTCTTTTTTAATGTGTGTAACGACCCATTGAAAAAGTCAATAATATTATATAGTGTGTTTGAGTTTGCAATACTGTGATTTATGGGATTTATTAATTCATATGTAGATTTGAGTTTAAGGGGGGGGGGATGCTACTTATGCACACCCCCCGCAGATGTAGTTTGGGGGGGTAGTGTCGGGCTCGGTTTCCTCTCAGGTTGACGTTTAGAGGAAATGTGAGGCCTTTTGCCAATACCATACCGACTAAACCCCCACCGCCCAGGTCTCTCCCGAGACCTTCTCCACCTCCCAAGCACACGCGTTCCCCTTGGCCCGCTTTTCGCATTCAAAGGTTAGCGTTTTTATGTGCGCAAATCTACAATCCTGTTTCTTCCGTCGCGTCGGAACCATACACGTGGATTTCTTCCGATTAATATTTATGGTCCGTTCGTGTCTAAAGACCGTCTTCGAGGATTAAGCAAACAAGGGTCATTCGACGACCAGTCGAGGCATCTGGCCTAATGTCTCTGCACTTAAAATACAAAATATCATAAATCTAGTCCTTCCGAAGGATCACCCGCGACCGTTAACAGTACCGTGTCAAATTACCGAGACGCGTCGGTGACCGATTCAGAAATCGCCCCACTCCTCCTTCCAAGGGCCTCATTTAGTGCTACAGGAAGGAGGTCCTAACAGTCAAAAGTGTACTGATTGGGAAATGCAACTTTCTGCAGGAACCAATCGGTGCATCTTATTCCCTGCTCGAGAAGCCTGACGAACATCGCGTCGAGATCACGTTCATCAGTTTAGTCTCGTCAGTCATTCGCGTCATTTCAACTCGGTTTACGGCAGTTCGTTGTCCAGCGATCAGGACACGCGTCAAACGGGATCGCATCTTCATCAGATCCGCGAGCGTCATACATTGTCGCGATTCAATTCACTTTAGGATTATTCAAATCAGAATACCTGCTAGATCAGCCTTACCGATGAGTCCACTAGCAGGTCCGGGACGAAATGCTTCATTTAACGTATCTATTGTACTGCGAATCGATTAATGTCTCTTGCGTCTTTATAACATTTGAACTACTGGCCCAATATTAATTTGGCGGGCACATATCCGGCATACGTCGCGCACAGCACACAGCGACATTACACTGTTCTTGGCTGATAATCAAGATTCCCGACCTAATACTTGACCTCGCCACTTCGACTTGCTAATCTCCACGCAGAAAGGTATTCGGGAGTCTCACTTTTGCGGAGAGCTAAACAACTTCGTAATACAGCGATAACAACTTCCTTTGAAGCTCACAAAAACCAGCTACGCTGCTGTCGATGTTTCTACAGCAAACCGAGGTTCTCTAGTTGACGGTGGAGCGATGTTTTTCGCCGGTCGTCGAGAGCTCCAGCTCGTGCACCATGCCAGTAGAATAAGGTCTATTTACGAGTCGAAAATCTACTGCGGAAAGAGTATCCCGAGAAGAAAGAGTGCGAGTCGGAGTCGGAATAGGGGGTAGGTTGAGGGTTATCTTGATTGGGATATGGTAATGTGGGTGGTGGGTAGTTAAGGGGCAATTTCTATGGGTGCTAGAATGCGTACCGGGGTTCAATGTGCGTCGAAGTAAGCGATAGAGGAACGGGCAGGGTAGAAATGAGAGAGAGGCGAACGCAAGAGACAAAAAATAGCAGGGGGTAAAGAGAGAAAGAGTCGACCGTGAAAAGAACGAGTGAGCACCGAGCAAAGAGAGCATCGCGCATCGGGGAGGATCGAAGAGGAAAGAAACACGAACTAGGCGGGTAGCCTGGCATGCTAATATCGGATTTTCCCTGCGCGTGTTCGGTCCATCCGCTTGGGAAACCTTTATTCGTCGTTTTATTTCCGTTATGCTGGACGGATGTCGATGGATAGCTGAAAGAAAAAACTACTAGATACACGCCATGGACAATTTCTTTTTCGAGAGTTCTCGCGACCGGCCACGATCAAAACGACACGTAAACTCGATCGAAACCCACTCGATGCTGGCTCATCGAGACATCCACGGTCCTAGTTCTTCGGGTTTTCAGCCGTTCCTTCACTGCAACATTTTATCCAACTTCGGAACTATATTTTCCAGACCATCTCTCTCTCTAAAGGTTAAATTCTTTTCGATCGAAAATTAGTAACAAAATAAATTGAATGATATCGGCGCTAGGTTCGATCATTTTTAGAAAACAACAAATGTGCAATTATTTAAGCATGTTTCATACGTTTCGATCCCGATGTGGATCTTTTTCAAAGAGACACTTTTGCATCTGTAAAATATGAGAATAATTAGAAAAGAGAAAAGAAAAAAAAAAGGAAAAAATTCTTTTTTTCCATGGACAATTTCTTTTTCGAGAGTTCTCGCGACCGGCCACGATCAAAACGACACGTAAACTCGATCGAAACCCACTCGATGCTGGCTCATCGAGACATCCACGGTCCAAGTTCTTCGGGTTTTCATTCCTTCACTGGAACATTTTATCCAACTTCGGAACTATATTTTTCAGACCATCTCTCCCTAAAGGTTAAATTCTTCTCGATCGAGAATTAGTAATAAAATAAATTGAATGATATCAGCGCTAGGTTCGATCATTTTTAGAAAACAACAAATGTGCAATTATTTAAGCATGTTTCTAACGTTTCGATCCCGATGTGGATCTTTTTCAAAGAGACACTTTTGCGTCTGAAAAATATGAGAACAATTAGATAAGAGAAAAGAAAAAAAAGTAAAAAATTTTTTTTCCCCCATATAGAAAAAACCAAAAATTAAATTTCATATACAGTGACTCCATTAATATTCGGACGCTCTAAAAAAACGATAGCTGGTTAAACATTGAACTATACGACTTGAATTTTTGTTGTGAAGCTAGAGCAAATAGTTTGCTACAGAATGTGGAAAAACATTTTTTCAAAAATTGCAATTGATCGGAGGTGTAGAAAAGATACTAAAAGTTGCATTTTAAAAATAACCATTTTAAAAATAAATAAAGAAGAAATTATATATAATGTTTTGTGAAGTAACACGAAAAGTATATCTTTAATGGTTAGAATGTTAAATGGAAAAGAAAATTATTAATTATTGGAGATATCCTCATAAGTGACCATTACTGGTTCAGTAATGTCACATAATAGTCATGAATCTTAGATATTTCATACCTAAGGTTTAAACTTTGTTGTTTAATCATATGGATAGTTTCCAATAATAATCTGCGTTGAAAGTTAGATTCTCTTTCAATAATTTTTGTATTACTAAAGTCAAAACAGTGATCGAATTCTATTGAATCTTTAGTTAAGGCAGTGTGTTGAGTTACAGGAAGAAAAATTCCATCTTTCGTTTTGACGTTAGCGATGACACTATGTAATGCAAAGTACATAGAGTATAACAAATTTAATTGATCATAATTTTTTATTAAGCCGTCGTGCGGCGGCTGCTCGCGACAGCCTTGACAAAACAAGGGAAAACAATGGATCTCATATATTTGTCAGGAATGCTCTTTAGCGTTTCGTATAGCTTATGATTCCGGCTTTCAATTGGGATAAATATTAATAATGTTTAAAGTGGTATAATATGAGCAAAAAATATAGTTGAAGTTTGAAATACATAGGAACTCAATGACATTTAAATGATTAACGAAATATAATGTGGACAAAAAAATGCAACAGAGTTTTGTAAAATAAGTGTTGTATGTGTGTTTACAATAAATTATATTCTAAATTAATTTTCATTGGCTTTTATTAGTTGTTTATAAGTTTATTACCTATTTATTATTGCACAAGATGAAATTCATTTCATTATTACCTTCTTTCTTATTATTTATTTTATTATGCATTTCATTGACATTGTTGTCTAATGACCCTTTATAATCTACCTTTGATGTAGAATGTATGTCAGAACTGTCGCTCTTTCTCTCTTCTTTCTTTCTGTATTACGATCTACTTTTTACAAATATACTTTTTGTACGCCACCGTTCCTGCCATTAAAAATTTTAATGGCATCTACTTCCTTCACTCATTGGTTTTATTTAATTTTTTTCAAATTGTATTTCGTAAAATGTAGAATTCCAAGTAGAAGATTGATAATGATAATGACATGAAATTATATAATGCAAGATTGATAATGATAATAACATGAAACTATATAATTCAAGATTGATAATGATAATAACATGAAATTATGTAATGCAAGATTGATAATGATAATAACATGAAATTATGTAATTCAAGATTGATAATGATAATAACATGAAATTATGTAATGCAAGATTGATAATGATAATAACATGAAATTATGTAATTCAAGATTGATAATGATAATAACATGAAACTATGTAATTCAAGATTGATAATGATACTAACATGAAATTATGTAATATATTACATACAGTTTTGTAATTTCTTATAAAAAGAACAAGCTGGTACACGTTGGAACAACAGTTTTATTAATCAATTATGTAGTCTCCGCAAGTTCCCATAATTGTTTCCCAACGTGTTATGGAACAGGTGCATTCTTTTCTCGTGAAAACTAGGTATTCATCTACGTTGTTTCTCTCGAACAAAAGCTGCCGAGGTCACTAAAAATCGAACTTTTTCGCAGTAATCGAATAATGAAATTTCAAAGAATGATTCGATCACAGCGAATATCTCGTCCGCTCCATTGTGTTTTATTGACGTTTGTATAACTTTGTTAATTTGCTGGATGCGTTGATAACAATTATCGACGAATTTCCAATTGAGCGCCGTTCCGTTCATAAACTCGGAAATAATTCGGCTTTCAATTCGTTCTCGAGCGAGATGCGGACGTTTTAATCGATCGCGGGAAAGTTATTTGGGTTGAAAAAATAGGATTCGTACAGTTTGCTCCGGTTACCGCGGTACCTGCCAATACAATTATAGCTAGAGTAGCGTAATTATTCCTCGCTGTTTCATGATTACACGCGGTGTATCGGTCTTATCAATTATACACGAGGACGGTCTCTTCGTTGCGGCGCGGCGGTGCAGCTATCGGAAGCGTTACGCGTCTCTGGATGAATGGTAACGAAGGCACTTTGTCCGCTTGGTTGTCGAGTTACACGTCAAAGGGACTGTTTCTACGTATCCGACGACGGTTCTCGTATTCCCATTAATATTCTCGGGTTTTTTGCAGCACTAGCAGGAAAGGCGTTAGGGAATGATTACAGGGAGACGATGGCCTCCTCGGCTCGGCTCGGCTCGGCTCGTATGTGGGCCAGTGGAATGGCGCCCTGTTGCTTTTAGTTGATGAACCGTCCCTATTGCCAACGGTTTCCCTTCTGCCTGAACTGGTGCTGGTGCCTGACACCGGTGTGTTAGTGTGCCTCTGCCACGTTGCTTTCTGCTTTCGCCAAAAGCTTTGCGATTTTAGTGCTTCGTCTACTGTTTTTTTTTGAGTTCCTGCACGCCCGAAAATATCTCCAGCAGTACGTCTACCTGTGCCCATTCCGTCCTTCATTCCTTTTTAACGAGTCATTTTTATATGTTCGGGGAATACCCGACACGACCTATTTACCTCTGTCTCCACATTCTTTTAGGCACTGTGTCGGATGAATGAATACGGAGATTTGTTCTCGATGAATGTAGCCCCCGTTAACCCCTTGCACCGTTATTTATTTTACAGTTACCGTGATTAGAACTTCTTTGTTCTCCACAATTTTCTGCGAGAAAGAAAGAATTCATCTTATGCCTGTGTATTCTCTGATGGTTATTTATAACAACGAAATAGAATTTTATTTTGTGACCATTGTAGTGCAAATTGAATTTCGGTCACAACATTTATAGGGCTCCCACAGAAAACCTTTCTGTGATAAGTTTCCAGTCGGTACCCCTTCCACAAGGGTAGTTACAGAGTCAGCACGGTTTAATATTTTTTATTTTTCAACAAAAAATTATATAATAGTACACATTATAATGAATTATTTCATAATTTTTGGTTGTAAAATTGAGTTTTAAACAACTCCGGAAGCGTAAGACGTGAGGCATGACAGTGAATGAGTGTGATCCGTCATGCTCCGATGTGAAACGATATTCGAGTACAGTAATTTCTCAATCGTAGTCCCAACACCCGTGTTATGAACGGACTACGATCAAATTTTGATTTATAACTGTGTCTACCCTACCGCGCTGAGACTTCAAGCGAGAAGCCGAACGTAGAGAAGGACAGAATGAAATAGGATCGCGTGGCCGAAGCGTGTCCCCGTCGCCGGCACAGTTTAAAGGCCCGTGCATCATCACAATAAAACACCAAGACCTTAGCTTCTTTATTTTCGATGATATCATTATGGAACTTTCACCAACATATTCGTGGCATTTCTCTGATTAAAATCATACCAAACAGTTTTTATTTTTTTCACTCGCTATCTTCTTCCATTCCCTACAGTTACTCCATACCGTCAATGAAACCACTAAATATTGGCCAAATTATATCGTGTTTGGTCTTGTTTTAATCAGAAAAATGCCAGAAATAAGGTAGTGAAAGTCCCATAAAACAATCATGGAAATTACTGTTCGCGTCTCTTTCTTTCCAATACGCTCTTCTTCGTTGCGTTCGAAACTTTCATCGTCGATTAAACCACTAAATATTGGCCAAATTATATCGTGTTTGGTATGATTTTAATCAGAAAAATGCCAGGAATAAGCCAGTAAAATCTCATAAAAAAATAATGAAAATTAAGTAGTTTGAAAATTCGATTCACTCGAGTCAATGTAGTGGTGTTCACACCGATATACCCGAGCCGACATCAAACATCGCCGTCCTGCTGCCCGGCGCAGCGTTGACAGGCGGTGGAATGGGTAGCCACTGGACTACGATTGCAGAGGCGACCGAGGACTACGATTGAGAAATTACTGTACACTCGGGAGAGCCGGGCCAGTGAGAAACAGATAGCTGTGCAATCAGTGTTGGGCAAATTTTATTTTAAATAAGAAATAATTAATCGTAAATAAACGCGTGATTTTAATTGCAAATAATAACTAAACTTTTTATTTAAATAAAAGTAATTTCAATAATTCCAGAAGTGATCTATTTATTATTTCTTATTTGCAAATAAACCATTGTTTATTATTTGAATTGAGGTGGAAATCAAATAAATGGTTTTTGTAAATAACAATTAACTTTATCATTTAAAATAACTCATTTAGACTGTCGGTGAGTGGTCGGCACCTCTCCTTTCCTTTATAGGAGAGGGGGTGGTGCCGTTAGGACACCTGTCCCTCTCTACCGATCGCACACCGACAGCATAGTCAGTATCATATGGCGACCGGCCCTCGGCCCCGTAGGGTTGCGTATACCACTGCTTTCAACCGCCATTCTGTTTTTTATAACCCGGGCAACTTACAGAGTAGTCGATCTACTCATCAGGGAGCTGATCATCATCGATGAGAAGGCCATTCTACCTAGCGTTTCGGATTTTTGAGCGTTTTACGGCTCGGAGTGTATTGTTGGGCCTTGCTCACCTTCAGATCATGCAGGTTTGCCAGCACCTGCCCGTTTTGGCCCCCCATCTTCACCATAAATCCACGTTATGCGCCTTTGAGTGTGATAACCCTTTCCCTAATCTGTCCCGGCTGTCCAGGATCACCTCGACCTAACCACAACTCATTCTAATTGACGCATGCGCAAAGCACGAACATAAAGATAATCGGTAAGTCAGTAGTCGGTAAGCTAGAGCGCAACATTGAAATGATAAAAAATTTTTTTTCGAAACGGGAGAAATCCTTCTGGCAATCGTCATTTGAGTCAAAGAAGAACCTATTTTCAAAATTTCATCGAATTCTGATGTTTGCTATGAACGGAAGAACAGCCGAATTCACCTTTTATTACCCAAAATTCTGTGTGCAATCGCCACATAAGTTTGCAGTTCGGTTGTACGGTCTTAGGGTCGATTCATACATCTCCGATATCGGAGTCCGACAAAATATTCTTACCCAGGTTTAAGTGAGACCGTCCACAACCGGAAAACTGAGTCCGATTTTCCTCCGATACTTTTCCTTCGAGTCGAACAGGCCATAACTAACAAATAAAAGGTTTCTATCCCTCCTCAGATGAACTATCGGTAGCTCTCCTTTATAACTTCATGGTAATGAGAAACATTCCTACTGAAGTTGCCTCAAAAATCTGCCGGAAATGCATGGATACCGAAAAACGCCGGCCGAATATGTATGAATCGGCCCTTATTCGCACAGTGTTGGTCTGTTGTCATCATTTTTTAAAGGGTTGTCCATCGGAATTTCGCACTTCTGTCCACCGCTGTACTTGCCACACGAGGAGGGACTTTCTCAGGATCAGGTGATCGTTTTGGTAGATGCGTCGCGTCGGGTGCGCAACAGAGATTAATTCGGCGAAGAAATGCAAACTCTGGTAGGATCTCGGCGAGTCTGGGCGCAGTTGAGTCGGCAGAAATAATTTCGGGCCCAGTTACCGTGTTATAAATCGCGCGCTTAACATAAACAAATAGGCCGGGGCTTGCTGCTTAAGAGAGTCGTTAAGGTGTTCAGCTGCGCGCGGGCATTATTCACGCGGTTCGCTCTCTGTATTCCGAGGCGTGCACACACCGGCTGTATTCACCAGTCCGTCTGTTTTCTCTGTTTCAGGTAAGTTTCGCAAGACGTAAACGGCGGTGGGTCTCCCTCCGACGAAGTTCCGGCTGTTATCGTAAGTAATGTCTTCCATTATCAGCGGCGGCCCGCTCGAACCGGGCGCATCGAAAATATCGTACACGAGCTGACGCGAACACACACATCTACCAGCCATACGCTACATGAAAACTTCCCTAAGTTTTGCACACGATATTGTATGTACACGGCCGTGTTCGGGCGTTCTACTTAACGAGCCTTCGGCGAACAGAATTTCGCGCGTTAAACGTGCCACCGGGGTTATAGGCTATACATATACAGTAAATCCTTGAATACTGTTCAAAAATCGTGTTCTGGGTGGACAGCGTTTGCAGAGAAGGTTTTAGTTTCTGATTTATGACCGTGTCTAGCGTCTACCGCGCAGACCCACAGTGTTGCGATCAATACTAATTAAGTGGACAAAAGTCATAATGTAATACCGTAAAAAATAGATGCTAGTCAATGAAGTTATGTCTAGACAGTGAGAATATTAATATATTATTATTATATTTTTCTATATTTTGTAACAAGGTCCGTGAAAGCTCATATCTAATTGATATTAATCGATAGTATTAAAATATATTTTGTACTTACTTTTTTGTGCTCTAAAGTAAATTTTTGTAATGAAAATTAACGGTGAAAGTACGGTTTACTGTCTTAATTAATTCCGATAGTTATACTATATTATAATATATATAATTATATATTATAGTTTTTTTTTATTATGCTATGAAACCCCACATGGAATTATTAGCAGCATGTACATATCTGTACATGCTAACATTACAATGACAACTTATAAACTAGGATAAGTAACATAATTAACAATTCTAGTACAACACTATAGATACAAACAGTGAGATTTGAGAAAACTGATATATATTATATATTATAGTTATTATGAAGGTTATTTATGTGATATTGAACAAGCTAAAAGTAGGCAATCCACGCCAATACTTAATTTTTCTCGAAGAATCACACCCCCTGCCCGGTTGCATCACTGTTCCCGGAAAACACCATGCACAGCAGAATGACGCGGTGTCGAGAAGCACTTTGAATTAAAAGCTCAAATTGCGTTGCTGTCGACGACATTTTAATTACCGGCCGTAGCCTTCATATGAAACAGGGATTTCAGTTAATGAAACCTTAGGCAAACTCCTCGCAGCAGTCGCCGTCAAGAAGCGTGCGAACGTTCCTTTTGATTCTCGGCGCCTCCTTCTCCCGCTTCTCCGTCTCTCGTTCGAATCTTTCGTCGCGTCGTCGTTCGAAACCCGACAGCCCGGTCGGATTCCGTAGATACTAGCGGACTCTGTAAACGCGTTAATTGGGCATCAAGGGGTGTGGCGTCTTTGATGTTACGATCGTCCTTGATTTCTTTCGACCCTTCTTACGGACCGATGTCGTGTTTCCCGTTTTACCTTTCGCGTTTCACTTTCACCGTTCCTACCTTCCCGTATTGATTGTCGGACGTAATCAGCCAGCCGGAATCACGCCTGGCAGTTTTTTCTGGTGATAGACGCTACCCGAAATATTTATTACATAACTGTTTAATTCATAGATGTAGTAATTTGATCAGTGGACTTCAGTCTTTTATGCAAAATAGAAATATACTTTAATTGCGAGAAGCTGAAGCTCAATATACAGTGACTTCCATTAATATTCGGACGCTCTAAAAAAAACGATAACTGGTTTAACATTGAACTATACGATTTGAATTTTTGTTGGGAAGCTAGAGCAAATAGTTTGCTACAGAAAGTGGAAAAACTTTTTTTCACAAATTGCAATTGATCGGAGGTGTAGAAAAAATACTGAAAGTTGCTTTTTACAATTTTTTTATGTGGGCCTATATTGAAAATTTAAAAAATACGTTTTGAAGATCTGTATCAGTGATATCCACTGGTAAAGTTTCATCAAAATCGATTGATGCGAAAAAAACGACAGACATTGAAAGATGTAATCCTTAGATTTACTGCAGTTAAAAGCCGAAAATCGTTAAAATCGATAAAGGATCGATTTTTACGAAATTTTCAGAATATGTTTAATTGACACAGGATTTACAAAAAATATTTTTTAAATTGTCAATACAGGTTTAAGAGAAAAAGTTGTAAAATGCAACTTTTAGTATGTCTTCTACAATTCCGATCAATTACAACTTTGACAAAATTTTTTGCACATTCTGTAGTAAACTAATTGCTCTAGCTTCCCAAAAAACTTCAAGTAGTACAGTACAGTATTTAAAAAGTTATCTTTTTAATATCTATTTTTCTTTAAAATTTTATTTATTTATTTATTTATTTAGTTATTTTTCTTTTAAAGTTATCTATTTAATACCTTTTTAAGAGTGAACGAATAATTTTGAGACTCAGTGTACCTGAACGTGTTTTTTAGATCCAGAGCAGTTATATGCACTGCGAAAGTTTCATGGAAATCGGTTGATGCGGGAAAAAACGACAGGCATTGAAAAATGTGAGAATCTATAGATTTACTGCAGTTATAGCCCGAAAATCGTGAAAATCTGAAATTTTTACCATCGTTAAACGTTTGTAGCTCATTGCAACGTCGAACAATATTGACGACATTTTCAGAATATGTTTAATTGACACAGATCTACAAAACGTATTTTTAAAATTTTCAATATAGGCCCACATAAAAAAGTTGTAAAATGCAACTTTTAGTATGTCTTCTACAATTCCGATCAATTACAACTTTTGACAAAATTTTTTGCACATTCTGTAGTAAACTAATTGCTCTAGCTTGCCCAAAAAATTCAAGTCGTATAGTTCAATGTTAAACCAGTTACCTTTTTTTGAGAGCGTCCGAATATTAATGGGAGTCACTGTAAATGAATTGGTTAAACTTTCACTCAGGGGATCAACAATTTCCAACTTTTCTGAATCTAATATTAGATGACTCCTAGGATTTAAAGTTTTATCTTTTTTTTTGTCGAATTGAAGAATATTACATTTAGGAAAGTTGAACATTTTTGGTCTCCTGAGTCAAAAGAAGAGTTCATACTATTAAATTTAATCCTTTAATCATTTTAATATGGATAATGAAAACAATACAACAGTATTCTTATATTAGTATATCTTTCTACGTTTCACACAGACAATTTCTTCATAGATGCATATAAAACCACAGTTTAGTGATTAACCGTGTAGTAAATATGTAGACTGAATCCAATTGGGAAGAGTAGAAAGATTAGAAAAATATAAGAATATCAATAATTTCAGATTACTGTACATTCACTGTAGATGAAGCAAAAAGTGAAGGAAACTTTCAGAATCTTCTCTTGGTCAGTCAGCACATGAAAAGGAATAAAATTAGAGGGCGTCCTAACATTTTATTGCTCCTTCGTTTGTTAAGGGACACCCTAACGCTTTTTTTAGTATTGCAAGATATATTTCTAAGCTAACGAACTTGGCCGTATTTTGTTTGATCTCACAACTTTTTACGGCCATAGAGAACTTGGCTCCTGTTTACAGGATGTTTTTGTTGGGATTTCATCAATTTTTGTTGTCCATGGTTAAATTTCATCAATTTTTGAGTCCATGGTTAAATTCAATTTTAAAAGAAAAGAATAAAAAAAAAGTAATATGTCAAACTTTGATAATTATTCCTTTGGTTGTTTGTTATGGTGGACCTATGTACCAAATTTCAAGCTTCTAGGTCAATGGGAAGTACCCAATAGGTTTTGATGATCTGTCAGTGAGTGAGTCAGTGACAAAGTTAGCGAATTTTTGTGGTCCTATATCTCGGAACCTACTAATGTTAAAAGATTAATGTTTTGCCAATATGGAGACATGATAGCACTTAACAAATGTACAAAATTACATCTCTCCATCTGCCTCCAATTCCGAGTTACAAGCCTCTACAAAACGGCCAAGTTGTTTCGTGTAAAAGGAGGTAGTGCGAGATCTTGGCTGGTGCACTACCGTGCACCTAGATACAAATTATATTCATTCACAGAAGGAGGTGTGCATTCAGGTCATCCTATAACAATTTTCTTCGCGATATCAAAGTAGCGATAGTAACGTTGAGATTGTCTAAAACAGTTCGGTTCTCTTGGTAAAGTTTGAACAGAGTGAGAAAAGGCGGGAAACTCGAATAACGTCGACCTATTTTCGAATTTTTCCGCGCTGTTGATCGCGAAATCTATTCGAATTGATTCTCGGTCGTCCGATAGCGGTCTGAAGGATTTAGAGGAGATTCAGGGCAACGACTTCCTGGCACGTTATGCGTGCAACGATAATGGCTGATGTGGATTGACCGAACCGACCAGTGATTTACCGTTAATGGTTGCGTACCGTGTATTGGGATGAAGTTCGTCTCCTGATGGATGGTGGTCCCGTGAAATTTGCTCGAGGGTTTAATAACTTTGTCATGATCGAGATTCGTTCTGAAATTGTATCGGGCTTTTCTGAAAACGACGTGGTCGTTCAGTGACATGTCATCGTTCCATTAGAAAAGTAGTCGCTGCATGCATACGGGCTGAGTGAGGCATTAATCGATTAAAATTTTAACCAAGATTGATTGATTAATGTGTACGATTAAAATAGGTAATCATTGAAAAATGGACGATTGATTCAATCGATTGATGAAGGTAATCGTCAATTACGAGATCTATTTTACGAGATTAATTTTTAATCAAATAGATTAAAAATAAAAATCATCGGTAAATCCGAGACTGATTTAATCAATTGTTAAAGTTAATCTATCCATACGATCTATCCACAAATAGTAATAAGTAGGGGGAGCGGAGGTAGAGAATTGACAGAAATCCATCTCAACAGAAACTCAGTTTACATTTTTTTCAGTATGCATACCGACTTGATTCCGTATTTCATTTCGAAATTTCAGCAGTTAATCATTAATCAATTATCCGATTGACGATTACAATTAAAAAGAATGTAATCGTTAACCGTAATTAACGACTAAAGCAGGAGTTTAATTGTTAATTGCGATTCACGATTGAAGTAAAAATTTAATCGTCAATCGTTGATTCTTTAGAAGGTAACAATTTTCTGATGTAACGGAAGTCGATGTTACGGAAGTTGAAACTCGAGTGGCGCGAAAATTTAAATTAAGAATAAACGGAGAAGAATAATAATTTCTTACCCCGACGGGATTCGAACGCCTGTCTAGTTTTTTATTTTTATTTACATGAATTACAGTAATATAATTAAATATATTACTGACATGTTAGATATATTATTTTTTTCTTATTGCTTATTAAGTACAGATATAGATAAACTATTATACCTAATAAACAATAAGTTTCACGTCTGTCGCGTGTGGTTTCCGACGCGCATGATTTTTGAAGTGAAGCTTCTTTGCTGAGGGTAACAATTTTCTGACGTAACGGAAGTCGATGTTACGGAAGTTGAAACTCGAGTGGCGCGAAAATTTAAACTAAGAATAAACGGAGAAAAATAATAATTTCTTACCTCGACGGGATTCGAAACCCTGTCTAGTTTTTTATTTTTATTTACATGAATTACAGTAATATAATTAAATATATCACTGACATGTTAGATATATTATTTTATTCTTATTGCTTATTAAGTACAGATATAGATAAACTATTATACCTAATAAACAATAAGTTTCACGTCTGTCGCGTGTGGTTTCCGACGCGCATGATTTTTGAAGTGAAGCTTCTTTGCTGAGGGTAACAATTTTCTGACGTAACGGAAGTCGATGTTACGGAAGTTGAAACTCGAGTGGCGCGAAAATTTAAACTAAGAATAAACGGAGAAAAATAATAATTTCTTACCTCGACGGGATTCGAAACCCTGTCTAGTTTTTTATTTTTATTTACATGAATTACAGTAATATAATTAAATATATCACTGACATGTTAGATATATTATTTTATTCTTATTGCTTATTAAGTACAGATATAGATAAACTATTATACCTAATAAACAATAAGTTTCACGTCTGTCGCGTGTGGTTTCCGACGCGTATGATTTTTTTTCTTTGCAAGTGTGCGCATGGAGAACACATGAAAGTGAGCTTTATTTTATTAAATGGAATAATATAATTTTATATAAACTATTCGATGCGTCTTGGTATTCCGAATAAAAATGTATGAATCTGTTTCAATTCAGAATATCGCGATATTATTAATAGACAGGTGTGCACTGGCACAGCTTCGTAAATCGGTCGTAAGTCTTAAAAATCGTTTTGTCCATTTATCGTTCTGTCGCAGTAGAGTTATTGTCGTCGCCACAAATGTACACAGACGGGGTGGCTGCGCGCGTAAGTGGGAGCATACCACAAAAAACGGTGGTGCATTTTTCGTTTCGACCAATCGAAAAATTTTCGCGTGAAATGCCGCGGCGCGGTGAGGCTTTTATCGTCGCAGTAAATGACGGACGAAGTGAACGTTTAAGTCGTTTCGTCGCGATGCGGTGCAATTGTGCATCTTTTTCTGGAACGAGGACTTTAGATGGAAAGGGGACGAGTTTTCGGGAGGTTTTGTACTCACCCTCTCGCCATTCCAATTTATCGGGATTGTATCGAGTTCGAATACGTAAAACTCTCCTTAAATGAGAAAATTCGCACGACAAAACTGGTTGAAATAATTTTACCAATTTTGCCAAAATCATGACCGTATACAGAGTGTCCCAAAATTCCTTCAACACCCGGAAATGGGAGATACCTGAGATCATTTGAAGCAACATTTTCCTTTGCAAAAATGGCGTCTACGGCTTTATTAAGGAGTTATTAATGAAAAACACGGACCAATCAAAGCGCGGAAACAGCGGTGTTGTGGCATCACCAACGTCGCGAAAATGATATTATTCACGATGTGACGCGTGCTTAAATGTATGCGAGCTAGTTTCAGGTTCCCGGGAGAATATACAGTAATTTCTCAATCGTAGTCCCAACACCCGTGTTATGAACGGACTACGATCAAGTAGGGTGGCTATTTTTTGATTTATGACTGCGTCTACCCTACCGCGCTGAGACTTCAAACGACAAGCCGAACGTAGAGAAGGACAGAATGAAATAGGATCGCGTGGCCGAAGCGTGTCCCCGTCGCCGGTACAGTTTAAAGGCCCGTGCGTCATCACAATAAAACACCAAGACCTTAGCTTCTTTATTTTCGATGATATCATTATGGAACTTTCACCAACATATTCGTGGCATTTCCCTGATTAAAATCATACGAAACACGATATAATTTGGCCAATATTTAGTTTTTATTTTTTTCACTCGCTATCTTCTTCCATTCCCTACAGTTACTCCATACCGTCAATGAAACCACTAAATATTGGCCAAATTATATTGTGTTTGGTCTTGTTTTAATCAGAAAAATGCCAGAAATAAGGTAGTGAAAGTCCCATAAAACAATCATGGAAATTACTGTTCGCGTCTCTTTCTTTCCAATACGCTCTTCTTCGTTGCGTTCGAAACTTTCATCGTCGATTAAACCACTAAATATTGGCCAAATTATATCGTGTTTCGTATGATTTTAATCAGAAAAATGCCAGGAATAAGCCAGTAAAATCTCATAAAAAAATAATGAAAATTAAGTAGTTTGAAAATTCGATTCACTCGAGTCAATGTAGAGGTGTTCACACCGATATACCCGAGCCGACATCAAACATCGCCGTCCTGCTGCCCGGCGCAGCGTTGACAGGCGGTGGAATGGGTAGGCACTGGACTACGATTGCAGAGGCGACCGAGGACTACGATTGAGAAATTACTGTATGACGGCAATAATCAAGACACCTTTGGTGTCAACAATATATATGTATTTAATAAAAACAGTATAGTTACTTTACAGTGCTATGAATGCAATAGAGCGATGTTGAAGAAGCGAGAAGTTCGAAGTTATCTGAGTAGAACGGAAAAGAATCGCATTTTCTATATCATAAAATTAAATTTTAATTATATTCATAAGCAATGAGTATTGTCAAACACACTCGGACACTGGCCTGCTTAGTTTTTCTCTAGATACACAAGACAAAATTTAATTAAAATCGATGAAAATGTAACTCGTACGACCTTCAATGTGATAATGCATCTGTGCCACGAACGAAGGAAATGTTACGCACCTGTAGTTAGCGATGGGCATACAATACTCTAATAGATGTATAATGATTTTGGCGCACAGGTTCAATCAATAATAAAAACTTATTTAATAACAATTTTGCAAATTAAGACCTCAACGTTTCGGTCCTGATGAGGATCATTCTCAAGAGAGATTTTTGCGTTTGTTATATAAGATTAAACGTACATCTTTCATAAAATTTATATTTATATTTATATAAAATTTACGTTTAATCTTATGTAACAAACGCAAAAATCTCTCTTGAGAATGATCCTCATCAGGATCGAAACGTTGAGGTCTTAATTTACAAAATTGTTATTAAATATGTTTTTATTATTGATTTAACCTGTGCGCCGAAATCATCATATATCTATTATCGAATTCTTTATTTATTAGTGCCAATTATTCAATAATAAATTCAACGTTCCTAGATCACACAGTTCAAACAGACCGTTACAAGCACGTTGTTTCTTAGACAATCTCGAACACACGCACGCGTCGGACCCCCTACAACGCACGACAAAATCGGCTCAGTGCTGCCAACGTGAGCCATGATGATGATTATTTTTCACAAAAATGTTAAAAGTCGTGATAATCATAATTAATTATATATTATATTATATATTACATAATATAATATATATTTTATATTATATTAATATAATATATATTATACATTATATAATATATATTATTATATATTTTATATTATTATATATATTATATATTTTATAATGTATATATTATGTATTATATTATATATTACATATATTAAATTATATATTGTATATTATAATATTAACATCATAAATTATATTTATATATTATATATTATATATTATATATTACAATTAAAAAGTTATACTTTTTATAATATTGGTACATTCATTCTGTTATTTATCCCAATGTTGACATGATGTAATTACTGTTTCGTGATAGATGTAACATTTCAAGAGTTCCAATCCCTACAAATCTTCCAAAGTTTTAAGGCTCTCAAGATTTTCAATACAATGAAGACTTTCAAGACGTCCAAGAGTTTCACGAGTCCTAAGCTTCGAATGATGTTGCAAGTGATTCGAATTTTTTGTCGTAAATATTGATTCGAAGCAATTCGAAGTGATTCAGGTCTATCGCTAATTGCCTTATCACACGCAACAATCTAATGTTTAAATATAATTGCATCGATTTCCGTGCTAGCAACTAAATTTAGTTAGAGGCAGCTTCAAGCCAAAATGGAGGGATACCGGTCACTACGGAATGACCGTCGTTAAGCGGTTCGAAACAATAAATCTTGAAACCCTTTTTGCCACGTTCTGTAATCCTACAGTTAGCTCCGCATATGTTACCCGCTTACGCGACATCCCTATACAGCTTAAAGCCTGTTTGTGGACAGGCTGCAATCGGGAAAGTTGTTTTGCTCGTGTACGAAATATCATGTTGTCTGGCGCTCGAATATTTTCGTGAAACGCTTGCCACGTATGTTGAATATGTTCTTCGAATTCGGTTCCTGGGATTCGATTTAATTTCCACTATTGTCAACCTTCACTTAATTCCCTCGTGAATTTATTTTTTTTTCGTAATTTATGAACAGTATACAATTCTATTGTCATGTTCCCATTGTTGGTTTTAGATCAATTATAGATTCGACTGTATTGCTACTCGAGAATTAACACGAACCAATCAGAGCCCGGTTATAGCGAACGGAGTCCGACTCGGCGACAGATCCCGCTTAAGGGGGTAGAGTACCCACGTGACCATGGTATTTTTCAGTGTGATCAACCCCCGCGCGAAAAACCAATTTGGCAACAGTGATGAACATACATGTGCATTGATTTGCATCTATCTAACTCTTCAATTTCGCTATAATTACAGGTTTTTTTCTTTTAAACATTATCTTCATTGCTATTAATGGATCCGAGTGACTTCATGCCCTTTACACTTTTGTTGTTAAGAAACTACGCTAATAATTCTCCTGACTAAGCGCCATCTCGTCCAAGTAGCTGAACTAAAATTGCTTCTACTCACCCTTCATGAAGGGAATCTGGGAAACAATTGAATGCGATCACGGGAACACACCTCACATCCTCATACGATTTTATATTGAGTTTAGTGAGGGCTCATTTGAAAGAGGAAGGTTAAACGAAGCGCGCGTGGGTCCCTAAATAAGCAGGAAAAATCTTTTTGTGATCGAAAAATACATTAGAAAATCCGGAATTTTTCTTCATTTGTTTTCCCTACTTTGGACAGTCACATTACTGGATATAAACATAATGTAACTGAAGTTGGACCCACGCGCGCTTCGTTTATCGTTCCTCTTTAGAATGAGCCCTCACTCAGCTCAAAATATAATGATATGACGACGTGAGGTGTGTTCCCGTAAACCCCTGTTTTCACTTGTTTTCTGGTAATATTCTGGTTAGATTCTAGTAATGTCACGTGGGTACTCTACCCCCTTAAGGGAGTACCAGACCCTCTGATCTGGGTAATTATCAGTGTAACCAACCTCCACGCTGAAAAACAGTTTGGCAACAGTGATGAACATACATTTGTATCAATCTAACGCTTCAGTTTCGCTATCAATACAGGTTTTTTTCTTTTTATCAATATCTTTATTGCTATTAATGGATCCGTGTGGCTTCAAACCCTTTATATTTTTGTTGTTACGAGTCTACGCTGATAGTTCTCCTGTCTAAGCGCCATGTCGTTTGAGTAGCTGAACTAAAATTGGTTCTACTTGCCCTTCATTGCCCTTCATGAACGGAATCTGGGGAACAATTGAATGCGATCACGGGAAAACATTTTTTGTCCTCATATTAGCATGTTATGAGCTGTGTGAGGGCTCATTGTAAAGGTTTATTAAATATAAATAAATATTCTTTTATTTTCTTGTATATTCTTGTATATGCTTGTATAATCTTGTATAATCTTGTATATTCTTGCATATTTTTGTATATTCTTGTATATGCTTGTATAATCTTGTATAGTCTTGTATATTTTTATATATTCTTCTATATTCTTGCATATTCTTGTATATTCTTGCACATTCTTGTATATGCTTATATTTTTGTATATTCTTGTATATGCTTGTATATTCTTGTATATTCTTGTATATTCTTGTATATTCTTGCATATGCTTGTATGTTCTTATATATTCTTGTATATGCTTGTATATTCTTGTATATTCTTCCATATTCTTGCATATGCTTGTATGTTCTTATATATTCTTGTATATGCTTGTATAATCTTGTATAGTCTTGTATATTCTTATATATGCTTGTATATGCTTGTATATTCTTGCATATTCTTGTATATTCTTGTATATTCTTGTTTATTCATTGAGGAAGGTTCATCATAGCCCGCTCTGCTCATAATTTAAGTCGAAAAAATTGTTTTGTATTAGAAAAATACATGGGAACCTGAGGGTGGTCGTCTCGACTTGTTTGCTCTACTTTGGACGCTCATATTATTAAATATAAACATAATCTCGTTAAATCATCAGCAGAGTGGGCTATGATGAACCTTCCTCTTTAGAACAAGCCCTCACACAGCTCGTAACATGCTTGTATAAAAACAAAAAATGGTTTCCCGTATACACGGTTTTCTTTTGTTTTTCTAGTAATATTCTAGTAATATGCTAGTCATATCCATGGGTACGGTACCCTCTTAACGTGGTGTCGCTATTGGCCGAACCAGAATCAATCTGCTGTAGCCGCGCTCTGATTGGTCCGTGTTTTTCGTTAATAACTCCTAAACAAAGCCGCGGACGCCATTTTTGTAAAGGAAAAAATCGCTTCAAATGACCCAAGGAACCTCCCATTTCCGGGAGTTACACTTATTTTGGGACACCCTGTATAGGGGCACTGAATCCCTTCTTTTTCGGGCATTAGATCTCGAGAGTTTCACGTTATACTGTCAAAGCAAGACCGGGCTCGAGTTCCCTTTCGCGCCTCTACAAAGTAACAGACGGTATGTTTCATACGAACACGCAGACAGATCGTCTCCGCATTTTTCCTCGCTGCGTAAAACCCGAGGTTAATCCGCGAAAATTCACACTCTACATTTGTATTCCTGTGATATTACAGATTATATTATCGTACGTTAAACTTAAACCTTTTTTTTTTGTTAAGGATAGTGGTAAAAGTTCAAAAACCTCCACTACCCGGGACAACCAATGGGTTGCCTCTCTATCTTCAATGTCCCGCTAGCTGGATTCCCGGGGACCTGCTATTCGCATAACTCCCGGGTCCAAACGGGTGACCCACACCTGTTCTTGTCTTTTAACGTTAAATTTAAACCTAAAGTTCATTTCAATAATAATTTCCCTATTCGATTCCCAGTCGTTAGCATCCTACGACGATACACCTTTACCGCTCAAGGTGTATCAAATTATTCAAACAAGTTACGAGTCGGCGGAACCACGACCTTATCCTTTCCGACAGTGGCACAAACGGATATCCTGGTGGTGAAAGAGACACTGGCTAGTCCGGCGTGTACCCCTGAAAAGGTAGCTCCACTGTACCCAATTTCCACACAAGCGGATATCCTGGCGGCGAAAGAGACACTGTCCGGCGTGTACAATTCCTACCTACACCAAAAACTCTCAAAAATATCCCAAACAATCCTCGGTTTTCGCTCGCTGCCAAACCTCGACTCGTAACCAGTGTTGGGCAACAAATAAATTAATTTAAATAAATAATTATTTAAATAACAAGTTATTTGTTATTTGGATATTCAAATAAAACGCAGAAATAATTATTTTTTAATTGAGCAAGTCTAAATGAATTTATTTAAAATAATAAAGTCTAATTGAATTTATTTAAAATAATAAAGTCTAAATGAATTTATTTGAAATAATAAAGTCTAAATGAATTTATTTAAAATAATAAAGTTAATTGTTATTTACAAATACAATTTTCAATTATTATTTGTATTAACATATGATAAATTAACCCTTAGCACTCTAATGGTGACTCTGAGGCACCATTAAAAATTGCTGTACCATTATTCAAAATATTGTATACATTATTAAATACATGGGTGTCTAATCGATTACTAAACAGTTAGGTATTGTATGAGGTATTATATCAATATCATATCCATGCAATTTTTAAAATCATAGGTAATGGAAATATTCCAGGTAGGAAAACATGTTTAATTTTTTAGTTAAAGTAGCTCAGAGTGCAAAGGGTTGAATTGTATTTTCATTCATTAATCCGCCCTCCGGACGAGCCCGAACACTGGCACATTGATTTCCATCTCAATCCAAATAATAAATAAACTTTTATTTGCAAATAAGAAATAATAAATAGATTATTTATGGAATTATTTAAATAACTTTAATTTAAATAACAAGTTTAGTTATTATTTGAAAATAAAATCACACGTTTATTTATTATTTAAAATAAAATTTGCCCAACATTGCTCGTAACATCCTACATCTCGGAACTTACTAATGTTGGAAGATTAATGTTTTGTTAATACTGAGATATGATAGCATTTAACAAGTGTACGAAATTGCATCTCTCAATCTGCTTCCAGTGTCGATTTATAAGCCTCTAAAAAACCAAGTTGTTTCGTGTAAAAGGTGGTAGTGCAAGAACTTGGCTGGTACACTACAATGCACCAAGATTGTTTAAAGTAAAAGCAGACAAGGAACAGCCCCTTGAAACAAATTAAAAAAAACACTGTAAACAGTAGGGAGTTGTTGGGCGAGAAAATTGAAAAATAATTAGGACTGCAAAGGGTTAAGTCGAAATTGGTACAATTCGAAGATCAATTATACGTTCTCGGCGCACAGTTTCGATCAAAAATAAAGCAAAGACAAAGCAAATTAGCAATATTTAAATGTAACTCAACGTTTCGATCCAGGTGTGGATCATTTTCCAGAGCAATTGCTTTTGCTAAGTGTAAAGAACAGTTTTAAAAACAATGACTGAGTTCCATGCTGGTCTACATTGAACTGATGATTGAACTACATTGAACATGAAGTTCAATGTAGACCAGCATGGAACTCAGTCATTATTTTTAAAACTGTTCTTTACACTTAGCAAAAGCAATTGCTCTTGAAAATGATCCACACCTGGATCGAAACATTGAGTTACATTTAAATATTGCTAATTTGCTCTGTTTTTGCTTAATTTTTTATCGAAACTGTGCGCCGAGAACATATAATTGATTTATATTAAAATTCACGATCAAGAAACACGTAACTACAATTCGAAGATGTTCGCTGTTCCCTGAAAATTAAAAATTGGGAGGTTCTCTTGTATTTTCCAGAGGATCATGGTGGATGTTTCGTAGTCTGTCAACCCTACAGGTAATGAAAGAAGCCGTGGCATATAATGGCGGAGCAGATGTCGTCTATTGTCGACGGAATCAATCGAATTCTATTTTCCTCGGATGTCTTTCGCTGTCCGACGAAATTTCTTGCAGCGTGAAACAATAGGGGTTGGGGTGAGGTCTGGCTTTCCCGGGGGTAGGTTAATTAACTGGAGGAGAGCTATTAGAGTAATTTATCGGCGTAGTGCGCGAACATGGACGTGGAAAGCAGAACGAGCTACTTAGTGTGAGGGGGTTTCAAGCTAGCCTATCCGCAATACCCATGTCGGGGCCGGCAAATCCACGAACAATGGTTTCAACTCGGCGAAAGAGGGTGACCATTGTAGTGGTGACCAAAGAAAAGAGTCCTGCAGGTGTTGGTGGTGGTGACGGTGGTGCTGCTGCTGCCCGGATATCCGGGCTACATTTATGAGAATCAATGATAGATCTCGCCGCTAGAAATTCGTTGTACTACTCGTGATTTAGATATTATGATCGGGTCCGGAGATAAACGATCCAAACTCGTTCATTGTGCAGACTCCTGAAATACGGCAGTTCAAAACGGTATAATTTGCTGTACAATGGAGTTGGGCAAAAATTTCATCAACGATTAACGAATACCCTAGCAGAACCAAAATATTGGGTAAATATTTTTTTCGAATACTGGAAAAATGTTTTTCAAGCTACGCTTTCATATGAAAAAATATGAGATCTGAATATTGTATACATGTACAATGTAAATTGAATGTTCAGAAAGTATTCAGAGAATAAATTTTAGATATTTAAAAAATATAAAGTAAATATTTAAAAAATGTGAAAACAATATTTAAATAACGTTCGATTAAATATTATAATTTAAGAAAAAGTTATAACAAAAATTAGAAACTATATAATATAGTAATACTTTCTGTGCTGGGCTTGAGGGAGTATTCATCGTTGTCTTCGAAAGCAGCTGAATTAAATTTCAAAAATTTTTATGCAGTTGGCGGGAATAAATGACAATCCTAGTCCTGCATAAAAATCAATGTTGGATCTCGTCACCAGAACTCGTTATTGCACCGGCGGACTATCCTAGAGCACCGACGAGATACTGTTTTAGACTGCCATCGCCCGTGGAACGGCGCAACGGTGGAAATTACAGTGACCTGAAAGACCACGTCGCTAAAAAAGTTCCACTACTAGTATAATAGTGTAGATAATTTCTTTTACGTTTATGAATGGATATACGATAGAATATAAGTTATATATATTTATATGTACAATATCAACACTTTATGTATGAACATAATATTAATAAATAAAAACAATGTCATAAAGAACCGCTTGTATTGATTGAACCACCTACTCTTCCCGAATGTCCGGCTCAACACTGAATTGTACTACTGAAATTCCGGATACCTCCTTTGATATCATATTCTCCTAATACAAAGTTCAATTTTCGAGGAAATAGAAAAATTTTCAAAAGTTTTCGACCGTCTGACTTGACGTTGATTTGTGCTACTGAACGTGAAAATTTTCGAGCGTCTGACTCATCGTTGACTTGTACTACTGAAATTCAATTTTCGAGATTTGCCGAAAATTTCGGCCGTCTGACTTGACGCTGAGTTGTACTACTGAACGTGAAAATTTTCGAGCGTCCGACTTATCGTTGACTTGTACTACTGAAATTCAATTTTCGAGATTTGCCGAAAATTTCGGCCGTCTGACTTGACGTTGAGTTGTACTACTGAACGTGAAAATTTTCGAGCGTCTGACTTATCGTTGACTTGTGCTACTGAATTACAATTTTCGAGATTTGCCGAAAATTTCGGCCGTCTGACTTGACGTTGAGGTGTACTACTGAACGTGAAAATTTTCGAGCGTCTGACTTATCGTTGACTTGTACTACTGAAATTCAATTTTCGTGATTTGCCGAAAATTTCGGCCGTCTGACTTGACGTTGAGGTGTACTACTGAACGTGAAAATTTTCGAGCGTCTGACTTATCGTTGACTTGTACTACTGAAATTCAATTTTCGTGATTTGCCGAAAATTTCGGCCGTCCGGCTTGACGTTGAGTTGTACTACTGAATTTTCGAAAATTTTCGAGCGTCTGACTTGACGTTGACATGTATTACTGAAACTCAATTTCATGTAGAGAGGAGGGAAGAAAGAACACATTAAGTATTGTAACTAATATTCTTTATTTTTCATCAAAAGATTACAATGTTATATGTATGGATCCGTGACGATTTGCTTTCTCACTGACGAGATCTCAGTGGTCTTCTGCACCGATGAGATCATTTCGATGGTCTTCAGTTTCTCAATTCAGCCAGAATATATCCTAGAAGGCGTAAGAGGACACCGAAATATTCGAGTGACATGAACTCCCGTAAGGCTGGATGTCTTTTAACAGTCTCTCGTCGGTGCCTGGAGTATCATCATCGGTTTCAAAGCTCGAAGGCGCAGGTCCATGATCCGAGGATTTCTTATATTCTGTAGAATTGGGGTAGAATGGAAGAGGGTTAGCGGGCGTGCGCCGGATACAAAGCGGCGGAAACTGAAAGATGAGAAACGCCGTGCCGCCGGTCGGAGTGATGTTGCTGTGATTGTTAGGCTGCGTTATGATAGAAGATGGTGCAAAAAATATTCGTGATAATGAGACACCGGCAGAGACAATGACGAGTATATTTTTTCCATTTTTATCGGTGCTATACGTGTTCCGAACTCTAGAATTATAAAGGAAATAATTCTTATCGATCGAAAATTGAAATATAAAATATGATTATGTTATCGGCGCCAGGTTCGATCATTTCAAGAAGAACAACAAATATGCAATTTAAATATTTAAGTTTCTCAACGAGCGATCTCAATGTGGATCATTATCAAGAGACAACATTTTTGCGTCTGCAAAAAAAATTCATAATATAAATTTTCGGAATTAAATATACTGTTTTCATGTAACCAAAGAAAGAAAAAGAAAAAAATTGAATACATACTTGCTGTGAAAAGTGGGACGAATACTTTTTAAGACACATAATTGTGAGTTACACTATTTAAACTCTACCTCATGCTGGCGATAATGTAACTGAAGCACAATGTGCTAACCCAACGCAAGGCAAGGCCTGTGTTGTGTATGTGAGAGACTCAAAATGATTGGTCTAGAATTATAACAGTTCTCTGTATCTCGATCGTCAATTGTTCAAAACTAAATTTATAACAATATATTAATGTTATCGGCGCCCTGGTTCGATCAATTGGAACAATAAGCAAGTTTGCAAAATAGAATGAAATTTAATTCAACGTTTCGATATATAGTTTAGACCATCTTCAAGAATAATATTCCTCATTATTGCCGTCTGTAAGGATTATCAAAAATAATTTTTAAAAACGTGAATTATATTAACAAAGGTGTGAAGAAAACCAGATTCAAAGACAAAGTATGTAGTAAAAACTTTGTTCCACTTTGTTCCAAAAAATATTGTTCCAATTGATCGAACCAGGGCGCCGATAACATTAATATATTGTTATGAACAATTGACGATCGAGATACAGAGAACTGTTACAATGGAAGGCGAAACAACCACAACAAACCAAAGTTTTTATGCGTCGGTGACAAACACATTGGCCTTGAGAACGTGAAAATCCTTAAGTTATGGACCCGCATAAAATCAAACATTATAAAGATGAGTAAACGAAAATTATTTCTTTTAAATTGTAGATCTAATAATGTTATTCCTGATTTCATAAGAAATAATGTCGTTAACACGCCGATAATATTAAATTTAGTCTAGAATTATAGTTCCCATTTATAGAATACTCTGTTGACGGAATAGTTTCAGAACGTTTTAATAATTCTACGTCACTCGAAGTTTCTAGATAGTTGTGAATCACTCCATTGTCGTAAAATTTTCTTCCAGTTGAAGAACCGAGAAAGCCTTAGAACTTTTCCCATAGTTTATGTTGAACTATACTCAAACCACTCCAACAGTTTCTATCCAACTAAAGTCTGTGTCAATAAATCTTTGTACAGTTGTAATTCTGGCTTGCCTTGCTTGTTTTTACATTTTATGGAGGAGAGATTTTGAATTTTATATATTAAACAACTTTGGCTGCTATGTTGGTTGTTATGGATTTACCACTAAAATGACTAGGTAAAATGCAGAACAGTAAAAACTTTTGAAGAATATACTCTACCTGTCGAAAGTTTGGATTCACTTGCTGATTTTTGAAAAATCGAATACACCGATAAATTTTGAAATGATCCATCGTTATTATATCAAATATTAACTAGTTGAATAATATTGCAAAACAGATTTCAGTATTTTATTTATTTGTTATTTAAATAATTATTTATTTGTTATTTAAATAATGATTTATTTGTTATTTAAATAATTATTTATTTAATTATTTATTTCTTATTTAAATAATTATTTATGTAATTATTAATTTGTTATTTAAATAAATTTATTTATTGCCCAACACTGATTATGCCATAAATACATGTTTTGTGTCGTTAAAAATAAAGG
This sequence comes from Lasioglossum villosulum, assembly GCA_963971365.1. NCBI lineage: Eukaryota > Metazoa > Arthropoda > Insecta > Hymenoptera > Halictidae > Lasioglossum > Lasioglossum villosulum. The sequence goes on from OZ020499.1 coordinate 12,633,725, forward strand.
AAACATTTGATTGGCCTACTGAGACGTCCTGTACATCTCGCTTTCGTTACGTTGAATTTAATTGGTCTTCGTATAAAATATAGCCGTGTAATCTTTCAACGGTAGTTTACCAGAACACTGTACAGTTCCTTTACTGAAATTTTATGTTGATCGATGGTGTCAGGAACATAAAGTTGCGCCAGCATTTCATTGCGTGTACCATCTCGTGTCATTTTTGCTAGGATGGAGGATTCAAATTCATACGTATCTCTATAGCTTTTTGTAAGGCTGTTGGCGTTTCCTTTTTGCTTCCCAAGCTACGAGTCTAGAATGATGTCGACAGTAGACGTCCTGCGTCGTCGTCGGATAAAACGCCACCTAACCGCGAGCTGGTAGATAGCTCCAGTGAAGTAGCTTAGACTTGAGCACCGGAACAAGATTCTTCCTCTTGGAACGATGTCAGAGACAAATCGCACCAGAAGCGCAGCCCTTGTTCTTTATCGCAGCCGCTTCGCCATGTGGGCCTTCTTCGTATACAGGGTGTCCAACATTCCTTTAAATTCCAGAAATGGAAGGTTCCTTGGGTCATTTGGAGCGACATTTTCCTGTACAAAAATGGCTTCCGCGGCTGTATGTGCGTCACGACGTCGACAATTACTTTAGCGACGATTCGAAAACGCGGAGGAATCTCAATTATTGAAATCCTGTCAAAAGATGTGTAGTGGACTGTATTGAATCGAGACGTGTCGCTGAAGGTGAACTAAATGTATTTTCACAGTAAAAGATGTACAATCAACTAGATGCTGTCAGTGCGACGGTTCGTAAGCAACTCTCGTTGTCGCAAGTGAAAGGTGGGAAGAAAGCTAGGGGTCGAAAAAATAGAGAGTGGGAGAATTGTTTAGGGATGGTCCGCAGGTAAACGAAAAAACGGTTGGTACATCTTGGGTTTTGCAAGTAACGGAAAATTTGGTTTTCCCAATTCGGACAGCTGCGCGGTTTATTGCGGTACCCTTCGAACATGCGGAAGCAATAAACCTCTGTACGGTGCCCCATGCGCCCGCACAGAGAACCCCCAAATACGGTGTTCCGTATCGGACGGAACAGGCTCCCCCCCATTGATCGATATGATCGATCAATCTATTGCATATGTTATACTACAACTATCGTCTAATCCTATTTTGTACATGGATTTCGCAATGTAGGATATAAGTAAACGTGAAATTATCCATAGAACATATTCCTTTGTCAGTATTATAAGTGGAAATGTCTTATAAACGATGGCGAATGTTTTAGTGCACGCGTTGTATTGTAATCCTTAATCTTAATTATGACTACCATATCCAAAGATTATAAACTAAGTCGGTTCAATTGGTAACGGTGCCACATTTTTTAGAGCGCGCTTATAAGTGCCGTGTGGTGTTTGAATGGTGACCACGCGGATCACGCCATCCTCTCCAGGGTGGACGGCAACTATTCGTCCTAGTTTCCATTGAAGAGGTGGACAATTATCATCTCTAATTGTCACCAGGGTCCCTTCCTTGATGTTCGTGACATCTGTGTGCCATTTGGTTCTGGTATGCAGCTCCTGCAAATATTCAGTCTGCCACCTTTTCCAGAAATGTTGTTTAATTTTCTGGATGTGTTGCCAAAGTGAGAGCTTGTTCGTTTGTATATCGACAAAATTGTACTCCGGTATGTTTGCTAACGACTCCCCTATGAGGAAATGGTTGGGTGATAGTGCTAGGAAATCATTGGGATCAGAGGATATAGGTGTCAGAGGACGTGAATTCAGTATTGATTCGATCTCAACGATTAAAGTATAAAACTGTTCGTACGTGAACATGGCATCACCTACTGTCTTATGCAAATGCTTTTTAAATGATCTAACTGCAGCCTCCCAAAGGCCGCCGAAATGTGGAGAACGAGGAGGGGAGAAATGCCACTCAACGTTTTCCTGCGTTAAAAACTGATGGAACTTGTCTTTATATTCATTCGATAGTAGGAATTCCCGAGTTTCTCTGATTTCATTTTTTACGCCTACGAAATTAGTGCCGTTATCTGAATAAATATGACATGGTTTTCCTCTTCTTGCGATAAACCGTTTGAGCGCTCCTAGACACGATTCCGCTGTCAAATCGGTGGCCAATTCTAAATGAATTGCCTTTGTCGCAAAACAAACAAAAACTGAGACGTAGCATTTTAATTTGCTTTGATTGCGGAACTTCTTTTCTTTGATGAGAAAAGGTCCGCAGTAATCGATTCCTACGGTTTCAAAAGGGCGTGTTTGTACAATCCTTCTCTTGGGTAAATTTCCCATTATGTATTGTGGTGTCTTGGGATTGTATTTGCAACATTTAATGCACTTATGTAGCAGTTGTTTTACACTGCTTTTTCCAGCTATCGGCCAATATTTTTTTCTTACCATGTATAAGGTGGCTTGTGTCCCCGAATGCAGTTGTTTTAAATGTGCCTGCCTAATTATTAAGTCAGTAACGTGGTGTTTGTGCGGTAAAACTATGGGATATTTCTGGTCATACGTGAGTAGGGCATGCTTTAGCCTGCTACCGACCCTTATAATCCTGTTATTGTCTATAAATGGGTTTAAACTGATTAACTTGCTCTTTCTATTGATACCCTTGCCGTTTTCTAAATTGTTTATTTCAGACGAGAATGTTTCTAACTGAACTAGCCTGATTATTCGAAAGTGAGCATTTTGAATTTCCGATGTTGACAATGGGCCTGTGCCCTTTGTACTATTGCGTTTTATGTTATTATAGAAACGAAAAATGTATGCTACGATTCTGTTTAAATAATCGATGGACGAGTATTTTTGTAGTAGATCTACGTTTGGATGTGTAATTAGCGTTATGGGACGTCTTTTCTCTAATATTTCTATTTCCTGCAACTGTGTAATTGGCCAATGTGATTCGTCCAATGCTAACCAATGTGGACCAAATTTCCACCTTGTATTTTTTATGAGCTGAGAAGGGAGTTGTCCTCGCGAGATAAAATCCGCAGGATTGTCTGCTGTTGCGATATGGAACCAATTCTCTGGATGAATCGAAGTTTGTATTTCGTTGACTCTATTCGCAACAAACGTTTTTAACAAATGCGGTGGTGTCCTTATCCAATGCAATGTAATAGTGGAGTCGGACCAAAATCTAATTTGTTTGAATTCCACGTGATAAAAGGCCTTCCTAACTTCCTTGTACAATTTTACAAGGAGCCTGGCCGCACAAAGTTCGAGACGCGGTAAAGAAATCGTTTTCAACGGTGCGACTCTGGATTTTGCACATAATAAGTGTACCGCGTGTTGTCCACGTTCGTCGGTGGACCTAACGTAAATGCATGCGCCGTATGCGCTCTCGCTGGCATCGCTAAACCCGTGGAGCTCTAGCTGTGTCGTGTTTTGTATAGTGGTTCGGCGCGATACAGTGAAGCTGTTTAATAAATGTAACTCAGCTTTTATGTCTAGCCACGATTGTTTTATTGACGGGGGAACTTGTTCGTCCCAGTCAATTGCTGTTTTCCACAATTGTTGCATGATAATCTTGGCTTTGATAATTACCGGCCCAAGCAAACCGAGAGGATCAAACAATTGTGCAATCTCTGACAGAAGCACTCTTTTGGTAATTCGAGATTGTTCGGGTGACAGCTGTTTAAAAGTGTATGTGATTTGGTCGCTACCTGGATTCCAATAAACGCCTAGCGTCTTTTTTGTCTGTGATGGATCTAGGCACAGTGATTCTTGTTGATTCTGTGTTTGTAAATCCGCAATCAATCTTGCGTCATTGGAGGTCCATTGTCGCAAATGAAAACCTCCTGCTCGAGCTAATGCTAAACATTGTTTTTTCAATTCTAAAGCGCTTTCTAAACAATCTGTTCCAGTCAATAAATCGTCAATGTAAAAGTCTCTCATAAATGTTTCTGCAGCTACCGGGAATTTCTCTGCTTCATCCTGAGCCAATTGCTTCAGGGTACGCGTGCTTAAAAATGGTGCTGGCGCGGTGCCGTAGGTGACGGTGTTTAAACGGTATGTTTTGATCGATTCGGACATCGAATCCCGCCATAGAATCTTTTGATACTTCCTATCGTCCGGGTGAATTACAATTTGCCTAAACATTTTTTCTATATCCGCTATTAGAACAAATGCATGTTGACGAAATCGGAGAAGGATGGAGAACAAGTTATCCTGTATCGTAGGGCCAATTAACAAGGTGTCGTTTAATGATAGGCCCGAACTGCTTTTCGCTGAGGCGTCGAATACCACTCGAACCTTTGTGGTGAAACTAGACTCCTTTACAACCGCGTGGTGTGGCAGATAGTATCCTACGTTGTCCTGATCGTCCTCTATCTCCGTCATATGCCCCAATTCTAAATATTCTTTTAAAAATTCTACGTATTGTGTTTTCAACTCTAAATTTGACTGTAGTTTACGCTCTAAACTATAAAATCGCCTTAAGGCCATCGCCTTTGAATTGCCGAGCTGATCACGTCTTTCATTAAATGGTAGTCTAACTATATATCGCCCTTGTTCGTTACGCGTTGTATGATTTTTGAACTGTGTCTCACACTCTCTCTCCTCCGCGGACAAGAAAGTCTCCTCTGGGATTTCTTCTATTGCCCAGAATTTGCTGATCTGTGTGTCAAGAGACATGGCCATATGACACACTCTATGTAATTTGCCTTGCTTGCTTGTGTAATTCTCAATTTCACCAGTAATTATCCATCCTACTTGCGTGTTTTGCAAAATAACTGGGGGTTTATCTAATTTAATTCGACCAGTTTCTAATAAATCGTAAAACAGCGTATTACCAATGAGCGCATCTATCTCCCCTGGTTTGTGGAAATCGGGATCTGCTAATTCCAAATGTCTCGGGATATTGAAATCTCTCAGGTTTACCTGTCGCAACGGCTACATACCCGTAATCGATGGTAGGGCAATAAAAGTTACCTGAGCTTCGAATGGGCTAGTGTGCGATTTTATGCTCGTTTTAACCAAATATTTCGAACTTGTATTGACTTGCCCTAAACCAGAAAACGAAAGGTCTATATTGTGTTTGTACAATTGCAACCTTTCCGCGAGTTTATGTGTAATAAAGTGTGTTTGCGAACCACTATCTAACAAAACACGACACGTGTGCTCCTTATTGTATTTGTCTAAAATCTTAATTTGTGCTGTGCCCAGCAGTACTTCCGAATCATAAGAAGCGGTCAATGTGGTTTTAGTTGTTTCCGCGGACGTTGATGGTGCGGCCACGATCTGTCTATTATCGTCTGTCACGTTTTGTGTCTCGGTTGTAAAATGAAGTAAGGTGTGATGTTTCCTATCACATTTACGGCAATTTCCTAAACGACAATTTGCAACGATATGGTTTGGACGCAAACAGTTTATGCAAAGTCTTTCTTTCTTTACTATGTTTAAACGATCGCGAACTGCTAGCTGAAGAAACTTTGAACATGTGTAAATTGGGTGTTCCCCTTTACAAACTATACACGTTTGTTTCCGCTCATTAGTTGAGACGTACGAACGATTGCGAACCTGAGACTTGGCTCGTGTGGCCTCGTGTATCGTACTCGTTTTGGTAGTACTAAAAGTTTCTGTCACGAGGTCGTCTCCGCGGGCATATTTATTAATGAACTCTAAAAATGGTGCAAATTTGGGAATGTCTTCGTCCTCTAACGTACGTTCCCATTCGCGACGTGTGTTTTTGTCTAGCTTACTAGACACGATGTAGATTAGTATTGTATCCCAATGCTCTGTGGGTTGCTTTGCGGCCTTCAACGCGTTTACGTGAACTTGAGCCTGTTCTGCCAATTGTCTAAGGTTTGCGGGTGTGTCTCGAGTGACCTCCGGAAGGTCGAGTAAAAGCCTTAAATGGGCGTTAATGATTTTTCTTGGCTTGTTGCATCGTTTGCATAATAAATTCCAAGCCACCACATAATTATCTTCGGTCGCGTTTAACGAATCGACTACTGCGGTAGCCTCTCCACGAAGCGCATTTTTAAGAAGGTGAAATTTCTGCACACCGATTAATTCATTGTTATCGTGAACTAAGGATTTAAATGTGTCATGAAAGCTATGCCACTCAATCGGGTTGCCATCGAAAGGCTTAATTTCTATCTTACGCAAAAGTGAATTCGTTTGTCTCGTTGTATTTGGCGAATCTACAACTCTGTTCACAGACTCTGGTCTGTCGGCACCACGTAATCTCTTTAATCTATTGCTAATTGTTTCCGCGGCCCTATAATAGTGTTCCTCAAACGTTTCCCATTCCGAAGTATGATCAGTTTCTTCGTCCCTTGTCTCTATTGCTACTTGCACTTCCGAAAACGCATTGAACATTTGTTCTAACTTTGTTTGACGTAACTCTAATGATGTAATAGAAGTTTCGCTCTGCTCTTCGAGATGTGACAATAAACGCGTCAATTGAGCTTTGATACTAGCGCGCTGCCTTCTCAATGACTTAAGGTCAGCCGATTCCGACGAAAAACTCATTGTTGAGATCGAAACAATTGGATATGAAGGACAAAGACGGAAAATGGATAGTTAGCACTAACCGATACAAATTCTGCGATAATGGTGTCTCTGGATACTGCTATCTCTGGATACTGCTATCTCTGGATTCTGCTGTCTCTGGATACTGCTGTCTCTGGATACTGCTGTCTCTGGATACTGCTGTCTCTGGATACTGCTGTCTCTGGATACTGCTGTCTCTGGATACTGCTGTCTGCTGCTGGTGGGTTGACGATGCAATCCAGTTGCCTTGTATGACGGTTGCTCACCGCCGTCTATCACCACTGTCCAATTGCAATCCACTGACCCGCCTGGATAATGTCGTCCGATCGGGAGCGTTGTGGATTCGTCGGATGCCGTGAAACAGCTTTCTGGATGAACTTCCCCAATCAGCTTCCTTCAGCGATTCTCGTACAAAGCTTCCACAAGTGGAGCACGATATTGTATGTTGTAGCCGAAAATAACTATCACTTTAACACGATCCGGCTCGAAGGACCAAAAACTGTATGTGCGTCACGACGTCGACAATTATTTTAGCGACGATTCGACAACGCGGAGGAATCTCAATTATTGAAATCCTGTCAAAAGATGTGTAGTGGACTGTATTGAATCGAGACGTGTCGCTGAAGGTGAACTAAATGTATTTTCACAGTAAAAGATGTACAATCAACTAGATGCTGTCAGTGCGACGGTTCGTAAGCAACTCTCGTTGTCGCAAGTGAAAGGTGGGAAGAAAGCTAGGGGTCGAAAAAATAGAGAGTGGGAGAATTGTTTAGGGATGGTCCGCAGGTAAACGAAAAAACGGTTGGTACATCTTGGGTTTTGCAAGTAACGGAAAATTTGGTTTTCCCAATTCGGACAGCTGCGCGGTTTATTGCGGTACCCTTCGAACATGCGGAAGCAATAAACCTCTGTACGGTGCCCCATGCGCCCGCACAGAGAACCCCCAAATACGGTGTTCCGTATCGGACGGAACAGCGGCTTTGTTTAGAAATTGTTAACGAAAGACACGGACCAATTACAGCGCGGCTACAGCGAACGGAAACCGATTCGATGACAGGTCTTTGACCGATTTGGCTGGCCAAAGTCAATTTTCTAGAACTAAGGTAGAGGTACTAGTAGTTGGCCAGTTAAGAGAAGTTTTAAATAGTGAGAGTCGATGTCTAAAGACACTCTTTAAGTCTTCTAAATTATGTACCAAGGCCACTTTTTCTTACAAAAGTTTACTTGTACAAATTTAAGAAACATATTTAGAAATTCAGTAATTGCTTCAGAAGTTGGCCACTCATGAAAATGAAAAATTTAGTAATTGACCTTCTATTCGTTAGTAGTTGACCACTTATACTAGAAAGAGGGTTAAAGCAATAATAGTTATAACATATAATAGTTATAACATATGAGTTATAACATATAATAGTTATAACATATAATACTCAATATCAAATAGATTTAAAAAATTTTTTCAATATCATAACCGTTTATCTGTGTTATATTTTCAGACGCAGTTTTTTCCATTTTCTTGAAAATTGTTAGTTATGAATCTTAAATATATAATATTAAATGTAATAACTTGTAATAACCAAAAAGTAATTATATATTATGACAGAATGATACATCAAAGCGATCTGAACGACGATAAAACAAAACTGAAGAATAATATATGAAGAACATAATACAAGTATTCATGGCCTACGCTGTGTTAACATAATTTATATCTAAATACGCATTGATTATACTCAACACTCCTCCTATCAGTGCGCTGGTTAGATATAAAACACACTTAGCATAGTACAGAATACACATTCACAAAATTCACATTCAACATATACACTTATACAACCTAGATTTAACATGTTTAACATGTTTACACATACAATATTTAACCACAATATTTAACCACAATATTTAACGATATTTAACTTAGATTCAACATATTCATACATTGGTTATGTTTACATTTCATTAGAGCTTTTGTTAAAATATCCGCTTTCATTAATTCGCTTTGAAGATATTCTACTTTTAATTAGCCATTTTTAGTTGCTTCGCGTGAAAAATGATATTTTATCGCAATGTGTTTACTTTTACCATGAAAAACACAATTTTTGTTTAACTGTATGGCGCTCTGATTGTCACAATAAAGTATTGTTGGACTATTTATTAAATCAACATAACCCATGTGTTTTAGTAAACGTCGTAAGAATATTACTTCCTTGGCTGCTTCTGACATTGCCATATATTCGGCTTCCATCGTGGATAATGCTACTGATTTTTGTTTTCGAGATTCCCATGTAATAGGACCGTTTGCTAATGTAAATACGTAACCTGTACATGATTTCCTATCATCTACGTCTCCAGCCCAGTCGGAATCTACGTATCCTGTCAATAAATTATCATCGCATACATACCTTAAACCATAATTTGATGTTCCCTTCAAATATCGTAAAACTCTTTTTGCTAATTTCCAATGAGTTAATCCCGGGTCTGTACAAAAACGACTAAGTGCACTTACAACAAACGCTAGATCTGGACGCGTCGCATTTGACAAATAAATTAACGCTCCTACAAGTTCTCTGTAAGGTACATTTATCATTTCGTTTCGTTCTGCTTCATTTTTGGGACTATCTTCTTTAGATAACACAACATTAGATTCTATTGGCGTTGAAATAGGTTTACAATCCGACATATTAAATTTGTTGAGTAATTGTATGATATATTTGCTTTGTGTTATTTTTATACTCCCTGTTTCACCTTCTCGAGTAACTTTCATCCCAAGTATATCGCTTACGGGACCTAAATCTTTCATTTTAAAATTTTTCTTTAATTTTTCTTTAGTTCTCTGTAATTCTCTGAAATCAGATGAAGCTATTAAAAGATCGTCAACATAAATAACTACAATTACAATATATTTTTCTTTTTCACTAGATACATAAACACAAGGATCTATTTCATTCTTTTGCAAACCTATTTTTGTTAAATACCCATCTAATTTAGTATACCAGGCCCGTCCTGCCTGTTTTAAACCGTACAAAGGTTTTCTTAACCTGCATATTTTATCCTTGCCTTGTATTTCGAACATTTCTGGCTGCTCCATATATATTTCATCTTGTAAATCTCCCTGAATGTAAGCAGCAATTACATCCATTTGATGTACAAACATCTTCTTCTGTACAGCAACAGCAAGAAGAGTACGTATATTTTCATATCTTGCTACTGGAGCGAATACTTCATCATAATCAATTCCTGCTTTTTGTTCAAAACCACGAGCAACCAATCGTGCTTTATATTTATTTATTGACCCGTCTTGATTTATTTTCAACTTAAAAACCCACTTGCTTGTTAAAACTTTCTTATCTGGTGATCTTTTCACTAAATCCCATGTTCCATTTTCGACTAATGTGTCATATTCAGTCTTCATCGCTGCTAGTCACAATTCCTTATCTTCCCTTTGTAATAAACTTTTTACATTTGCTGGTTCACACGCATAATTGCTTATTCCATTGTATAATTTCTTTGGTCTTCCTGGTTTTCCTGTAAATAATTTCTTCGGACGTCCGGGTCCTCGTCGTTGTATTTGTTGATTTTGATTTTGATTTTCCTCAATATTTTCTTGGTTTTGATTTTCTTCAATATTTTCTTCATCTTCATTTTCTTCTCTTAATTCGCTAGGATTTTTATTTTCTGATTCTAATAAATTTAAAGAAATTGGAACTTCCAATAATTCTCCAGTGTCTTCTAATTTTTCTGTTTCTATTTTTAGTATATCATTTTCAATAAATTGTACGTCACGACTTACAATTATTTTTCTTCTTTCATTATCCCAAAGCCTATACGCTTTGGATTCAGTAGAATATCCTACCATTACTAATATTTTTCCTTTAGCTTCGAATTTATTTCTTCTTATGCCCTTTTGAAGTGCAATTACTTTCGAACCAAATGTTCGCATAAAACCTAAAAATGGTTTTCGTTGATACCACATTTCGAACGGAGTTTTGTTATCTAGTGCTTTCGTTGGACACCGATTTCTAATGAAATTTGCCATGTTTATAGCTTCAGCCCAGAAATTAAGTGACAACTTCGATTGTAATAACATACAACGTGCCATTTCAACTAAAGTTCTGTTTGCACGTTCCGCAACTCCATTCTGCTGTGGAGTGTGTGCTACTGTTAGTTGTCTCCGAATTCCTTCCGATTCCAACAATTCTGTAAAATCCTGTAAAATCCTTTGAAAGATATTCTTTCGCATTATCTGTTCGCAATATTTTAATAGTTTTACCAGTTTCTGTTTTAACACGTTGTAAATATTTTTTAAATTCATTCAATATGTCTGAACGTTGTTTTATAAAAACTACTTCAGCATATCTCGTATGATCATCTATAAATGTTGCGAAATATTTTGCACCTCCGACTGATGAATGCATTGGGCCACATATATCTGAATGTAGAATTTCCAATACCTTTTGTGCTCTGTTTTCGGATTTTGTGAATGAGGATTGATGTATTTTTCCCAAATGACATATATCGCAATTAAAATTGTCTTCGTTTATATTAATATGAAGACCCTTTACCATTTCCTGTTCTTGCAATTTTCTTACATCTCGCAGATTTAAGTGTCCAAGTCTTTCATGCCACTTCTTGAGCGTATTTGGATTTTTTTTATTTGTTAAATATGCCTGTTCAACTTCATCGACTACATATAATTCGCCTTCTCGCCTGGCAATCATAGCTAAAGATTTATCTGGACGCTTTATCTTCGCACAATCTTTATAAAAATGAACAGTGTAATTTTTATTAGTCATTTGTGATACTGATAATAAATTATTCCGAAAATCAGGTACTAGAACAGTTTCACTTAATTTAATATTATTTGTGACATTACCTGGAAGCTTCACATTTAGGTTTACTATACCTGATCCCGCTGATTCTACACATTGATCTGTTGCAGTAAATATCTTGCTCGTTTTTTCTCTTGTGATGTTATGAAATTTTTTAGATTCATAACACATATGTTTTGATGCTCCACTATCCAGACACCACTTTGATGATTGTTGAATTTTATGCGTTGCACTTGCGCTCGACCGTTTAAATAAGTGTACAGTGTAGCTTCTTCCAATAATATTTATTAATATAATATACTTATTAATGTATATGTATAAACCGATAAATATAACTCGAGGACAAAGTAATACGTTTCCAGATCGCACGGTTCAAACCCAACGGTTGCAAGCACGTTGTTAGACTCAACGCAACTAAACTAAAACTACGCACGCGCACGTCGAACAACCTACTACACACTACAAAGTCGGCTCAATGCTGCCAACCTGAGCCATGATGATGATTATTTTTCACAATGATACTTGAGGAACAGCATTCATAACTATTGCTGTTATTGCATCTTCCACCGCATGTTTTGCTGCAGTATTTGTATGTCTACCTATTGTTCTACAATTTATTGCAGTATTTGTATGTCTACCCATAGTTCTACAATTTATTGCTATATGACCAATTTTTCCACAATTGTAACATTTCCCGTCAAATTTCTGTGTTTTGTTATAATTATCTATTGTCGTATTTTTAAAATTGTTGCTTTTAAAATTACTATTATTTGTTTTTCGATAATCACGATAATATATCTTACCCTTTTCTTTTACGGATAATGCATTATTATTATTAGTATTTTCGGGGTGACTGACCTGTTCACGAAGTCTCTCTTCTTGTTCTATCAGTTTCGCTTTTAATGACTCCACGGTTGGCAAGTCATCACGCGATTCAATTGCCACGCAAAAACTTTCATATTCTGCCGGTAAAGAATTTAATAACATTACCGATTGTAAATCTTCTGGAATTTTTGTCCCAGCCTCATTGAGTTGTTCGAGTTTTCGTTGAAATAAATGAACATATTCTGTCATCGATTTATTCGTTTCCTTCTTCATGCGATACAGCTGTTTGAATAACGTTGATTTCCTCATTGGCCCTTTCGATTCGTATAACTTTTGTAATTGATCCCATGCCGATTTAGATGTTTCTTCCTTTTTTATGTGATTTAGTTGATTTGTCGTAACACACAAAAAAATTAAAGCCAATGCTTTTCCGTCTTTGGTTACCCATTCCACTACATTTTCCGTGTTTTTTATAATTTGCCCACTTGTGTATCCCCACAATTCGTTGCAGATTAGAATGCTTCGCATCTGTACTTTCCACGACTCATAATTCGATTCATTTAATTTTTCAATATGATTTACATTACCAATTGAAGTCATTTTCCTTTTATTTTAAACTTTTCTTCACTCACTTATATTTCTTTTAATCTGGGCCCATAACCTGTTAGTTATGAATCTTAAATATATAATATTAAATGTAATAACTTGTAATAACCAAAAAGTAATTATATATTATGACAGAATGATACATCAAAGCGATCTGAACGACGATAAAACAAAACTGAAGAATAATATATGAAGAACACAATACAAGTATTCATGGCCTACGCTGTGTTAACATAATTTATATCTAAATACGCATTGATTATACTCAACAAAAATGATCCAAATTAGGATCGAAACGTAGAAAGTTTAAAATTTATCTGTAAAATTGCTTTATTTTTGTTTCATTTGATCGAACCGTTGCGCCGAAATCATTTTCTCTTTATCTGTTTTAACAATCTTACGATTGATAACTCTAACAACATTTAAAGCAATAATGTTGGGAATCATTTTACTATCATTTAGTTTCAACAATTTCCAGCACAAATTATAATTAAAGAATGAAATAAGAAATAAAACAAATCAATTCCATAAAAAGTTTAATTGAGAAACAGATTTCAAACAATATATAAAATTAATACTAATAATATTAATGTAAATATATTTAAATTTGAATATATTTATGGTAATAGATTTAAATACTGATATATTAATAGAAACAATTTCAAACAATATATAAAATTAATACTAATAATATTAATGTAAATATATTTAAATTTGAATATATTTATAGTAATAGATTTAAATATTAATATATTAATAGTAACATATTTCGAACAATATATAAAATTAATACTAATAATATTAATGTAAATATATTTAAATTTGAATATATTTATAGTAATAGATTTAAATATTGATATATTAATGGAAACAATTTCAAACAATATATAAAATTAATACTAATAATATTAATGTAAATATATTTAAATTTGAATATATTTATAGTAATAGATTTAAATATTAATATATTAATAGTAACATATTTAAATTAATATATGCATAAGACATATTATTGTTCTCACTCATGATAAATTGTATAATCTTATAAAATGAACTAAAAGTACGAACATTATTTGTATGTGTTATATCAACTATAAATATTATAATTCTTGGTAACTTTAAATTGATCGGAGCTGCAATACGCAAATAACATTCAAGAAAAAGGCGCGACGACGCGTGAATTTATACATGTTCAATTATTTGATTTACTTGTCTAGACTATGGAGATCTAGAAGAAGATCTAGGGGTTTTCAAGAGACACTTAGGGTTCTCAAAAGATCCTCGCCTACTCTCGAGTGTACTCGCATGCTGCGAGGGGTGTCCGCCTCGCTCGAACTCGTTCCGGTCCGCTCCAATTTGCCTGGCTCTGCTCCGACTCGTTTCGGTCTGCTCCAAGCTGCAACTTGCTTCAGTTCGCTTTACTATGCAGCGGGAAGTCCCTACAGTCTACTTCATCCTGTTTCGATCCGCATCTTTTCGTTCACTCCGGGTTCCGTTTGTCTCTACCGAGTCGTTCCTGGCTCTCAGGTGTTCTCCTACTGCTTTAAAAGTAGCATCCCCGGGGAGAGCTCCTCACAGTCGTTAGGGTACAGGACTCTTTCTTTAGACATTTGTATTGCACAACAGAACTGCTTTGTCGCGTCTGTGCTCGTCTGCAATTAGCCGCACAGATACACGCTTCAAATAGAGGTAACAAATACAAGGTGAATCATGAATCGTGATCACTAGGGATTACTCTGTTATTAGCTGTCCAATTGAAAATATATTTATCACATATGATTGCAGTAAATGTTTTGTGGAAAAAATTAAAAAATCAATTTTTTGCAATTCTTTAAATGTTATGATACGTAATTCGCTCTGAAATCCTCTAACAAATAGACGTAAAAAAATTGTAGGTGAATTTGCAGAAAATTGAAGGTATCTTTGAAAAATCGTAAAGAAGAGTTGACGAAACATTTGCTATAATCACGTAAAAGCTCTCTTGAAACCATGCTACACCTGATAAAAACATTTTCGACTCCTAATAACAGAGTAATATTTATTATGATCACGATTCGTAATTCACTATATATAATGAAAAGGATAATCGGGGTTCCGGAAAACCGGAGATTTACAGTGATTCCCATTAATATTCGGACGCAATAAAAAAACGATAACTGGTTTAATATTAAACTGTACGACTTGAATTTCTGTTGGGAAGCGTTGTCCACGTCACTTGGTAAGCTAATCCAAACGTTTTGAAAAAAGTCCATTCTTAAAAAAGTGATCATCTTTGTAACTGCTTGCCGCATCATTTTCTTCACAGTTACAGTGAATAAAACGTCTTTATCCCCAAAAATGGCGTACAAGAGAAAGGAAAATATATTTTAATGCCTATACAGTGGGTAAAAAAAGTATTGGCACACTCTTAAAAAGGCGACAACTTTTGAAATATCGTATCACACGATTTGAATTTTGTTGGGAAGCTAGAGCAATTAGTTTGCCACAGGATGCGAAAAAAAATTTTGTCAAAAATTGCAATTCATCGGAGTTGTAGAAAAAATACTAAAAGTTGCATTTTACAACTTTTTTATGTGGGCCTATATTGAAAATTTAAAAAATACGTTTTGTAGATCTGTGTCAGATCTGTGTCGCAAATGACCTCAGGAACCTTCTATTTCTGGAGATTGCAGGAGATTTGGGATACCCTGTGGAACGTTCAAGCAGTGGATGGAATTATTAATGTTTATAAACGAACCATATGTTTAACAATTACCTGTAACGAGAAGAAAGTTCAATGAACTCCTGAAAAATTTTCCAAACACAACGCCCCCTCGTGCACACTCATTTCTTTATTAATGTCCACTAATTTATTTATTCGTGTACATTAACCCCGTGCCCTACGATTTATTTTACGGTTTCAGTGATTAGAACTTTTGTGTGGATCATAATTTTCTAAAAATGGAGAAAATTGATATCTATTGTAAGCTTATACAGGGTGAGTCACCAAACGTTAGCACCTCAAATATCTTTGTTGTTTCTAAAGATACGTAAAATGTGGTAGGACAAAGTTGAATGGCACAATGGGGCTGACACGATGCAAAAAAATTTTGTTTTTATGTCATTTTTTTGAGATATTAAGGTCATCTTGACTTTTTTTAAATGGAATGAGGTATTTTTTAATACATCAATCGATGCAGCTGGACATTCATTATAAAAAAGTACTAACCTATGTATGTAAAAAAGTTAGTAGTTCAGGAGATATTTCAAATTAAATAATTCTAAAATACCATTATTAAGACGTTAGTGTTTACTTACTTGTGTAACATCTTAGCATGACTGTAATGGTACTTTTGAGTTATTTAAATTGAAATATCTCCTGAATTACCAACTTTTCGACATACATAGGTTTTTGATAACGAATATCCAGCTGCATCGATTGATGTATTAAAAGATACCTCGTTCCATTAAAAAAAATGAAGGGGACCTTGATATCTCTAAAAAAATGACATAAAAACAAAATTGTTTTTTGTATCTTTTAACACATTTTACGTATTTTTAGAAACAACAAAGATATTTGAGGTGCAAACTTTTTGTGACTCACCCTGTATATTCTTCAATAACTGTACATTAAGAAAACCAAAATAGAATTTTATTTCGGTCTTAAGGGAATTATTAACATACATACATTTATATACATTAACATACATTATTATCAGAATCTGTGCAGAATCATTGTCACGAGTCTAATACGATATTGTAAGACAAGGGATTAGTTTCTTTATTTCGTTCAACTAAATTCGCTTCATAAATTTACCCTCTCACTCATTACGTGTGTATCCACATATGTACATTTTCACACATGTTTCCACACAAATACATGAACAACGTTTATTTTTAACTTCTCGATTCATAGGAAAGTTACTGTAATTACCCCGAAAATCAAAAATCGATTTTTTAGCAGATCTTCACGTTTCATGGTCATTGGAGTCGTTTTAGACTATTTTTATCAAATTGTTAGTATGTGCGTGTGTGTGTGTGCGTATGGCCGTTTGTATGTTATCAAATTTTTCGTTAACGTTTTCTGAAAAAGTAACAACGCGATCAGAATGATGAATGATGCAATCGATGTGCCCCGTCGTAACTTAGAGCTGATTAGATTTTGGTCCATATTGATCAAGTAGTTTTTCAGTTTTTTTAGTATTTTTCGAAAGAAGTTCATTCAACAATGCAATTTATACGAGAGGATGGAAATTTTCCACCGAATGAACAAACGTAATTATATATATTTCATTTTTATTTTAAAAAAATTTATTTTAATTAAAAAAAAAATTTTTTTTTTAATTATGCAACTAATGCTAATGTTACCGCTTACAATAATCAAAAAATATCCCAATGCAAGAGTGAGTTATTAGTTATTATAATGATAATAGTGTAAGGAAAAGCCGTATTTATTATAATCATTGACAGACGTGTTTGTCACGGGCGCGTTCGTTTCGATCTGATCTTCTTTTTACAATTCGTTGGCAATTACAATTTTAGAATTCTTCTGTTCCGATTCTCTATTTTATAAATTTAACTATATATAGGGTTGTCTGTTAATACACACACGTTCATTCGTACAATACACACACATAATTCGTACTTCAACCCTATAATAGTGTACTGCAACTAACGAATCGGGAAGTTCTTTGTGTGGCTCGTAGAGAGTCGGCTAGTTATTCACGTTTTGATATCGTT
Source organism: Lasioglossum villosulum (assembly GCA_963971365.1). Classification (NCBI taxonomy): domain Eukaryota; kingdom Metazoa; phylum Arthropoda; class Insecta; order Hymenoptera; family Halictidae; genus Lasioglossum; species Lasioglossum villosulum. The sequence continues at coordinate 12,651,203 of OZ020499.1, forward strand.
CGTAGAAGTTTAAAAGGCAAGACGGCTTGCCAGATTGAAGCGATCGTTGTACACGCGTTACGTGAGACACGGACGTGGTTGTATAGTCGAAAGCCACCGTAACTTTACGAGTTCGGGATTCGATTTTTCGATCTCCTCGGGGGCGGCGGTTACGCATGCGATACGTGCCACGCGGGATTATTTTACCACAGGCCGCAAGGGGTTTGTAGGGATCATGCTGTAAAATCCCTCACATTCTTGTCTTTCACGATCACCTTGCACGAGCGGGTCGTGCTTGTGGCAGACTGTTGACATCGAAGCTTCACGCGCACACCAGCTACGGTAACTTCAGACGCGTACGATCCTCGTGACACGGACGTTCAGACTCGAGCACGTTCCGCTCTCGCGCGTAACCTGGAGCACGCACGATCCATGCCGCACTCTTATCGTTTTCAAATATTATTTTCTTTCTTTTTTTTTTATTAAGCATTTTAAATCTCAAACGAGATTTATTTCTGCTGCACTGAACGAGATTGACGTACACTGTACATGTGTACATACAGTGATGCCCACTAATATTCGGACACTCTTACAAAGATGATAACTTTTTTAATATTGTACCATACGATTTTTACTTTTTTTGGAAGCTAGAGCAATTTGCTGCAGGATGTATGACATAGATCTGCAAAATATATATTTAAAATTTTCATTAAGGGACCGAATAAAAATGTGTTAAAAATAATTTTTTTATGTATGCATGTAACTTTGTAAACTGTAAGTTAATGAAAATCTGTTTTGCAGATTATTTGGTAAACTAATGCTTCTAATTGATTATAAAAAATCAGTTCGTTTCGTACAATTATAAAAAAGTTATACTGTTTTAAAGTATAACATAGATCTGCAAAATATGTATTTAAAATTTTCATTAAGGGACCGAATAAAAATGTGTTAAAAAATTATTTTTTTATGTATGCATGCAACTTTGTAAACTGTAAGTTTTTGAAAATCTGTTTGGCAGATTATTTAGTAAACTAATGCTTCTAATTGATTATAAAAAATCAGTTCGTTTCGTACAATTATAAAAAAGTTATACTGTTTTAAAGTATAACATAGATCTGCAAAATATGTATTTAAAATTTTCATTAAGGGACCGAATAAAAATGTGTTAAAAAATTATTTCTTTATGTATGCATGCAACTTTGTAAACTGTAAGTTTTTGAAAATCTGCTTTGCAGATTATTTAGTAAACTAATGCTTCTAATTGATTATAAAAAATCAGTTCGTTTCGTACAATTATAAAAAAGTTATACTGTTTTAAAGTGCGTTCACATACTTTCGGGGCTCACTGAAAAACCATAACTGTTTTAACATTGAACTATACGATTTGAATTTTTGGGGGAAACTAGAGCAATTAATTCGCTGCAGGATGTATGACATAGATTTGCAAAATATATATTTAAAATTTTCATTAAGGGACCGAATAAAAATGTGTTAAAAATAATTTTTTTATGTATGCATGCAACTTTGTAAACTGTAAGTTTTTGAAAATCTGTTTTGCAGATCATTTAGTAAACTAATGCTTCTAATTGATTATAAAAAATCAGTTCGTTTGGTACAATTACAAAAAAGTTATACAGTTTTAACGTGCGTTCACATACTTTCGGGGCTCACTGAAAAACGATAACTGTCTTAACATTCAACTATACGGTTTGAATTTTTTGGAGAAACTACAGCAATTAGTTTGCTATATGATGTGAAAAAATTGTGTCAAAAACTGCAAATGATCGAAACTGTAGAAAAAATACTAATGCTTTCAAACATTCTCCAGCCGACTACTATGATTTTGTTATTATAATAACGGGATGTTTCCAAACGATTCCGGTATGTCTTATTCAAAACAATAAGCAATAATAAAAGTCTGAACTCTAATCGGTTCACTTGAATAAAGCTTATAAAAATTGGAAACGTGGCACGATTGCAGAATTGTGGTATTAAATAGAATGGTATTAAATAACCACGAAGCGTAACTCCAGGTTGTTAATTAATATTTCAGAAAAATGGAATACGAGTGACATTGAATTATGACCAGACTGCTGATTTTTGTGCAAAATGAAAATGGTATGCATTAATTCAAGCAACAGGTGCTACATTGACATTTAGTTATTTACTTAATAATTGAAATAACTAGACTGCGGATGTTTATGCAATTTTCAATTTTTGTAGGCAAATATTAAGAAAGTCGTAGCCTTTGTGGATTTGAAATGAATGGAAATCGTTCTAAATTCTGTGAAGTTTTATTTTCTAGCAATTTTTGAACAATTTTTTAATTCACAAATGCATAAAGATCCGTAGTCTAGTAATAATTCATATTTAATAGTTACGTGTTTCTCGATCGTAAATTTTAATATAAATCAATTATATGTTCTCGGCGCACAGTTTCGATCAAAAATAAAGCAAAAACAAAGCAAATTAGCAATATTTAAATGTAACTCAACGTTTCGATCCAGGTGTGGATCATTTTCAAGAGCAATTGCGTCTGAACATATATACAAACAAAATGTAATGGGTAATTCACAAAATTAATAAAACTGTAAATAATACTTTTAAAGAACATAATTAATTTTTGTCATAGATGTATCTAAAATCCGTAGTCTAACGATGATCATTTAGTTCAAATGGATTGTCGGAATATGAGATTGTCATTAGACGATTTTGGACGCAGAGAGTTTCACGGTCGTTCGAGGATTTCTCACGATGGATCGGCGTGTTAGTGAAGAATAAGTCAACTATCGCATCTCGGTGTTTTAAGTGTTGCCGATGACAGATAATCGATTTTCCCCGCACAAAGCTGGATGATCGGTCTTCGCGGTTCGTTTGATGTTCCGTGGGTTGAGCGAGTTATAATAGCTTTGCGACTCACCGATCCATTTTTTTCGTTCGTTCGATGGCAATTTAAACCGTATGTATGTATCTGCCATCGGCGACGAGGTTGTATTCGCGTGTGTGGCAGGGACTTGCACGAGAAATGTCTCTGATTGTTTTATTCTAGTCCAGTGACATCGAAGGAAATCGAAACTGTTTCGAACAGGGGAAGATTTTCGGATCGAATAAACACGAGTAAAAATTAGCTTCGATCATTAATACGTCAATTCACACTTCTGTGATAAATAAATAGAGTTTATTGGACCCATACGTGTCTTATTGAATTTTAACGAGTGTAATAAATTAAAAAATTTGATGAATTTAAAATAATATTTACATTATAATGTTTACAACATTAATGCAGCCTCATTTTAATTTGTATAATTTTTAGAACACTGATATTAATTTATCTAGTTGTAGTTTCACAAATTCTGCGGTTGTTGATGCAACAATAAATTTAAACGTCATTATTATTCATAAAGTTTATTCATTAAATTGTCCATTTCGATACGAGCAGACTAACACTTTTACGTTTTTTGGTAACAGTCGATTGAAACAGAATATTAAAACATATGAGATTCTTCTCGATTAAATTAGAGGGTTAGTTGATTACATTTTTTAAATTGGTTTTAAAATTAATTTTGAAATATCTCTTAAGAATCATCTTAAGAAACATCGTCGACAGAATTTGTGGTTCAGTAACAATACGAGTGAAATCTATGCTTTTTGGAAGACTTTAGGATGTTTGAATCCTGTAGAAAACAGGAATTACCGTATCAAAAATTAATTTTTTAACGACAAGTACTGCTAGAGATCTTGAATAAAACTTTTAGCGATTGCAATCCGCATGTATTAGTTTGTAGGTTCGCGCCGCGCCATTGGTTTAATCTTCTGCCGCGCCACCTACCGTAGCGTCGGGGACCATTGTGGGTCCCATAATTCTTAGGTTACGTTTTTCTGTTCTGTTTGTCTGTTACGTCATCGCCGCTTGTTCTCTTTATGATCTCCCTATGTTATCCGTATCAATCTCGTGTAAATCTAATAAAAACTTGCCATTTCTTCTTTTCAGTGGGAAGTTTTGGAAAATTGGTTCTCGCGGATATCACAGTGCGGCAATTTGATAGGAATTTGGGACAAAAATCAAAAAATTCGTACGGCGTAGCAATAATTAAAGTTTTTTTGTTCGGAATTGTTTTAAATCCACTAATTGAACATTTGGAATACTATTTTAGAATTTTTCATTCTTTTACACTAAATATATTTGAAAGAAACAATAAGAGGCATATTTTATGTATAATGTAAAAATGGAATACAGACATATAGTACATATATTACGTGTAGGAAACAGATAAATAACGTTAAATACATTAATACACATTTCTTATTCACCAACTGTTGATTTTAGCGGATAATTAGATTAGAAACTGTGATTATTTTAATGTAACGTTGAATAACTTCGAGTGTAGCAGTTTGTAGCAGGAAAAACTTGTGGGAAATTGAAGTGTAATGTCTACCAATTACGAAAAAACAAAAACTGCAGGATGTTTTGAACCCTTCTTGAAATATCTCTATTTAAAGGAGAAAAAGGTGACAAAAATGATTTCAACTGTATCATTTACGAGTATAATGCATATAAGAGACTTACAAATTTTGAAATTTTAGTCAAATTAGTTGTACTTTAAGCTATATCCCGCAGGACATAATTCATAACTAGACTGCGGATCTTTATGCAAAATAAAAATTTCTAACCGAAATTAAATTCCGTCTACTCATTTTTATTATAAATGCCTAAAATCTGCAGTCCATTCATAAAATTCTTTTTCCTGATACCATGAAAGTAAGTGACGCTTCGGATTTATAAACTGCTTGATACAGCATTTTCTTGAGAAGAAAAACGTTTGCGACTAATCCCCCACTGAATTATTTGAATTTTCTATTGATGAACATGATAATTTAGATGTCGAAACATAGTTCCAACATAGAATCCTGTGCATATTAGACAATGAATTTTTAGATTTTGTCCACAGGGTACCGCACTGTGGATAGTCTAAAATACGGTTCGCATGTCGGAGTAAATTTCCGCGGAATGCAAGCTTTCCATCCACGGCGCGCATTCTCCTGCGATTCGTTGCCTCAGCGGTACTTTGATAATTTTGCATCGGTTGCATGTGCACGAGTCAGCTGGCCGTTCATTGTTTCCCGAACCCGATCGTTCATCCGGCCGGTTTTAGTAGGCTGGCTCGCAGGAAAGTAGTAATTCCGTTTATTTACATTGGTAATATTGCGCGCGGGGGTGCAGTCGCGCTCGCTCCCGCGTTTCCGCTGGTGTGCGCGGGGAGAGATTCGACATCGTCGAAGAGACGAGAGAACCGTACGGGAATACGACGGAGCGGCCGTCAAGCAAACAGGTATGCTTCAGAATCAATATTTGCTCGATACACGACGGTGCTCTGCTCTGAATGCATCCCCCGTCACCCGGCCCTGTGCACGAACACACGTCGCCTCTTATTTTCTGTTCGCTTCGCCTCCCGTTGCCTCGCAGTGCCTCGCAGTGCCTCGCTTCCCGTCGCTCTTACGCGAGGCGACGCACAGTGGTCCGGATGGAGACATTCAATGACATTTTGTTATAACTTTCGAATCATTAGAGATATAGCAATGAAATTTTCACTAAAAATATTTAAAAAATAGTAATTTTTAATGAAAAATTACTATTTTTTAAATATTTTTAGTGAAAAGCAATGAAAAACAGCGACAGCTAATGAAAAATTGTTTGCATTTGTTAAACAATATTTTTTAATTAATTTTTATAGATATTTTTTTCTTATTAAAAATAAGATTGTTTAAATATAAGTTTACGAACTATTTTTTCTAATAATTCATAATAATGAAAATTTTTTTAGCGGTCCGAATCAATAAATTTAGTGACATTTTTGCATAACTTCTGTAAAAGTTATAGGGATTAAATGTTTACTGAAAAATATGAAAGAATAATCACTTGTTAATGATAAATAATTTAATATATTTAGTGTTTGTTTAATTAATTTTATTAACATTTTACTTACTTTATTGGGTGATTTAATTAAACCTACGATACGCTTTAAACACTAATAAGTTGCGTGGAGGGACGATGTGGGAAGTAAATCGTGCACAATTATATGTATAGAGGAAAGTGCACTGAAAATAGTACAATTTGTAATAATGCGGTACTATTTGGAACTCAAAAGATATTCCTTATCAAAGATGAGGAATTTTGACAACTTCTGTGCCTAAACTGTGTATTATTTTTTAAATACATTATTTAAATTAATTTTTAATTGTCAGTGTAAATTCTTATCGTAAAGGAATGCTCTTCATTTTAAAAGAAGAACAGAGAAAAAATATTCAACCGCTTAGCCAGGGCATCCAGATGAAGATAACCATCTTTCTACTACAAAACATACTACATATTTTCAAAATGTCCAAGTTTAAGTGTTCGTTACGATTACAATTTTTATTTTATTGTATTAATTTCTTTATTTTCGAGCTAAGTGGATACTTAAGAAGCAATGCAAACTTTGTACATGTCGATACGAGAAAGTTCATTTTTCGGCAAAATGTCACACGATTTTCTAATCCTCGGACCACTGTGCAACGCGGCCAACGGTTGCCACGTTTTCCTACGATTCGCAGTCAAGCATCGAAAGCGCCCGATCTCCCAACCGAAACTTGGATTTTCGGTCGCGTTTCGGTTCGATCATCCCCGCACTATATACTCCGCGGAAACGCTTTTCCTTCCTTTTATTCAAAGCGCTTCCTTTGTTCGCAGTCCGCCATCCGCGCGCGGAACGCGCAGCAAATTGAATTCCTCTTCTATCTCGCTGTTAACATCATCCTTTTACCTCGCTCAGAGTCAAAGTTCTAAGGATGACCGATCGAACTGCAGTTTCCTCTAGTCAGCTGGTATTTGCCTCGGATTTAACGTGTAGATGGTTACATTTAATAAGAAATACAGTATTTTATCGACATAAGTCCCTAGCACGGGTCTGCCGAGGGACATTTCTGCGCCAGAGACACTATTCTTTGAGTTTTGCCGAACGTAGAGCACACAACAATTAATAAACGATTTCGGCGCTACGGTTCGATCATTAGAAAAGCAAAGTAAATTAATCAATAAGCAATTTTGTTAATAAACAAAAAAATCGACGTTTCGGTGCTGATTTGCACCATTTTCAAGATAATTTTTGAAATTGCGTCTGTAATACAAATGAGAAAAAAGAACTTTTAGAAAATAAAATAAAATACAATTTTCAAAGTAACAACTATTGTATGTTTAAATGTAAGGGAAACAAATTTTAACACAAAATTTTCTTACTCACCTGCTTAGGCGTGATTAAGTATAATAATGTGAGAGTCGTGAGACTCGTGAGACACGTGTGTTCACCATGTTAGCCTGCACGACACTGATCGTTTTTGGCAGAGATCTAGGTTATATAGATCGATACAACGGCGGTAAATTCAAATAGACATAATAGGTCTTTAAACCCACTTAGTGAAAATACCAAATGGTAAGATCAACAAAATTGACATTCAATTTATCTAAAATCAAACTTCATACAGTAAATTTTATGTGTAATGTATTTACCTTAGTTAAGTAATAATAGAAAATATAATATTATCTTTTCCAAGTGAAGAGTTTGTATATCTATCTCAACCCTACATCATCGTAATCATCGTAATCAAAGCATCGTCGTAATCATTATCACTACTTTTCAAGAGTTTGGATAAGATTAGAATGGTACCCAAGTACCAATAGTCTGACGATAAAATGGTTCGAATAAAAGTTGAACAGTACTGAAACATGTACAAAATTATTTATTTAAAATTTCAAAAGAATTAATTTTTCTACGAAAATTATTTTCATTTTTTAAATGTTAAAGTACATTTTTTATTTCATAATCTCATAGCTGGCGTCAAGACGAATCCAACGACCTACTTTTTATGACCCTGAGCCCATAAAAAACGCTACAATATTTTATTCCCGTTTTTCGGGCAAATGCTGATCGACGTTCACACTATCATCCACACTCTAACGTATTCCTAAAACAAAGTTAACAGAACCCCCGCGGAAACGAGCTACAGTATTCTTTCCGTAACTGTCGCGTCGTTGGATCCGCCCACCAGTGGTGGAGGGGATATTCGTTTATCGTATATCCTACGGTTACCGTTTACTTAGATCAGGGCTTTACTCTATCACTGTTTTCAACAAAATGCATGTTGTAGCCTTCAACACTGGACCTACCACTGCCGGACAATTGACCGGTTTTATATTTTTCATCTCCCTTAAAATTTTTATTTATATTATATTATTTATATATTTTTATTTAATATTTTATTCTTTGCCATTTTTCTCAGCTTAAACATTTTAATCGCATTTAGTGCTCAGCAGGTTCAGTGGCAAATTTAAATTAATGAAGCTTCCATGAAAGATTTTCATTTTCTCTCAGCATTTTATTTTTTTGAAGAAATTTATATTATATTATGTATATATTTTTAATATTTTATCCTTTGCCATTTCTCTCAGCTTAAACATTTTCATCGCATTTAGTGCTCAGCAGGTTCAGTGGTAAATTTAAATTAATGAAGTTTCCATGAAAGATTTTCATTTTTTTCTCAGCATTTTATTTTCTTGAAGAAATTTATATTATATTATTTATATATTTTTAATATTTTATTCTTTGCCATTTTTCTCAGCTTAAACATTTTAATCGCATTTAGTGCTTGGCAGGTTCAGTGGAAAATTTAAATTAATGAAGTTTCCATGAAAGATTTTCATTTTTTCTCAGCATTTTATTTTCTTGAAGAAATTGTACCAGGTACTTGTAGGTTTCCAAGCCAATTAAACTTCTTAATTAATATTTTATATATTTTTTAGCCTATATGTTTGATATTCTATATTGATATTTTATATTTTATATTTTGATAGATTATAATAGATAATGTAGACAAATGAAACGAAACGAAATTGTAAAGGGAACGGGACTCTTTGTAACCCGTAATGGGAACAAATAAACTATTACGTACAAACTTCTTAATGTTGAACTTTCGTATTATTCTGACAATTAATTACTGATTGTTAGATCGCCAGAAATGAATATGGTTTCTCTCGAAGTTTCTTGATCCTGGGCTGGCATGTCTTCCAGGTTCTTTCTTAATAAATTTCACTTTTCCGTAGCCGACTTGCGAAGTTCCAACCCCACGATGTTAAGCATGAGTCCAGAAGAATATCGTTAAGCCTCCGCTCGAATAAATTGCCTTCACACCAGGACTCTTCCTGCCTTGCTCCTTTCGCTATTCCCGCGTCGGCGGGATAAAAGTCGTTAAAAGTTTTTTCGGACTTAAATTGGCCTCGAATTGACAATAGCGTTTCCGGGGGATTGGCCCCTCTCTTCTGAAATGACGTTACTTTTCGTTGTGATAACGAGAGCCGGGAACAACGGGTTACATTGATTTTTCTGTTAAGCTATTTAATAGAAGCGAAGATTCTTCTTCCACTGATTTCAAATCCTTCCTCGATTCGTTTGGTTTCATTTCGTTCTTTATGATTGCACGATTTGTGACGTTCTTTATGATTGTCGATACATATCACACGATGGCTGCAAAACTTATGCGAGCATTACGAAAGGATAGTATATATATAGTAATCCCTTGTAAGTTGTCTAAACGCCGCACAGTGGTACGATGGCGGCCAAAAATCGATTTTATAAATTTTCGATTTTCAAAGAAAATATTATTTTTGTATTACCAAATAGTGAATCTATAATGTGCCAAAGTCCGATTTAAAAAAAATTTCTTTTACGGAGATATAGGCATGGCAAGTAACCTATTTTTCTCTCTTGGGAATTCATCAGTTTTCAGCGCCACAGTTATTAAATTATTGCGTCTATAATTGAATACTTACAGCTCTGAAATTTATAGGGGTTATTATGCATGCTTTAAACTATTAATTGGCACAAATAATTTTTCAATAAAGTTGTTTAACATTAACTAATATGCATTAATCGGAAGCCTCTTCGCGTTACGATCATTGTTTATTTATGGAAGCAAATCTTAAAGGGGTTAAGGAGCTTCGGTATGGGACTACTTGTATTGGTAAGGTGTTATATTGAAGTAACTTTGCCAGAATGAATCGCGCAGAAATTACAATTATTTGGGGTTTAGGGTAAACATTTTTGAGGATATATTAGTTAGTACGGTAACATACATTTCACGTTTGTCTTTATTATTAAAAAATATTCCTTAAAAATTTTTACATTAAACCCCAAACAATCGTAAGTTCCGCGCGATTCAGTCTTGGAAATTGTAAAAGTTGATATTTAAACTTAAATTGCGGACAAGGTTGTTCGAAGTTGCCTGAGATTTTTTACACAAAGTTAGTTCAATATTATACTTTGCCGAAACGATTAGTGCCAGACCGAAGTTGCTTAACATTTTTAAGATTTGCTTCAATTAATCAGAAATGAGCCGAAAACAGAGATTTCTAATGTAAGGAAAAGCCGTATTTATTATAATCATTGACAGACGTGTTTGTCACGGGCGCGTTCGTTTCGATCTGATCTTCTTTTTACAATTCGTTGGCAATTACAATTTTAGAATTCTTCTGTTCCGATTCTCTATTTTATAAATTTAACTATATATAGGGTTGTCTGTTAATACACACACGTTCATTCGTACAATACACACACATCATTCGTACTTCAACCCTATACTAATTAGCCCATATTACTTAATGTTTAATAATTAAAAAAAATTTTTTTTGCCATTTAAGCGTTGTACCTGTGGCAATCTGTCCACAAAATTTTAAACAAATTCATTGGACTATCAGTTTTACGGATTTTTGACTGCTTTTTGGCCATTTTGTACAACTGTGCGCCGATCTCTGACGGGACAACTTACGAGGGAGACTTGCTTTTCTTTGGTGTTTACAGTGCGTTAGGACTTTTACGACACGGTGTGAATTTGGCAAACTTACTTGGGATAAACTGTGTGTTCACTTTAACCGTTTGCACTCTGAATTATATTTCAATTTTGTTGCCTACAGCAATTACTATTTGAAGTGTTTTGTTTTGAGGATGTTCAGGAGGTACAATGGGAGACAAAAGTACAAGAAATTCGAAATATTTTGCATTAAAAAAATAGATTAATTTAAAAAGCTTTCGTTTAATCAGTAAATTTCATGTTACATTTATTTTTCAATCAAATTGTCTTCATATTATAAAAAGTTGTAAGTGACTTTTGCGAATAATTGCACCCTCTGATTTGAACTTCAACAAAATAAATTTGTGATATTCAATATATGTAATTACGCAATAAAAGGTTGAAAATAAATATTTAAATAAATTAAAGATACTTCAGAAAGCAATGTTCATAATTATTATTGAAAATAAACATATGAAATTTGCGTAAAATTATTGCTAGTGAGATGAGAGCGCGATTAATTTGACGCTTTTGTAACAATTTATAATTTTTTGCTCTGGAACTGTTTAGTGAGTGCTAATAAATTTTGAACATAATTAATTACACAATTTTTACTATATATTAAAAAAAACTGGAGTGTCTAGTTGCGTTTTTTCAAGGATAAAATAGTGTTTGAAGTAGAATTTTATGAATTCTCCATAACAAGACGTATTAAAATGTGCAAACTTTAAGTTGCTATAATTCCTAAACGGTGCAGTGAATCGAACCCAAACTTCGGTAATTGCATTCATTTAGTACGAATTATATCTTGTCAAGTTTTCAAAAATTTTGTTGCGTTTTTATATATGTCCGAAACATCCTTAACCCTTAGCACTCGAATGGTGACTCTGAGGCACCATTAAAAATTGCTGTACCGTTATTCAAAATATTGTATACACTATTAAATACATGGGTATCTAATCGATTACTAAACAGTTAGGTATTGTATGAGGTATTATATCAATATCATATCCATACAATTTTTAAAATCATAAGTAATGGAAATATTGCAGGTAGGAAAACATGTTTAATTTTTTAGTAAAAATTTAAAATTTTTAGTTAAAGTAGTTCAGAGTGCAAAGGGTTAAATTTACTTCAATCAACTTAATTACTTGAATTACTTAACTTTATGAAATATATTGTAAATATATTATATTAAATGTATTGTATGAGGTATTATATCAATATCATATCCATACAATTTTTAAAATCATAAGTAATGGAAATATTGCAGGTAGGGAAACATGTTTAATTTTTTAGTAAAAATTTAAAATTTTTAGTTTAAGTAGCTCAGAGTGCAAAGGGCTAAATTTACTTCAATCAACTTAATTACTTGAATTACTTAATTATATTAAATATATTGTAAATATATTATATTAAATGTATTGTATGAGGTATTATTATGTCAATATCATATCCATACAATTTTTAAAATCATAAGTAATGGAAATATTGCAGGTAGGAAAACATGTTTAATTTCTTAATAAAAATTTAAAATTTTTAATTAAAGTAGCTCAGAGTGCAAAGGGTTAAATTTACTTCAATCAACTTAATTACTTGAATTACTTAATTATATTAAATATATTGTAAATATATTATATTAAATGTATTGTATCAGGTATTATATCAATATCATATCCATACAATTTTAAAAATCATAAGTAATGGAAATATTGCAGGTAGGGAAACATGTTTAATTTTTTAGTAAAAATTTAAAATTTTTAGTTTAAGTAGCTCAGAGTGCAAAGCGCTAAATTTACTTCAATCAACTTAATTACTTGAATTACTTAATTATATTAAATATATTGTAAATATATTATATTAAATGTATTGTATGAGGTATTATTATGTCAATATCATATCCATACAATTTTTAAAATCATAAGTAATGGAAATATTGCAGGTAGGAAAACATGTTTAATTTCTTAATAAAAATTTAAAATTTTTAATTAAAGTAGCTCAGAGTGCAAAGGGTTAAATTTACTTCAATCAACTTAATTACTTGAATTACTTAATTATATTAAATACATTGTAAATATATTATATTAAATGTATTGTATGAGGTATTATATCAATATCATATCCATACAATTTTAAAAATTATAAGTAATGGAAATATTGCAGGTAGGAAAACATGTTTAATTTTTTAGTAAAAATTTAAAATTTTTAGTTAAAGTAGTTCAGAGTGCAAAGGTTTAAATTTACTTCAATCAACTCAATTACTTGAATTACTTAATTATATTAAATATAGTTCTCAAACTTCGTTGTAGTTTATATTTATGGAGCTTCTATTTGTTTTAACTAAACTATCAGACAATTAAATGAATAAACTGAGATCCGAACACATATAAGAACCCGTTTTATACATTTTTCTTTCTCCGATGTCGAGTCACACTCAACAAAGGAGTGCAAAGGGTCCCAACCTTTACAACAGGCTCTTACTTGCGTACGAAGTTGAACGTTGACCAACGCGACGAGAAATTCCACAGCGAAAGTCGAGAACATTTCTTTCGTTATGGCAGAGAATAATCGCTGCGTGGGTTCACCACCGAAGGCGAATCTACGCGCTGTAGATCGGATTAATTGCAGACCTGGCGTTTGCAAGGTGCGGCCTGTACACGCGTAGTTGGAAATTGCTGCTGGCGGCTGGGAATGCCTAAATGTCGATAATCACTTGAACGGCAACATTCCAGGCTCGACGCCGCACAGTTATGCATTATTTGCTGTTGCGTGCACTAAACGCTCCATCAGCCCTTTTCCCGCCAAACGCCATTGCGCTTCAAAGCATTAATATTAATATCCGAACACCTGCACACAGTTATGAGGGGTTTCTCGTGCAACGGCAGTTAGAACTAGTGATTTCTATCAATTTTTCTCAGTATGTATAATTATTGAACACTAGCTGGCCCGACAGATGTTGCCCTGTCCAAGTTTCAATAAAGGGCCTAGCAGATTAAAAATAGTGAATCGGCCCAGCCCCCTGTATTTTTATTGACATTGTGTGGAAAACTTTGGTTTTAGGTTGAAAGATAACCCCCCGAAAGTTCAAGTCGCTAACCCTTTATACAGGGTGGGGCATTTTAAACAGGTCACCTGAATAACGCGGCTGCTATTGGTGTTAGGAAGAAATGCATCAGATCGAACTTGTATGGTATCGAGGGGGCATTATTCTGATGTTAGTAGCTTTTTTGAAGGCGGACGCGCAAAGGACATATGAAGGTCAACTTCATTTTTTTAAATGGAATGAGGTATTTTTTAATACGTCAATCGATGCAGCTGGACATTCGTAATAAAAAAGTACTAACCTATGTATGTCGAAAAGTTAGTCGTTCAGTAGATATTTCAATGTAAAAAATATAAAAATATCATTACTGCCGTACTAAGACGTTAGCGTTTACTTACTAGTGTAGTACGACAGTAATGGTATTTTATGTTTTTTATATTGAAATATCTTCTGAACGATTAACTTTTCGACATAAATAGGTTAATACTTTTTTATTATGAATGTCCAGCTGCATTGATTGACGTATTAAAACATTCCTCATTCCATTTAAAAAAATGAAGTTGACCTTCATATGTCCTTTGCGCATCCACCTACAAAAAAGCTACTAACATCAGAATAATGCCCCCTCGATACCATACAAGTTCCATCTGATGCATTTCTTCCTAACACCAATAGCAGCCGCGTTATTCAGGTGACCTGTTTAAAATGCCTCACCCTGTATAAGGATTATGTGATTATATACCCTTAACTATATCAATTTTTTTCTCGGTTGTTAATTAAGATACTCAGATTAAAAAAATACGAAAATACTCGTACTTACGTCCTTCATGACATATGTTTTTTTCACAATTGTGATCATATTATGGAGGGTAGAAAAAAATTATTAAATTTTTTAGGGGTGGAAATTGCAAACAACCCTTCGAGTGACAACTTTCAAAAAATTCAACAACAATGTTTTGTTATCTATCTAATATATACAAAAGTTTCAAGATGGTCGGAGGGGTGGAACATAGTTAAATATTGAAAAACAAATTAAATTACGCCATTCCTGAAATATTTTGTTTGTTTGATTTGATTGATGATATTTGCAGTTCCGACTTTTCCCTGTAATTGTCACGAATTTTTTTGCTGAAGCTTTTCCAGGACCATAACGAACAAAACAAAAAAGAATTACGTATATCTATCGTTCGAAACGTGAGTTATGGTCTTGAGTTCATACAGAAACCCATAGAAAAAAGCACCTATATTTTTCCCCGAATTTTCCATTTTCCGGTCAACTTTTCCAATTTTTCTATCCCTAAAAACCTTATTACAATTTTTTTTAATTAGCCAAATCAGTCCAGGCGTTCTGAAGTGATGCGCTTAAAAATGGACAGCATTTAATATTTATTTACAGTGGGTAAAAAAAGTATTGGCACACTCTTAAAAAGGCGATAACTTTTTAAACATCGTATTGTACGATTTGAATCTTTTTGGGAAGCTAGAGCAATTAGTTTATCACAGGATGCGAAAAAAAATTTGTCAAAAATTGCAATTGATCGGAATTGTAGCAAAAATACTAAAAGTTGCATTTCACAACTTTTTTATGTGGGCCAATATTGAAAAGTTTAAAAATGCGTTTTGTAGAAGGTAACTTGTTTTTACTATGATCGATGTATTTTATTTAAGTTACCTGGTTGAAAATAATTTTGCCAATTGGGTAATTATTTAGAAAGTATCATTCATCTACAATGTTGATGAAATTTAAATATGTTATAGATTTCGTCATTTTGAACAACTTTTTCGTTTTCCAATATAGGGGGTCGCTTTGAGTTTTCGTGATATTCACAAAAAACTATTGCTAATACTGTATTGAATTTTCCGAATTCTTGCACACTCCGTGGCAACGTAAAACTGCTCCGTGACGTATGTTTACTTTTTTCTGTAAACACGCTGTGGAGATGAGAGAGAAAACTACCAGTTACTACAATTTTCTTCCCGGCGTTTTACAAGTTGGTGGACTTCTTTTTCTTAAAAACTGTGTCACTTTTTTCAAAGAAGGCCTTGATGCTAAAGATCGTCTCCTTTTTGCGAATATTTATTTTGACTTTTAATAATAAAATGAATTCGGAGGTCAGTAGACACTATGGCACAGAATTGCAGTTGTAGATCCGGGCCGAGCGAGACGATTTATTGCATTTTGTATGAAGGTAAACAGCTGCAGATAACTGTAGAACAAAGGCGACTGTGGCACAGGAACAGGGTCAAGTAGGACACTCATTTATGTGAGCCTTTTTCTACCTCGTTTACCGTTGTTCAATGTCCCACATTTAATGAAATGTCTTGTATAAAGTAAGAGCGACATCCTTTTCATTTAACCCTTTGTGTATAATTTTATGTAATTGTTCATAGACCACTTTCAGGGCCACTCATCTTATTATTAAAATGGTAAAAAAAATTTTTGGAAAGAAAATTGCTGTAAGAGAATCGCAGGAGAAAACGAAGAATTTATTTTCCAGTCAAACTTTTTCCCTTCATACATTGTGGATTAATAAAATTTGTAATAACAAATAACGAAAATATCCAAGGTGGTAGAAGTTATTGGTTCACCCTGTATAGAGTTAAAGGGAAAAATAAATTGTTCTTTGTCTCCAAAACAATTGTCTTTCCAAAAATGTTTACTATTTCAATAACAAAAAAAGCTCTGAATCAAGGTCAATTTTGCAGTACATTTTTTAAACAGATGGACAAATGGACTTGTGTTACCAAACATGTTTGTTAGTAGTGTTTCAACTTTGAACTACTCTTGTTTCGAATAAATAAATAAATTCCAAAAAAAAATAAATTCTTCTTTGTCTCCAAAACAATTGTCTTTCCAAAAATGTTTACTATTTCAATAACAAAAAAGTCGCTCTGAATCAAGGTCAATTTTGCAGTACATTTTTTAAACAGATGGATAAATGGACTTGTGTTACCAAACATGTTTGTTAGTAGTGTTTCAACTTTGAACTACTCTTCGAATAAATAAATAAATTCTAAAAAAAATAAATTCTTCTTTGTCTCCAAAAATGTTTACTATTTCAATAACAAAAAAAGTCGCTCTGAATCAAGGTCAATTTTGCAGTACATTTTTTAAACAAATGGACAAATGGACTTGTGTTACCAAATATGTTTGTTAGTAGTGTTTCAACTTTGAACTACTCTTCGAATAAATAAATAAATTCTAAAAAAAATAAATTCTTCTTTGTCTCCAAAAATGTTTACTATTTTAATAACAAAAAAAGTCGCTCTGAATAAAGGTCAATTTTGCAGTACATTTTCTAAACAGATGGACAAATGGACTTGTGTTACCAAACATGTTTGTTAGTAGTGTTTTAACTTTGATTATTAAACTACTCTTGTCTCGAAAATGTGTAAAAGTGGTAGCACGATTATTCGATATAAATTTGTACTGCTTTAAATTTATAATCCAAGTAAATTTCCGAGTGAACATGTTTTCTTGCTTCTTCTTTTCCGCTGGCATTAATTCGCAGGGTATCGAGAGTTCAAGGAGTCGCTTTTTGAAAGCGTACTTCACAGTCCTCGAGCCGGGAAACCAGAGCAACAGTCGGATAGTAAGAGGCAGGAAGAGTGAGGGTGTGTTTAATTTTTTTCTAACTTAAAAGCTGTCTAGTTTTTTTATTCATCCGTGAATTTTGCTCGTACAGAGGACGATACAGACAGCGGTTGAACTGTAAGGAGAGCCCGAAACGGCGGAGAGGAAATTCTTTAGCTCACCTGTCGAGGCGGAACGCATTTCCCAGGTTTTAGGCTCTATTCACGGTGTTTTATAAACCACTGGCGGAACCTCAGAGCCAAGAATGTAAACATTGGGAAGAAAGGATAGAACTTCCTCCACTGCTGCTACTTTTTAACGTTTTATTATTGAAGTGCTCATTGTTCGAGTTGCTTTCAAAGAGAGAGACTCGTTTGAAGCTGATCACAGAGCATTGTAAAAACGTTTTTGAAGATATTGAAGGCAATCCGTGAAAAGACAAAAATATGAAAACAATGGGATTTATTTCTGCATTTTTCAGTACTGAGTCGAGTGCTGTGTAGTATCTGTTTGTACACTTCGAGCATGTCGGATTAAAGGAATTGTAACTTCCAACTGTCATTATGCAAATACACTTTTCACCAATATATCTCTTGAAAAACATTGATATAATGTTTAAATATTGCGTTATTCACGAAAAAGTAGCAGGTTAAAGTACTATCATTTACGAGAAGTATGCAACATAATCTTAGAAGAAAGTCATCAAATAATCTGTAAAATAATTATTGCTAGGAAAAATAATGATCTTGAATTCGTTGTTTCTATCATTATATGAACCCTTTAAAATAGTGGAGTTTCGTTCTTAACAGTGTTTTACGCGATCATAAGTAGTACGTATTTTAATTTTATTTCTTTTGCTGCTCTGACTGCCTTTTCATTGACTCAAACTACTGCGTATGTCGAGAATCAAGGTGTAGTATTATTTTAATGCTTTTGTAGTGCTTACGTGTACGTGAAATATAGTAATAACGATTCTTTATTTAACTGTTAACTGCTATTATGTTTATTTAGTCATTTATTATTGCTTTAAACCGAGTGATTCATTTAGAAAGTACAATATCATTACGTAGGAGTCAAATTTAATATTCCTTTTTATAAAGCAGTGTAGATAGTTGTTGAGTAATTCTGATGAAATCTAGTGATGTATTTGTTCATAATTTATCAACTATATATTTATAAATGCTGAAGTAACTTCAGGCAAGGCAGTGTCTTGCAAAAAATTATTTGTTTGCAATAACAATCTTGTTCTTAAACTTTAACTTATTATTTAATTTAAGTTACACAACATTGCAACTTCTTGGTGGCTAAAGAATTGAATATGTTCCAAAGTAACTTCATAACAAAGATAATAGTTGAGTTATTATATTGTTTTGATGTTCTGTTAAACGTAGCATATTTTTGTTAACCTAAACCTACATAAATCAATATTATTTACATAATAGTGTCGTATTTGATTAACAAATGGGATATTTCATTACAGTTTCAATTATTAGAACATTTTATTCTTTAGTACCAATTTTCCCCAATGCAAGAACAACTTGCTTCACAGCGGGGCAAAAATATACGAAACCTATTTAAATATTTTAATGTCGTGGTTCGAATTTGAAAATATAATAATTTTAACAATAAATTACTCGTTGAAGATGAGAAGATCGGAAACTTGAATTAAAAATTGGAACTTTTAGGTCTCCCTTGATCTGGGGACAGCTTTCTCAGTGGAATTTAGAATTCGATTGCATTAACAGTTGAAAGAGCAGGTAATGCATAAAGAATCACAAATATCGAGGCGGAGAATCCCAGAGGGACACGTTCGTAACGCAAGACGGGATTTGTCGAAGTTACTAGGGCGGATCTGGCCAAGAAAAATATATCGTTATATCCAGGGCTTTATCGATCTCGACATACATGATAAAGTAGTAACGAGGCCCGTAAACTGAAAGCACCAGCTGCCCGGCTCGCATTTCATGAGGAAATGCTGAGTTCTTTACCGTCGAGTATGGGTACGCCACCATGCCGTATTTGCGCGCAGTGTCCGACGATGGGATCGAATAATGTCTGCACAGGCCACGCTCTTGTTTCCTTAAACCAGGAGGCTCCATATTAAAGTCGTCCATCTCTGGAGATCGTGGCTGAACTTGGACACAGGAACTCCATTAAATTCCTCGCGTCACGGACTCGTCAATGGGACTTTTAATTGTCCTCTCTCCACCTATTTCTGGCGCGGATCTTCTGAATCGAAAATTTACTAGATTTATCTTCTGACTAGCTTCCCCCGCCACGTGTTGCTGTGGCACAATATTTTTTAAAAGCATGTACGTACTCAACGTGTTTGTTGTAATCTATTTTGTTGAATTCCATTTCACTTTTCGAATTGCTCTGTAGTTCTCTCTCTTTCCCTCTCTCTCCCCCCCCTCGTAATGAGTCCCTAAAAGGGTATAGCAGGATAAGCATGGGCCAGCGGCCCCCGCTCCGATTTTCCTGATTTCTGTCTTAAAACATAGTTTTATGTCCAAAAAACATTGTGTAAAATTTCAAATGTCTACCCCCATCGATAAGGGTGATATTGGGGTAAATTCCCCCGCACTTAAATGCAATTTGCTACAAAACGAGAAAAGATATCGACATGGGATAAACGGCAAACAAAAGATATAGATATACTCTACATTCCAGATTTTTTTGCTAATTATTCATAGTTGAAAATAATGAATTAATTTTTTGGGAATTTTTAAAAGTATCTTCCCCTGGGTTGACACCTACTAAAAAATTATAAAATATTGCTATGATACTTCCCTACTTTGTAAAAAAATCTCAGAAGAGTCCATTTGGTGGAACAGTGTCAAGAAAAATAAAGTATGCCGGCGAACGCTTGGTCTGATCAGTATCGGCGCAGCGACCGAATCCCCTTGCGGTGGCTAGTGATGGGAACGAACGGGAAGTCGGCGGTGTGTACGGAAAAGCTGAGGCATGTAAAAATGCGACTAAATGTTCTAATATATGATTACAGTTGGAAGTCTAAACAATTATATTTTAGGAAATAGCTTACATTGAAGAAGAAAAATGCGTGTAAAGCTAGTTCGTTGTTGTTAAGTAACAGAAAGAGGAAGCTTCTCACAAATATGTTGTATGGTCACGGTGTTAGAGGTTCTGCTCGATGCTACGAAGGGCTCGAGTTCGAATCCTTCTCAACTCAACTTTATTTACTTGTTTTTTCTTTTTTTTTATATGCATTTATAAACTAAACGAATTTTATTATTTGCACTTCAATATTATTATAAAATATTGAAAATATTATTAAAATATTATTATATATTAGACGATTTAGTCGCATTTTTGCATGTATCAGCTGTTCCGTACACACCGCCGACTTTCCGTTCGTTCCCATCACTAGCCACCGCAAGGGGATTCGGTCGCCGCGCCGATACTGATCAGACCAAGCGTTCGCCGGCATACTTTATTTTTCTTGACACTGTTCTACCAAATGGACACTTCTGAGATTTTTTTACAAAGTAGATAAGTATCATAGCAATATTTTATAATTTTTTGGTAGGTGTCAACCCAGGGGAAGATAGTTAATAAAATTCCCAAAAAATTAATTCATTATTTTCAACTATAAATAATTAGTAAAAAATTTTGTAAAAAATCTGGAATGTAGAGTTTATCTATATCTTTAGTTTGCCGTTTATCCCATGTCGATATCTTTTCTCGTTTTGTAGCAAATTGCACTTAAGTGCGGGGGAATTTATCCCAATATCACCCTTATCGGTGGGGGTAGACATTTGAAATTTTACACAATGTTTTTTTAGACATAAAACTATGTTTTAAGACAGAAATCAAGAAAATCGGAGCGGGGGCCGCTGGCCCATGATTATCCTGCTATACCCTTTAATGTTGCTGCTACCAGTCAAAAGATAAAAGCAGAAACGTGCCCAAAGGAGGCCGAAAAAGTCGTATTTGGTCAGTTTGTGACGTCATCAATTGTAAACAGCAGAATGTAGAATATTGCGGTATGAACCATTAGACGCGACATTTCTTGAGGCAGGATTCAGAGGAAACTGCATTCGAAAAAGTCCATTCGGTGAAAAGTTATAAGCAGAAACGTGTGGTAAAGAGAGCGAAAAAGTCGTATTTGGTCTGTTTGTAACGTCATCGTCAATTGCGAATGGCATAATGTAGAATATTGCGGTATGAGCCATTAGACGCGGCATTTCTTCAGAAAGGTTTTAGAGCCAACAGCATTCGAAAAAGTCTATTCGTTGTAAAGTTATAAGCAGAAACGTGCGCAAAAGGGAGGGAAAAAGTTGACATGTGTTCACTAATGACGTCACAACTTTTGAACCAATAAACTTTTTTGAATGCGGTTTTCTCCTAAACCTAATCGAAGAAATGCCGCGTCTAATGCTTCAAACCCCAGCTTTCTACGTTGAGCCGTTCTCAAGTGATGATGTTACAAACATACGTACATACAGACATACAGACAGACACGAGTTTATTGTATACAATAGAGATAGAGATAGAGATGGAGATTTAGCATACTTACGAAATAAGATCCTTGCCAATTAATTCAAACAAGTATGAAACTTCTAGGGTAGGACATGAAACAGCATACTCAGCTATGCATTAAGGAATTTTTACCGGCTTAAACTCATTCCGAGGGGCTGAAATTAACCCCCAAAGATTCGGATGTATTCCGATTTTATTTCAGAACTCGTAAACTGTAAGGGGTAGAAGAAAAGACTTCCGACAAAAGTTACTTCCTTTAATTAGATCCTTAAAATATTCAGAACACTTTCAAGGAATTAGAAAAGACTATATGCACCAGAATCATAATCGTTTCTTCTCAAATTTGTTTTTTGACGAATAACATTAATTTCTGTTCTTGCGAAGAAATGTTGTTGCATTCACATGAACGGAATTATGTCGTATAGGAATTCTTTTAAATTACTAATTAATTTAAATTAATGTACATATCTGTACATGCTAACATTACAATGACAACTTATAAACTAGGATAAGTAACGTAATTAACAATTCTAGTACAACACTATACAGGGTGTTCGACTACAGGTGGGAGAAAATTTAAGGGGTGGTTTTTAACGATAATAGAAAACGAAAATGAAGAATAAAAAAAATTGTTATTTCTTCTTCGTTATTCAACTGTTAACAATTAAAAATCAACAACGCATCTAACAAAAGTGTACGTTGTGTACGTCAAAGAGTTAAATGTTGTCCAACGATTTGTTAAACATTTTCACCTCGCTGGGGCCCCAAATGGGAATCAAGTTATGCATGCATCTGTCACTTGATACGTGACTGTCGCGTTGTTAATAGCTAATTTTTCGCAATTTTTTTATTCTTCATTTTCTCTTATATCATCGTTAAGAACCACCCCTTAAATTTTCTCCCACCTGTAGTCGAACACCCTGTAGATACAAACAGTGAGATTTGAGAAAACTGTGAATAAGAAATAGGGGACAAAGAGAAACTTGCTTAGAACATGAAAAGGAATAAGAAACAGAGGACAAAGAGAAACTTGCTTAGAACATGAAAAGGAATAAAATTAGAGGGCGTCCCAACATTTTATCGCTCCTTCGTTTGTTAAGGGACACCCTATACAATGGCCTTACTTCACACATATCTATCTTATCTGTTCGAAGTTACTGGTAAAACTCGTCCATTTCATCCAATATGATACTACTGCCATCGACGAGAGATTCGTTTGTCCTTGGGTTCCTTCTCTTTTCTTGAGATCAGTCGTGTATCGTGCGTACAACGAGGGAGAGTATGAGATGGGGTGGGTGAGAGAGAAAGAAAGAGGGAGGGATCAGATGGTATTTTTAATGAGAATCGCGAGGATGTGCTCTCGCCATAGGTTCGGCCAGGTAACGTCTGTTGACGAAAGATGGAAGAGCGAAGAGGAATCCTTCACTCGAGGAGCGAACACTCGAGTCCCGGCCATACGGTTAATTATTTACTGGAGTGCCGAGGGTGAGTTCCCTTTTACGGTGTGTTTGAGCTCGCGCGGCGTGGCGCGTGTACGTGTGACTGTTCTGTGCGTGTGCGTGCGTCGACTCCAGGACTTGCGACTCGTCTTGCGCGGCCCCGAACGTTCCAAATGAAACCGATGATCGTAAACTTCGTCATTTACGCGCGGCTCTTTAAACGTTCTCGGGAGCTGTATCGCTCCGCCGATCACCATTCAAGAATATCGTTCTTTTCAACTTTCAGGAAATTTTATTTCGCGGTAGTAGTTTTTATTCTCTGTCTTGCAAGTAATCATAGGCATTAAATACTCTAAATGATATCGGCGCCAAGTTCGATAATTTTTAGAACAGACAACAAATGTGCAATTGTTTGTGCAACTGTTTGTGCAATTGTTTGTGCAATTGTTTGTGCAATTGTTTGTGCAACTGTTTGTGCAACTGTTTGTGCAACTGTTTGTGCAATTGTTTGTGCAATTGTTTGTGCAATTGTTTGTGTATGTGCATGTTTCTAACGTTTCGATCCCGATGTGGATCTTTTTCAAAGAATCATTATTGCGTCTGAAAAATATTTTAAGTGACATATCAAAATGAGAATATTTTGTTAAATTTTATTTCGCGGTAGTAGTTTTTATTCTCTGTCTTGCAAGTAATCATAGGCATTAAATACTCTAAATGATATCGAGGCCAGGTTCGATAATTTTTAGAACAAACAACAAATGTGCAATTAGTACATGCTTCTAACGTTTCGATCCCGATGTGGATCTGTTTCAAAGAACCATTATTGCGTCTGACAAATATTCTCATCAAAATATATCACTTGAAATATTTTTCAGACGCAATAATGATTCTTTGAAAAAGATCCATATCGGAATCGAAACGATAGAAGCATGTCTAAATTTTCGATCGAGAAGAATTCACCTTTTATTAAATACCATGTGTTGCAAGTTTTCAAACAAATCAGTCGCTACAAAATTTCGATTCAATTCAGTATTTTTTCGAAGTCAGAAATTTTTGAAACTTTTGTAAGTTTTGATCAAGTCTCTACGTTTTCAAGACTTTCAAGAGTTAGGTATTTGTCGATGTGATGATAACCTATATTGTAATATTATATATATTTATTTTAAATATTGGATTCGTCGTCGATTAAGTTGTCGTGGTCCAGAATTGCCAGTTTAAGACTTGTTCGCCCAATCTACCTTCTCCCTCCACGACGCTGTCCACGTCACGTCACGCGTTTCGTCTCTGTCGTCAGAGTTGGGCACAAATTTTATTTATTTATTTATTTAAAACTCACTTGGGAAAACCCAATTTATTCAAAAATTTTATGTAAATAAAATTTCGTTTATTTTATTTACATAAAATTTTTGACCAATTCTGGTTGTTGTGCATTTGTCCGGTACTAGCCGAGAGGGAGAGAGTGTAACTTCCTTCCCTGAATTCGTGCTCCCTCCCCTCATTTGGCGACTCTGCTGTGGTCTGGCACCTTGAGTGATTAAAGGGTTGTCGCGCGGTTAAATGATCGAAACAATGCTCTCTGAAGAGGATGGCTCGGGAAAATTGAAGTTACTTTTTAAAACGATTGTGTGGATACGGAAAATGAGCTACGCTATTGCGACCCGAATAAGAAGTAAATACGACGTTCAGCGTCAACAACCTCCGGCAGCGCTTCTTGAGAATGCTTCAGAAATTCTTGTCATTCTATGGCGTAAAAGGATTTGTTGGTAAAACGCTTTTCTGAGGTCTCCGTGCAAGGGAAATATTTTATGTAAACATTTCACGGACGTCTTTTCCGTCGCAGTTTTCCAGTTCAGATTATGCTGTAATAATAATAGCAGTTTATGCACATTGCGCGCGCTTCAGATGTTTCTTAAGAAAATATACTATTTAAACTTTAAATATTGATTTTATTCGTTATTCGTCTTACATAAATGCCTCTTTATTTA
The DNA here is from genome assembly GCA_963971365.1 of Lasioglossum villosulum. Classification (NCBI taxonomy): domain Eukaryota; kingdom Metazoa; phylum Arthropoda; class Insecta; order Hymenoptera; family Halictidae; genus Lasioglossum; species Lasioglossum villosulum. The sequence goes on from OZ020499.1 coordinate 12,676,598, forward strand.
TGAACAGAAATTAATTTTCTGAGATACGTTTAATGAATAAATATTAATACTTTGTTAATACATTTACTGAAGTATGTGTAATATACCGTACCATTCACCGTACCACTTTCTGTGATGGATTGAAATAAATATTTTGTTAATAAAGAGTAAACACAAGCTAACAATTTACCTTCATCAAAATCAGAATAATATCATGGAGCACATCTTTGGATTCGTCTTACTACCCGCTATTATTTTCTAAAGAAAAAACTATACTATTCCATTTAAGAAAATCAAGGTGCCCTTGCAATGTCCTCCACCACTCCACCCACAACAAAACAATTAATACCACGTAACTTAGCCCGTCATACCAAACAACTTTTGTAGGAATACTTTTTTGATAACGACACCGTCTTCCGAGATATCCTGCCGTTCTCGATACATTGGGACACCCTGTATGTTCTCGGCGCACAGTTTCGATCAAAAATAAAGCAAAAACAAAGCAAATTAGCAATATTTAAATGTAACTCAACATTTCGATCCAGGTGTGGATCATTTTCAAGAGCAATTGCTTTATTTTTTATCGAAACTGTGCGCCGAGAACATATACAGTAATGTCGCGATAGTTGCCGCAGGAGCTGTACACGATAGTTGCCGCAGTGCCTACCCATTCCATCAGCTGTCAATGCTGCGCTGGGCCGCAAGGCGGCGATGTTTGATGTCGGCTCGGGTATATCGGTGTGAACACCACTACATTGACACCATGAATCGAATTTTCAAACTGCTTAATTTTCATTATTTTTTTTTAATGAGATTTTACTGGCTTAACCTGGCATTTTTCTGATTAAAACAAGACCAAACACGGTATAATTTGGCCCATCAGTAATGTCTTGAAAGTTGTCGGAGGCCTGTACGCGAAAGTTGCCGTAGTGCCTATTAGTGAATTTCCTACTCAATATTCATTATTTTTTAATGAGATTTTACTGGCTTATTCCTGACAAAATTCACTAGTAGGCACTACGGCAACTTTCGTGTACAGCTCTCCGACAACTTTCAAGACATTACTGATGAGCCAAATTATACCGTGTTTGGTCTTGTTTTAATCAGAATTTTGCCAGGAATAAGCCAGTAAAATCTCATAAAAAAATAATGGAGAATAAAGCATTTTTAATTGGCATTACATTGTGAGAACACGCGGGCCTTTAAACTGTGCAGGCGACGGCGATACGCTCGGCCACGCGATCATTCTGTCCTTCTCTATGTTCGGCTTTCGATTGATGTCTCGGCGCGGTAGACTGTAGAGGCCAGTCATAAATCAAAAGACGAGCAGTTGTCTTGGAAGTTGTCGCTCCAGAGAACAGTTCCTGCGGCAACTATCGCGACATTACTGTAATTGATTTATAATGTAAATTGCGCCTCGATAACTTAAAATGCAGCAATTCTTAGGATACGTCCCTCCTAGATTAATCTTTCATCTAGCGATTGTGACTACCTAGAACACTGAAATGTGCAGTATAAAGTCAGGAATCGAAAAATACGGAACCCCTACAACTCTCGTGTACGTATACGGGTCTAGCGCTGTGTCTCTCACACAATCGAGTTTCTGGCGAAGGTCAAATTCGTATCTACACCCTTAAAACAGCGGGCAGTTGTTGGCAAGAAAATTGAAAAATAATTCATAGTGCAAAGAGTTGAGCTACCAGAGAAGCCGAAGAAAGAAGACAGAGCGCGAGACAGGGTGGGATAGTATGATGGAGAAACAGAAGGGGTGGTTGTTTCAGCATCCAGCGCGGGGGAGTATATGCATAACTATCGTGCGTCGGTTCCCTGCCGTATCGACGACACACGCATTCCTGAATTATGCATACGCCGTGAACCGAGCCTGATGTTTGCACGTTTGCGAACGTACCCGCATATACAGCGACCCGACGCTACGCGTCGGTGTGTCGCACGGGTACAGCAATCGCGTCAAATCCACAGTTCCATTACGAAGGCTGTTTAAGACGACTGGCGTAACACGAGCGATTCGAGGTCTCAGGACTCTGCCAACACCGTAGAATTATGTATGCGCGCACCCCCAACCACCACCCCCGCCCTCAGTCCCGCCCCCGACACCGACCTCGACCCCGCAGCCTCCGCAGAGCGTGTATACAGCCGAGTAAAAGCTGTACCTCGGCTGCGCAGAGGGTATTATCCCGTTAAACGTTCGCGTCGAGATTTTCCCTTCGCTCGAATTTTCCTATATTTTTTCTCTCCCCTGTCCCTCCCTCCTCTTCTCGCCGGTCGGCGTCGGCTCTTTTTCTTCTCTTAATAAACGCGGAACCGCCGGCGGAAAATGCACGCCGCGATACGTCGAACCAGCTCGCTCGAGAGTTTCCCTTTTCGTCGCCGCGCGCCGTCAACATCGCTTGCGCGGACTGCGTTGGAAAACTCTGCTCCCCCACCCCGATCCCGATCTCAATTTATTCGTTTTCATAAGCGGCCGCGTTCTTAAAATAGGTGTCAAAGAGATACCGTGATAAATATCTTATGAATATGTTAATTTTCGGGCCGGTTCGCGGTGTCGCCACGAAAAATGAGGAAACTCCTTTGCGCCGTAATCTCCTTTACAAAAGAAGCGGCATGGCGTGCCCAGCGGACCGACTTTCTTAAGCATATGATTTATATTCTTCGCCGCCGAGCGAGACGAAGGAGTCCTGCTTCCACACGCCCTGCCGGCTCTTTTACTCTTCTCCTCTTGTTCTCTTTTTCTATCTCGAGAGTCGCGCGCGTCCTCCCTGCCCGACTTCCCCGCCTCTTTGCTACGTTTTTCATTTTCTTTTATCGTTTATGAAACACGCCCGGAGATGTATTAGGTGGTGGTTTTGTGGGCCGGTCGCGGCCGGGGCTCGTGATATTCGCGGTTTTTGACAGATCCTTTTCAACGGGAACGAGACCGTGTAACGGGCTGCGAAAACTTTCTAAGAGCGATGAACTGCTTCCGGTATTAAACGATCCTTCCGTTCCTGGCATACTAACGTGCTCGATCTTGGGAAATATTGAGGTGGTCGTGCTCCTTTTGAATGGGAGAATTTTCACGGAAAAAAGCACAATCGTGTTCAATATAAGGAAACGTTGGCTCCGCGCAAGCAGAGGAAAGCCTTTTGTAGCGAGATTCTATACGTTTTCAGGAGTAAAGAATGTAATAATCTTTTGAGAGGTAATGATACTGCTCGAAAGAATTCGCTAATATTGGCAGGCGTGTTGAAATTACAAGAATTAATACTAGACTGCGGATGTTTGTACAATTTGCAATTTTTGTAGTAGAATTTTCAGATACTCGAATCAAATGGAACCTTATTTTCCGTGGTAGTTGCCTTTTCAGATCTGAGATAAATTTGAAATCGTACTACATATATTTTGTCGTATTTTCTATCTTAGCATTTTCTGAAAATTTGCGAAAGCTGTAATTGCATAAAAATCCGCAGTCAATGAAAAGAAATTATAATACAGCACGTCGAACATAAGGTTGATTATTTATCATAATTATTACTGTTAAAATTGATAGAAACAGTCATAGTGCACGAATCGTCAGCAAATATACGGTATTATAAAAGCTTCGATTAAATATGAGTTACAAAAAGGAAATATTTGCTGACGCATAAAAATTAGTTACATTAATTTTCCTTAAATAAATTTCATTAAATAATCCTGTTAGGTATGTAGAGTACATTTTTTCCCAATTATAAATAAATAAGTACATATGCGTAAAATGTTTTGTAACAAAAATTTCATAATAACTAAATTTAATGTTATGAACAATTGACGATCGACATACAGAGAACTGTTAAAAATTTCATAATTATTTCATGAATGAGTTCAACAAAAATGTAAAATGTGATTAAGTGTGTTAGTTAAAATAAGATTAAGGTACTAGTAAATTATGTCACACTTAATAAAACCCTGTTTTTTGCTGCCACTATAACTCAGTCTAATAAAAATAATATATGCTCACGGCGCACAGTTTCGATCAATAGTATTGATCTAACTATTATAACTATTGATCGAAACTGTGCGTCCTTTTACAAAACTGTTTACAATAACAAAGGAGAATAAGAAAAAAAAAACAAAAGAAATATAAGATATATAAGATTGCTCGTTTAACAACAAAGAATCCTGCGTAGTTGTATTTGAAACTTTAATAAAGAGTTGATGAAAAAATCAACACGATTTTAGATAGTGCAAGATTTTGCAATAATGCGATTTATTGGATTAATTAGTCCATAATTAGATTTCGCTTTAAGTGTTAGAAAGCCCGTTCTCGTTCTCAGTTCACGTTCATATATTATTTTTATTAAATATTTATGATCGAGAAATAACAAAACAATTATAACTCAGTCTTCATGGAATGACTTTACACCACCCCTTGAAAAAGTATTATGTTATGCACTCTCTGCTGTATTCGTACGAACAGTTGTAATTTTTTTGGAATTTCCGGGTTGCCTAACCTTCGTTGTTAGCGTAATATGGGATAAGACAAAGTACATAATGTCCGTGATACGGGTCGACATGAGGTACACTGTGTGTTTACTCTTATTGTGCGCAATTCTGCTGTACGACAGCAAATGCATGTTTTCCGTTTTTGTTCCGTTCTGGTTTATGAAATAAGCGTTCACGAAATGCATGCACAAGTATGCACAACTTTCCGTTCCTTCCTTTTTTTATGACTTTTTAATAAAGCATTTATGGACTTTTGCGACGTGACGTTTTAGTTTTATTTTTGTACCTATGAAACGCAATGGGAAAGTTTCAGTACTCCGACCACTGTGCATAATTATTAGACAGTGGATTTTATGCATTTATGGAAAACGCACATTTTAAATGAGTTTAAAAATGTCAATTTATTATTTGAACGTATTCTCTCAAATCATTATAGAAAGCAACTTTAATATGCCTATGGTCTTTTGAGATTTTGTAGATCGTAGACATACGATCTTTTTTGTTAACAAAATATTTTTGTATGACCTTCGGATCTTTGTTTTTTTTGGCATAGGGCACGTCGTGGAGTCTGAATGAAAAAACTTCGAAAAACTTGGATTTATGCGTAATCAACCGTTTAATTCAAGACAAAAAATAACAAAAAACTATTAACAAAATTCAAAATTTTAAGATTTTTCAAAAATTAACAAACTATTTTTATAACATAGATATATAACTATACATATAATATATATATATATATATATATATATATATATATATTACATTATAGATATGTAACTGATACATGTGCTGCTTCAAAGGTATAAAGGCTATGACAGATATCTATGTAACTTGTTACGATCGAAACGTTAAAAACATGCTTAAATAATTGCACATTTGTTGTTTTCTAAAAATGATCGAACCTACCGCTGATATCATTCAATTTATTAAATTACTAATTTTCGATCGAGAAGAATGTAACCTTTATTTAGGTATTATACCAATTTCGTATCGATAAAATGTCAAAAGTCATAGAGAATGGAAATATTCGAGATCAAAAGAAATGTTTAATTTTCTAGTTAAAATAACTTCGAGTGCAAAGGGTTAAAACGTCGAGCTTTATAACATTACTTCAAGGAAGAGGCAGAAACAGATTGATTTAAAAACTCACTTATTCAGCCATAAATCCATTTGCTGCTGCGAAGTGCGTGTCACTGGGTCACTCGGTGACGAACTACACAGATGCATTTAGGTATACGGCACTACCGAAAGCCAAGGGACGTACGGCCAAGTCGACGAACTGCACATCTGGTGGTAGATAGTTGGTATACTACAGCCTAAGACCTAAGGGATGCGCGGTCAAGTCAAAGAATCCAGACTTCCCACTTCCACTTCCAAATCGATAAATAAATAGTATGTTTGTTTCACACAGATGCCTTGAAATTTTTCCACACTCACGATCACTGTTCACATTTGTCAACGCATACTTGTGCACTAAAAACAATTGAGGTATTCCTTGTAGTGCAGCACAAATCACAACAATCCGGTAAAGCGATCACTAGAAGAATCACTAGAAAGATTACAATAATTTAAGAACACCAATGTATTGTTTTCAACTTGATAAAATGATTACAGTAAAACTCAAATATCTGTCTCGCTTATGTCCCTTGTAATAGCCGGCTTTCATTTTGCATAAATATCCACAGTATAGTGACTAGTTTAAATATTCACTATCCAAAGCACAACTAATAGCAACCGTTAGCTTTGAATTGACAAGTCTTTGGAGACGTTCTCTCTGCCGCGGCTCGGACGACACTGATGTTCCGCAAAATTTTTCTGAAGAATTTAGGTAGTGCATTATGCGTGTCGAAATTCGAAATGTATGCTGCGGCACGTTTACGAAAACAACGGGACAGTTACACGAAAACACAGGATACGAGAAGGACCGCTATAAAACTATAATTTACGGCGATCACATGTTTCCTGCACATTGGTACTCGGCGTCAATGTGTTTTTTTTTATTTGTGCAACAGAAACCTCAAATAAGAGGTTATTCTGCAATCAGTATTACGTACATAATATTACAATAGAAATCTTATTTGCTAATGTGTGGTTAAAGTAATAATTATATGACATTAATCGTTACAGTACATGGCGTATTAACAGTACGTGACGTTATACAGTGGGTAAAAAAAGTATTGGCGCACTCTTAAAAAGGCGATAACTTTTTAGATATCGTATTATACGATTTGAATTTTTTTGGGAAGCTAGAGCAATTAGTTTGTCACAGGATGCGAAAAAAAATTTGTCAAAAATTGCAATTCATCGGAATTGTAGCAAAAATACTAAAAGTTGCATTTTACAACTTTTTTATGTGGGCTAAGACAATAGAGACTGTGTTTATAAGACAATAGAGACTCATAAACGCCTCGCGTACCTGACATTTCAACCTCTTGCTGGGTAAAAGGATAGAATTTTTTTCGTGCAATTACCCATCAATTCTACATGCCAATCTGCAGAAAAACCGAAACATGTGATTGCCATAAATTTTAAGCTTACATCGGTCGCCTTCGTGTCCTCTATTTGGCCTTGTGCAAAATCAGTGTCGTTCGAACTGCAGCAGAGAGAACGTCTCTAAAAACGTGTCAATTCGAAGCTCACGGTTATCTACCACCAATTGTACAGTTTAGTGACAGTTATTTACTATCAGTTGTACAGTTCAGTGACAGTTCGTGTCTGAATTACTCAGTGACATTTCGAAGCAGCAGCTGTATTTACAGCTGAATAAGTGTTGTGCTTCTGTTCAATTTGTGCTTATTCCCTTGTTCATTGCTTCACCGTGGCTTGAGACCAACACTGCGCTCGGTGAAACCTGCCGTCCAGCCTTCTTTGGGACACCCTTGTATGTATATACGTATATTTTGAGTAATATAATCACATCTCTGGCAGGATTACGATTATCGTGGCCCATTGTTTTTCAAGAAAAAATGTATATATAACATGGTGTCAAATCGGCCTGGTTTAGCCGGTAAAGTAGATTTCCTGTTTTTTATAAACCTGCTAATATCTCTGAAACTATGCGTGATATATATATATATATATATATATATATATATATATATATTCTTCTGTAGAACTATCGTTAACATTTTCAATATTTTATACAGTAGGGCGTCAATTATTCGAACTGATTTGGATTAAACTTTCAGTCAGTTGAACAAAAATTTCCAACTTTTCTGAAAGTAGATATATGTATATATATATATATACACATTCAGAAAAGTTGGTATATATTTATTATTTATTATAGTTGGTTGAGATATATATATATATATATATATATATATATATATATATATATATATATATATATATATATATCTACATTCAGAAAAGTTGGAAATTTTTGTTCATCTGACTGAAAGTTTAATCCAAATCAGTTCGAATAATTGACGCCCTACTGTATAAAATATTGAAAATGTTAACGATAGTTCTACAGAATAATTATTTAACTGCAGTATCGCTTGTGCTTCGGATTTCCATTTTGGGCAGATACGTTTACTCGCGTTCACGTTACATTATTCGTGAAAGTTTTTATGGCGTTCCGAAGATACCAAGATTTATTAAATCCGGGCAATTTCGAGGTGCATGTGCCATCTTTTACGTTAAAAGTTGCGTCTTCGGGCGCGCTATCTTTCGAGACAAGGCGTTTCTCCTGCCGATAAACTTTCCCCGACGGGCCGCCGCAATATTTAAATACGCCCCCGTAATTTTGCACTCTTTGCTCCGGCATTTCCGTCACGTCTTGCCACGAAAGTAATTTTTCTCCGGCCTGTCCTTCGCCTCTCGTTCGCTTCTCGTCACCGAGCCTCTCTCGCGGCCGAACTATCTAAAAGAATGAGATGGGAGTGTCTTGCGCTGATAAACAGAAATCCAGGTTCGAGGACATTGTAATAAAAGCAATCCTATTATCCTAATATGATAAGGTTTAATGGAGTTTCGGCGGAAGCTTGGCGGCTACCCTCTTTCTTACACCCTCCGGAAAGGTAATCGCGATTTCCTGACACGATTTCATCCCCTGGAAGTTTGTTTTTTGCGGAGGACGAAGCCTCCGAAGCGTAAAAATGAGAAGTTCATGGATTTGAAAAGGGTCGATTTGATTGTAGATATTCGAATAAAACAAAAATTTTCTTTATTCTGCTTACGTGCTGCATTCGGCTTGATGTGAAGCAAGATCCTTGTTCGATTTCATGAAATTTTACATTCGTTGAACACTCTCCATAAAATATCCGATTTAGTGTTTGTAACACTCTGTCGTTCCACAAGTCGTGTTTTGTAGTAAATTTTCAATGTAAATTATGCTTTCAATTTTGTACCAAATGTGTTTGGCAATCATTTATTCTCGGAGATCCTGATTTTTGTCACAAAGCAAGTAAAATTATTTATTATAATTGCAATTGAAATATCAATGATCAATGAATTTCGAATATTAAACGCTTTTATAAATAAACTAAGACATTTTCTGAAAAGGAGTCTGAAATTGTTAATACAAGCTTTGAGTAGTGGCAGATTAAAATTTTATATAAAATAGATATGTATTGCATGACAGAACTATTATGTATTTAAAAGTATTTATTACTGGAACTCGTATACGTGAAAGATGATTAATTTACATTAACTTACGTTAACGATGTTATTTTTATTCTATAATTTTTGTTGTAACTTAAATGTTTATATGTGACTTTACTTACTAATTTTCCATAAAAATGCCTATACCAAATAATCAAGAATATGTAAAGATATGTAAAACATGAACAAGTAGATTTTCACTAACAAATGTATTGCTCCATTGGTATTTGAACCAAAGTCTCGTAATTATTAAAATTACAAAGATGCTACTACTAAATAAATCTTTTCATTCCAGTGAAGCCAGAATTGTAAGATTTATAAAACATACAAGTGATATTTTGTGCTCCATGCCGTTAGTTTTAACTAGTTGATCCAAATTTGAATACCTCTAAAATTCAGTTTAAAATTAATTTATTATTGGAATTTCTGTAAATTCGATTCTTCAATTCTTCTACAATTAATTAACTTCCCGATTCATAGGGAAGTACTGTAATTACCCCGAAAATCGATTTTTTAGCAGATCTTCACGTTTCATGGTCATTGGAGTCATTTTAGACTATTTATACAAATTGTTAGTGTGCGTGCGTGCGTGCGTGCGTGCGTGCGTGTGTGCGTGTGTTTGCGTGCGTGCGTGCGTATGGCCGTTCTTATGTTATCAAAATTTTCGTTAACGTTTTCTGAAAAAGTAACAACGCGATCAGAATGATGAATGATGAATGATGCAATCGATGTGCCCCGTCGTAACTTAGAGCTGATTAGATTTTGGTCCATATTGGTCAAGTAGTTTTTTAGATTTTTTAGTTTTTTTAGTTTTTTTCGAAAGAAGTTCATTCAAGAATGCAATTTATACGAGAGGATGGAAATTTTCCACCATTTAAACAAATGTAATTATATATATTTCATTTTCATTAAAAAAAATTTTTTTTAAAATTAAAAAAAATTTTTTTTAAATTATGCAATTAATGCTAATGTTACCGCTTACAACTAATGAATCGGGAAGTTCTTTGTGTGGCTCGTGGAGTCACACACAAAATAAAAAAAAACCATTAATAGCTGTATGCCCCACTAGTTTAAACTTGAAATTCCTCTAAAATTGCATTTAAAATTAATTTATTATCAGAATTTCTCTACCATTAAATTCAACATGAATTTATCGCCTCGGACCGTAGACGACGAGGACGCAACATTATCGAGATTTCCTAGGAAAAAGTGTTAAGTTTAGCGCTTTCTCGTGCGAAAAGTTCTATCGTTCCGAAGCTTTGGAACAGCAGCGAGCCTTATAAGATTATCACGGTCGAAGGAAGCTCGTTTAGGGAATTTATTTTCAATTGTACCCGAGAAGTGTACGCACGGTTCTCGGCGATCGAGCACCGAATAGATTTCTATTACTTCTGTTTTTCCCTCCCTGGGTAGTTCTGCGGAAGAGAAGATTAATTTCTCGCGGTAAAAGAGCAGACCTGAATTCTCGGCCGTAGGTGATGAGGGGGCGGTACAATTGCCTTGGCAAAGACGAGAGATTCAATTACATCGAAAATGTGGGGGCAAAATGGCCGCCTAGCTCTGCATGAAGTCAGATTAATTCGTCCTTTGCCGCGATGATTCTATGAGGAGAAAGCGCGCTCCGTTTTCCATCTTTCTCTCTTTCTCTCTTTGAAAATTGCATTTTATTTTATTTTCTAAAAGTTCTTTTTTCTCATTTTTCTTACAGACGTAATTTTTAAAAAATTATCTTGAAAATGGTGCAAATCTGCTCCGAAACGTCGATTTTTTTGTCTATTAGCAAAATTGTGTATTGATTAATTTACTTTGTTTTTCTAATGATCGAACCGTAGCGCCGAAATCATTTATTATATAGACACAACTATAGCAAAGCCAAATATCAAAGCTTGTACTAGCATCCACTGCTTTTTCCTAAACTGTAACCTACATATTTAGCGTTAATAGACATTGTTATATTCATTTAATTATTATAGAATTCCTATTGTATTACTCCTGTCTTCGCAACTACTGTATTTACTAATACTATTCATGTAAAGCATAATAAACCCAAAAGGGTTTCAATGCTTAATAATAATAAAAAAAAACTGTTATAAGCAATAATACGATCGATATACACTATTTTATTTTCTTTCTTTCGTAATTTTTTCTACTGTTTCTTTACTTCTCCTCCTTTAGGCTCGTTTTTCATGCAATAGTTAACGGGTTTTATCCAATCGAGAAAATTGCAGCCTCGGAAAATTAACCTTGGCGTTAATAACGTTGCTTGTTCCTCCTGATTTCTGTAACGAGTCTAGCAAAATTCCTCCTTTGTAATCGAATTTTAAACCACTTCCCGATGAGCTGGAGACTTGAAACATTAAACATAGCTGAAAACTGGATGACAATGCATGGCTCTAACGGGAAACACACCTTTTTTACCACGTTTATACTACTTTGCGTGTTATTTGTTGTATGCGTCAAATCTTGTAATCGAATTTTAAACCACTTCTCAATGAGCTGGAGACTTGAAACATTAAACATAGCTGAGAACTAGATGACAATGCATTATAAAACTAGCTGGTTATTGTTGCTCGCTCGCTTCGCGAGCTCGCGGGTAGGACTGCTCTTGCGAGAGGGTTAGTGGTATTCATTGCTTGTGGGGCCTACAGCTATTAATGGTTTTTTTAAAATTATATGTGTGACTCTCCACGAGCCACACAAAGAACTTCCCGATTCGTTAGTTGTAAGCGGTAACATTAGCATTAGTTGCATAATTAAAAAAAATAAAAATAAAATATATATAATTACGTTTGTTTATTCGGTGGAAAATTTCCATCCTCTCGTATAAATTGCATTGTTGAATGAACTTCTTTCGAGTAAAACTAAAAAAACTAAAAAATCTAAAAAACTACTTGACCAATATGGACCAAAATCTAATCAGCTCTAAGTTACGAATGGGCACATCGATTGCATCATTCATCATTCTGATCGCATTGTTACTTTTTCGGAAAACGTTAACGAAAATTTGATAACATAAAAACGGCCATACGCGCGCACACACACACACACACACACACACACACACACTAACAATTTGATAAAAATAGTCTAAAATGACTCCAATTACCATGAAACGTGAAGATCTGCTAAAAAATCGATTTTCGATTTTCGGGGTAATTACAGTAACTTCCCTATGAATCGGGAAGTTAAAAAAAATTTTTTTTTAAACTGCGTTTAGGAGATAGAAAATGTAGGGTTTCAGCGGGAATTGAACCTGGGCCTCGCTAAATATACTCGGTAGTACGTCATCGCGTTCAGCGTTCTCTACTCCACTACTATTCAGTTCACTTTTGGACAATTTCGGATTGTATAAAGAGACGTCGTCTCTCGGTGTCATCCCCCCATTCTATTCGCGTATTTCCATATCTTGCGTTTCTATATTAATAAAATTTTATATAAAATTTCACTCCTGTATATCTTACCATTTCATACCAGTATTACTACATCTTGCGTTTCATTTAAAAGAGACTAAGAAGTAGAAAATAAAAAATGTATATAAAAAGTTTTTAAATATCACGCTTATATTAAAATACACTAAAAAAGAGAAAATAATTTTTTTAGACATTACTGACTACAAATAAAAGCCTGGAGCGCTAGACTACATTGACATTCACGTTAAGAGGGTACCGTACCCATGGATATGACTACCATATTACTAGAATATTACTAGAAAAACAAGTGAAAAGAGAGTTTGCAGGAAACCATTTTTTAACTTCCCGATTCATAGGGAAGTTACTGTAATTACCCCGAAAATCGAAAATTGATTTTTTAGCAGATCTTCACGTTTCATGGTCATTGGAGTCATTTTAGACTATTTTTATCAAAATGTTCGTATGTGTGTGTGTGTGTGTGTGTGTGTGTGTGTGTGTGTGTGTGTGTGTGTGTGTGCGCGTATGTCCGTTTGTATGGTATCAAATTTTTCGTTAACGTTTTCTGAAAAAATAACAATGCGATCAGAATAATGAATGATGCAATCGATGTGCCCCGCTGTAACTTAGAGCTGATTAGATTTTGGTCCATATTGGTCAAGTAGTTTTTTAGATTTTTTAGTTTTTTTCGAAACAAGTTCATTCAACAATGCAAATTATACGAGAGGACGGAAATTTTCCACCGAAGAAACAAACGTAACAATTATATATAATTTTTATTTTTTTTTTATTAAAAAAAAATTTTTTTTTTCATTTAAAAAAAAATTTAAAAAAAATTTAAATGCATTTGTAATTTATTTTGCAACATTACTATGCTATAACAAGGAACCAAGCGAGCAACGAGCATACGATGTTGGTTCAAACATTTTGATAAGTAGAAAACTATTGAACTTCCCAAAGAACGTATAATCTTCTTAAAACGTATACTAAATAAATAATGATAATAATATATTGCAACTAACGAATCGGGAAGTTCTTTGTGTGGCTCGTGGAGAGTCACACACAAAATACCATCCGTACCACTAACCCTCTCGCGAGCTCGCAAAGCGAGCGAGCTACAACACCCCCACCTGCGAAGCTCGCGAAGCGAGCGAGCAACAATAACCAGCTAGTTGTCTTTATAGAAGCATGTTACGAGCTGTGTGATGGCTCAATCTAAAGAGGAAGGTTAAATACAGCCCGCTCTGGTCATGTTTTTGTTAGATTATATTTATATTTAATAATATGAGCGTCCAAAGTAGGAGTAACAAATGGAAACAACCACCCTCAGGTTCCCATGTATTTTTTTAATACAAAACGGTTTTTTTTTTATTTAAATCATGACCATAGCGGGCTGTGATGAACCTTCCTTTGTCAAAAGAACCTTTGTGCAGCTCAAAATATGCTCCTATGAGCTGTGTACAGACTCATGCTAAACTCATTCTCATGATTTAGTCAGATTGTTTATATCTAATAATATGAGTAGACAAAGGAGGGGGAAAAATAGAAAAAAATTCCGCAGATTCTAATGTATTTTTCTTTCACAAAAAGACTTTTGTTACTATTAGAGTTATTAATTAGATAAACAGAATTGATTAAACGAAGTTTTATTAATGGAGGCAAATGAAAGTACGAGCACGAAGAAAACACACCTTTATGGTTAAATGTTAAACTTCAAGTGAGGATCACTCGAGGTAGAAAGTTGAACAGTACATTAAGGATGTTCTGGAGGTACAATGGGAGACAAAAGTACAAGAAATTCGAAATCCATCAATATATTGGCAATGAAAGTCATTCACGATTAATTTAAAAAGCTTTCGTTTAATTAGTGAATTCATGTTAAATTTATTTTTTAATAAAATTGTCTTCATATTATAAAAAATTGTAAATGAATTTTGTGAATAATTGTACCCTCCGAATATTAGCTATATAATCTACTTTGAGAGGATGGAAATACGTTTTGTAAAATATTTCGACTACTGTACTTTTAAATAAGAAATTTATATGACTAAATAATATCTCGGAATCATTAATAAAAAAAATATGTTAACAATTTTATGAGAACTTTTATGAATTTGCATATAAGTAAGCTAATATTCATTACTGAAATGTAGATGAAGTAAAAATTTTAATTTACCTCTGCGATTACGTGAAAAACGTGCCCGTACTTTATTTCGTTTGAAGTAACGAAATTGCAGCACGCGATGGTGTGAAATTACACTCTAAATTTCCGTAACGAAAAGCACGATTAAAAATTTAAATTTGACTCCGTATTAACGGTAAGCCAGGGGTTTAAGCTTCCGCCGGGAAGTTGGTATTCTTGGTGGAGTCGACAGCTTTATTTTAATTCACCGTGATGCAGTTTCGGGTGGCAGAGAGTGGCTTGCGCGGTGGTTTGTTGCGTTGCCTCGGGGAAGAAGAGTTGTGCGCCGGTTTATCCGCGGAAATCTTTTAATCTTGTTCTCGCGCGTGCCTCGTTCGTCAAGATTTCATCGATGTATTTGCATTCGTATCGGTGTACATATTCGTTTGGTTTATTGACAGCGATTTGTCCGACTGAACAGCCGTGGCGACTGGCCAGGATCCATTCGAATCCACGCCTTTCAACGAAATCGAATTTCACGACACGTTTTCGTATTCACAACAGAGGAAGCGCGCCCCTCTAATTATACAGATTTGCTAATGACGGTATAATGGCGACCCAGCTCCATTGACAAAGCCCCTCTTTTCCCCATACCCGATTTTTCGTTTAATCGTGCTCGATGCCATGGTTCATTGGTCAGTTGAGAATTAGAAAAAGAATTTTAGCCATGGTAATCAAACGACAGGTGAGATCACGATTTTCGACGAATTCGACAGCTATTACACATTCTCATTTACGCGTTGCCGATCGAACGTTCCCGACTATTTCTCTGTGTTTCAAAATGGACGTTAATGCTAGGTTTGCGGAGTGTTAGAAACTTTTACATTAGTTCATAAAAATAATAATTGTTTTCGTAATGTAGACTTTTTCAATTTTGTACTACATAAATAAGAATCAAAAAATGTATGTACATACCATCATAAAAGCATCCCACATGGAGTTATTATATAACCAAAGAACAAACGAGCTATTTTGTGTAGAAATTGTGCCACCAAAAATAACGTTATCTACCACTAGTGATACGTGTACCACAGTTTGAAAAACGCTTATATTATATAGATATATAATGTACGTATGATGAAATTTTCTGAATATATAAAAATTGTTACAGATATACATACATAACTTACTTTTTAGATTTTTCGATATAGTTACACATGAGAAGCTGAGAAATACCATTTTGAAATTTCGACCAATTGCAATTTTTGAAAGAATTCTTTTTCACATCATTTAATAAACTTCTAACGTCTCAGAAAAATTCAAGTCGTACGATTCAATGTTAAAATGATCGTTTGTTTAAGGGGTAGAGTCCTCGTTTCCAGGATTGCGAGGTTGCCTTCTTATTTCTATAAACAAGCAAAACTGTTTAAAATTTAAAAATGGTTTTTATTTATGAAACTTTTCTACATTTGTTTTCCCTACTTTGGACACTCATATTATTAGATATAAGCATAATCTATCTAGATCATGAGCAGAGCGAGTTATGATGAACCTTCCCCTTTAGAATAAGCCCACACGCAGCTCAGAATATGCTAATATGAGGACAAAAAATATTTTCCCGTAAACACTGATTTTATCAACAAAACAGTACTTGCGGGAAAACATTTTTAACTTCCCGATTCATAGGGAAGTTACTGTAATTACCCCGAAAATCGATTTTTTAGCAGATCCTCACGTTTCATGGGCATTGGAGTCATTTTAGACTATTTTTATCGAATTGTTAGTGTGTGTGTGTATGTATGTATGTGCGTGTGTGCGCGCGCGCGCGTGCGCGTATGACCGTTTTTATGTTATCAAATTTTTCGTTAACGTTTTCTGAAAAAGTAACAACGCGATCAGAATGATGAATTATGCAATCGATGTGCCCCGTCGTAACTTAGAGCTGATTAGATTTTGGTCCATATTGGTCAAGTAGTTTTTCAGTTTTTTTAGTATTTTTCGAAAGAAGTTCATTCAACAATGCAATTTATACGAGAGGATGGAAATTTTCCACCGAATAAACAAACGTAATTATATATATTTCATTTTTATAAAAAAAAATTTTTTTTTAATTTAACCCTTTGAACTCGGGCGGCGCCGATACGGCGCCCGGCCGATGTGAAGTGGCAAGGATGCATCTTGGCTATTATTTTACTAAGTATCACACCAAAACTAATTACAGAGTGTGATATTTATCAAAATTTGTTGTTTTCGACATATAAATGAATAAACTGGTGAAATTTTTTTAAAATTAAATGTATTTGAAGTACCTGTAAAATGTTCACCTAATTTGGCCGACATCGTCTCGAGTTGCTGGTTTCATTTTTATTTTTTTTTTTAATTATGCAACTAATGCTAATGTTACCGCTTACAACTAACGAATCGGGAAGTTCTTTGTGTGGCTCGTGGAGACTCACACACAAAATTAAAAAAAAAAACCATTAATAGCTGTATGCCCCACTAGCAATGCGTACCACTAACCCTCTCGCAAGAGCAGTCCTACCCGCGAGCGAGCAACAATAACCAGCTAGTTTGTTATCATATTAGCATGTTACGAGCTGTGTGAGGGCTCATTGTAAAGAGGAAGGTTCATCATAGCCCGCTCTGCTCATGATTTAAGTCAGAAAAACCGTTTTGTATTAGAAAAATACATAGGAACCTGAAGGTGGTCGTCTCGACTTGTTTGCCCTACTTTGGACGCTCATATTATTAAATATAAACATAATCTTGTTAAATCATGAGCAGAGCGGGCTATGATGAACCTTCCTCTTTACAATGAGCCCTCACACAGCTCGTAACATGCTTGTATAAAAACAAAAAATGGTTTCCCGTAAACACTGATTTCACTTGTTTTTCTAGTAATATTCTAGTAATATGCTAATCGTATCCATGGGTACGGTACCCACTTAACAGTGACCGGATATCGATGTAAGTTAGTGTTCAGTAGAATCGTAGGCGTGTTACGTGTGCATCATAGTGTCTAGTTTTGTCTCTGCGTGTATCGTCCAGCGACCGTCAAAGCTGAATAGACTATTCTCGTACTACTACGAGGTGTGAAATGTGGCGCAAAGTACGTAACTTTTATACAGCATCACTTTTTCTTCGTACACACCAGGTGTGTCCCAGTTTCTTTCCCTGCGTCAGTTTTATCGTAGAGAATTTCACACCTAGTATATGAACTGCGCGCTCTCCGTCGAAGTTAAAACACCGACTATGTATAGTTGACAGCCGTTGCTCGTCACGGTGTGGTGTACAGTGTACGGACTTTACCAAGGTCTATCTGACTCAACAATTTTGCTCCTGTTTTTTACCCCAGGCGTCCATCGTGGCGGACGGTGAATACCGTGATTGCCAACGGCTGAAATTAAACGTGTTAATTTTCTGAATGAAAGACACCATTCTGCCGTTGAAGCCTTGTCTGATTTTTCGCCCAGTTTACTTCGTGTTTGTTCATGGTTTGAACGAGTAGAGTTTCGTTTACGATTCAAGGTCTTCAATTATGCTGCCTCGGTTCTGTATTCATACGTTCGCTTTGGCAGTTTAGAAATTAACCCTTAGCACTCGAACGGTGACTCCGAGGCACCATCAAAAATTGCTGTACCATTATTTAATATATTGTTTACATTCATAGTGTGGGGAATAATGGTGTGAGTACTACCTTTATGGCGAGAGAACACCTGACGGTATTGACGACACGTCGTCGTCATATAAAATAATAACAGTGCAGTTCAGTTGAATAGACATTGACGTATCGACGTATTGTATTACATATTGTGATAATTCAAATAAACATTCCTATAATAGATATGTTGGTATCTAATCAATTATTCTACATTTAAGTATTGTACGAGGTACAGTAATGTCGCGATAGTTGCCGCAGTGCCTGTCTACCCATTCCACCAGCTGTCAACGCTGCGCCGGGCCGCAGGGCGGCGATGTTTGATGTCGGCTCGGGTATATCGGTGTGAACACCACTACATTGACACCATGAATCGAATTTTCAAACTGCTTAATTTTCATTATTTTTTAATGAGATTTTACTACCTTATTCCTGACATTTTTCTGATTAAAACAAGACCAAACACGATATAATTTCAATTTTATTTAGTGGTGTAATCGACGATGAAAGTTTCATTTGCAAGGAATAACAGCGTATGGGAAAGAGAGAGAGACGTACATAGTCGTCGTCGCCGGCACAGATCAAAGGCCCGCGTGTTCGTACAATATAATGCCAATTAAAAATGCCTTATTCTCCATTATTTTTTAATGAGATTTTACTAACTTATTCCTGGCAATATTCTGATTAAAACAAGACCAAACACGGTATAATTTGGCTCATCAGTAATGTCTTGAAAGTTGTCGGAGGGCTGTACGCGAAAGTTGTCGTAGTGCCTATTAGTGAATTTCCTACTGAATATTCATAATTTTTTAATGAGATTTTACTGGCTTATTCTTGGCAAAATTCACTAGCAGGCACTATGGCAACTTTCGCGTGCAGCCCTCCGACAACTTTCAAGACATTACTGATGGGCCAAATTATACAGTAATTTCTCGATCTATGACCAGAAAACGGGGGTTTTAAATGTCATAGATCGTAAAGGGTATGCTATTTTTTTCTCGGAATCGATCGCGCCGTGACTTCAAAAGAGTGCCGAACATAGAGAAGGACAGAATGATACACGGATCGGATAACCGAGCGTGCCGCCGTCGTCGACGCATTTTAAATGCCCGCGTCTCTTTCTTTCCAACACGCTGTCCTTCCTTGTAAGTAAAACTTTCATCGTCGATTAAACCACTAAATACAGTTGGAATTATATCGTGTTTGGTATTGTCGTAATCAGAAAAACACCAGAAATAAGATAGTGAAAGACCTATAACAAAATAATGAAAATTAAGGGCCTTAAAAATTCGATTCATTTGAGTCAATGTAGTGGTGCTCACACCGATATACCTAAGCCGAGATCAATCATCGCCGCTCTGCGACGCGGCACGGCGCACAGTGGGACCTTTTGTCCAAATCGTGGACAAAATCAAAGAACTTTCGATAGAAATGAGATAGAGGACTGACATTTTTTTTACATACAACTGAAACTTCACAGAATATTGGAAAAATAGGGAGATTATGGTACGAATGTCTTTTAACCTCGAAAAAATTGGTCAAAGTTGCGCAATTTCGAGAAAATTGTGGTTTTTCCAATACCACGCTCAAAATTTTTCTACGACCTCAGAATTTTCCAAAATATCAGATTATTGTTAAACAGTTATACTTTTATTTTTTCAAGGTTAGAAAACATTCATACCATAATCTCATTATTTTTCCCATATTCTACAATGTTTCAGCTTCAATTTATAAAAAATTTCATCGTTCTATCTCATTTCTATCGAAAGTTTTTTGATTTTGTCCACTATTGGGGCGACAGGTCCCACTGTGCGGCGTTGCCCGGCAGTGGAATGGGTAAGCTCTTGTCATAGATCGTAAAGGCATCCCCGGTCATAGATCGCGAGATTACTGTACCGTGTTTGGTCTTGTTTTACGCAGAGAAGTGTAAGAAATACGTTTTTAAAAGTCCCATGAAAAAATAATGAAAATTAAGAAGATTGAACATTCGATTCATTGAGTCAATGTAGTGGTGGTCACACCGATATACCCGAGCCGGCAACAATAGTCGCCATCCTACGGTGCGGGACAGCGTTGACAGGCAGTGGAGTGAGTAGGTCAGGACAACTTACGGAGTCTGGATCCGGGACAACTTACCAGGGTTTACTGTATAGAGTGCGCAAAATGCACACTTCCTTATTTCAAATATACGAAACACACGAACATGTACAGTGTCTTATATTTTTATCCGGTACTGTAACTTCAGAATACCTTACAGTTTACATGAGAAAGAATGAACTCTTGCGCGGTGAAAAATGGCGGTAAATCCTCGTTGCAGGAGGATCTAAAGAAGTAACGGGTTGACCCCACGCGACAAAAGCCGCTTGCGCTTTACTCCAGTCGTGAAACCCGAATGTAAAGTCCTTGGGAGCAGAAACATACAAGAGGGTCTGCCGGAGGGGGATCAAGGATAGTCGCGTTTAGTAGAACGGAAGTCTAGATTGTCCGAGCGTCGAGTTCCAGCTGCAGGAATACAATGGTCGGCGCGTCCCTTAGCGAGAGAGTGTCAGAGAATGGCGAGGCGCAATCTATCACTCTCATTCACTAGCTATCCCCACTCGCGCGGATACTGTTCCCGCGGAGGTGGTTCCTTCCGTTTTCCTCCGATCTTGAGGACACAGTTGACGGAAGGGATCAGGGCCGTCTTATCCGATAGGCGCCTCGGGTGCAGTGCCTACAGCATGCGAAATATACAGGGTGTCCATGAAAATTGGAGGTTCCTTGGGTCGTTTAAAGCGACATATTCCTTAGAAAAATGGCGTCCGCGGCTTTGTTTAAGAATTATTAACGAAAACCACGGACCAATCAGAGCGCGACCTAGACATGCGATAGCACGTTCGGCCAATTAACAGTTGACTCGTCGATCAGACTGTGCTAACTCGCGTCTAGGGGTTCATTCCATTTCACACTTCATGTATCGCATGGAGAAGCGTTCCGTTGCATTCAATGCGCGTATCAGAACTGCATCAGAACGCTCAGAATTCCCTAGATCCCCACCACTTCTCGCGCATTAACATCGCATCAGCTACCACAGCTCAGAGGTGAAGCGGTTGATGCGAAGTCGATGCATCAGCGGTTGTTAGCGGCAATTTCAAAAAATTTGAAACTTGATGTGAATCTGTGCACGAGAAAATACCAACGAAACGGAACGATGTCAATGCGCGCATCACATTGAAAGCGATCTATGCGCTTGACGCGTGAAACGGAATGAACCCTAGATCGCGCTCTGATTGGTCCGTGTTTTTCGTTAATAACTGCTAAACAAAGCCGCGGACGCCATTTTTGTAAAGGAATATGTCGCTTCAAATGACCCAAGGAACCTCCCATTCCCGTGAGTTACACTTACTTTGGGACATCCTGTATAGACAATACTAGCCAGCAGTGTTTCTTGGCAAGGGAACAGACGGGCGAATGACTGACAAGGGAACATATTCAGTCGATACAAACTGATTTTGATGAAACTTATGTCAGATATATAGTTCTTCGAGAAATATTTGACAGGTGTTTTTTTATCGGCAACCATCCACTTTGAAGGGGTGATAACAGCCCTCAAAATTCGTGGTCAGAGTCATATTTTTTGAGATATCTCGGAAACCAAAGGTTGAAAAAAATTGATTTTCTTTTTAAATTGTGTGTTTTTAATGGGAAACGTAGTTGTACAAAAAAATTTCAACAAAAGACATTTGTATAAATAATATGTTAAAAATAAACACTTATATTTCTGTAAAACAAGCCAGAATTCCTTCCTCTGCACACCAGGTGCAAGACTATCTTTCATTATGCATAAATAATTGTTAAATGGAAAAAAGAAGAAAATCCTAAAACACGTATCCCCTATTTTTGATCAAAGATCACACATAGTGTACATTAAAATTAACTAGCGATTGTATAAGAGAATCCGAAAGAAAACAAAATTTTTAATGTATTGTTTGAACAAACATATTTTGTTAAAATTTTTTGCACTACTACATTCCCCATTAAAAGAAAAACACAATTTTTAAAAAAATCAATTTTTTCGATCTCTAGTTTCCAAGATATCTAAAACAATACGGATCTGACAGCGAATTTTGAGGGCTGTTTTCACCCCTTCAAAGTGCCAATAAAAAGTTGCAAATAAAAGAAAATACGTGCCAAAAATTTTTCGAAGAACTACAGTGACTCCCATTAATATTCGGACGCTCTAAAAAAACGATAACTGGTTAAACATTGAACTCCACGACTTGAATTTTTTGGGGAAGCTAGAGCAAATAGTTTGCTACAGAATGTGGAAAAACATTTTTTCAAAAATTGCAATTGATCGGAGTTGTAGATAAAATACTAAAAGTTGCATTTCACAACTTTTTTATGTGGGCCTATATTGAAAATTTTAAAAATATGTTTTGTAGATCTGTGTCAATTATATGCACTGCAAAAGTTTCATCGAAATCGGTTGATGCGGGAAAAAACGACAGGCATTGAAAGATGTGAGAATCTATAGATTTACCTACTGCAGTTGAAGGCCGAAAATCATGAAAATCTGCAATTTTTACCATCGTTAAACGTTAGTAGCTCATTGCAACATCGAACAATATTGACGAAATTTTCAGAATATGTTTAATTGACACAGATCTACTAAACGTATTTTTTAAATTTTCAATATAGGCCCACATAAAAAAGTTGTAAAATGCAACTTTTAATATTTTTTCTACAACTCCGATCAATTGCAATTTTTGTAAAAATGTTTTTCCACATTCTATAGCAAACTATTTGCTCTAGCTTCCCAACAAAAATTCAAGTCGTATAGTTCAATATTAAACCAGTTATCGTTT
Source organism: Lasioglossum villosulum (assembly GCA_963971365.1). NCBI lineage: Eukaryota > Metazoa > Arthropoda > Insecta > Hymenoptera > Halictidae > Lasioglossum > Lasioglossum villosulum. The sequence goes on from OZ020499.1 coordinate 12,699,701, forward strand.
TTTTATAGCGTCCGAATATCAATGGGAATCACTGTACATCTCGCATAAGTTTCATCAAGATCGGTTCGTTTCACCCGAATATGTTCCCTTGTGAGCTAAGTTCGCGTCTCAGTTTTTTTCCATTTTACAGCAGAAAACGGGCTTCAAGTAGCTGGGCAGCTCTGCGTTTCTTCTCTCACGACTACCTCCGCGGAATAAAACTGCTGCCACCGAGAATTGATGTTTCCCGCTGCAAATTCGTCCTATTTTTCACCGCGAACCACTCGCGGCACTTGTCTCCACGGACCCAGCCCGTCGCTAACAAGGGATTTCAGCTTCCAACCCGGCTTCCCTCTGTCCCAACCCCGTCTCCGCCCTCCGCTACGGCCGGTCTCTTTTCTCTTCGTTCTATCCCTCGTTTCCTCTTCGAGCCACGCCGAACGAAGCTCGTCTTCCAACGCCACGTGAGATAAATCGCGCGCGAGCGACGCGTTACTACGGATTTTTGTTGCTTCCTGCACGCAGGGGAGATACTCTCGCGAGAGAGCCGCTCGTTTTTGTCGTGGACCGCTTTCGTTCTCGCTCAGACTGTTTCCTAATGCTTCGCACTGATCTACGCTTGCGTTCGTATGCGAAATCATGATTATTGTTGTTCTGACAATTGGACAGGTTGTGGTATTCGAATAGTGAGACATTTTTAAAACAAAATTCCGAAAATAAGACGAAACATAATTTTACAATGTTGGGTCGCCCCGTGACTAATTTCCTCTTTTATATTACTTTAAATAATTTGTCACTGCATGCTAATCTATATTTGTGCTTGATCTCAAATGTTTATTATTTTCATTTGCCAAATAGTATAAAAAAGATATTGTTAAAGTTAAAGGTTTGGGATCTTCAACCGGAACAGAATCAGTCTTTATATAATCAACACAGACTTTATTTATACACACTGCTTTATTATACAGGGTCATCCGTTTTTAAACGGACAAACGTAAACCAGCTATAAAGAACCCCAAATGGAACAAGTTTTACCCCTGCCACTTTTTTTGTTTCGGCCTTGATTTCTAGAAAATTGCAAAAAACCATAATTTTTTTAGTTCACATAAACTTGAATATCTCGGGACTCCAGTGATGAATCTTGATGATTTTTCCTTTGTTTGGTTTAAAATAAATAGGGGCATCTTTTTTGTTAACAAAATATTTTTGTATGACCTTCGGATCTTTGTTTTTTTTTGGCATAGGGCACGTCGTGGAGTCTGAATGAAAAAACTTCGAAAAACTTGGATTTATGCGTAATCAACCGTTTAATTCAAGACAAAAAATAACAAAGAACTATTAACAAAATTCAAAATTTTAAGATTTTTCAAAAATTAACATAAACTATTTTTTCGAAAACTGAACGTTTTTACTAACCATTTAGTTATAAATGTTGATGATCATCAAGATTCATCACTGGAGTCCCGAGATATTCAAGTTTATGTGAACTAAAAAAATTATGGTTTTTTGCAATTTTCTAGCAATCAAGGCCGAAACAAAAAAAGTGGCAGGGGTAAAACTTGTTCCATTTGGGGTTCTTTATAGCTGGTTTACGTTTGTCCGTTTAAAAACGGATGACCCTGTATATCTTACACACGTGATTCTTCATAGAGAGAGAAGAAAAAGGCAAAGTGTTCAAAGCAAAGAATGAGCTGAGAGAGCGCAGGTCGCTTAGTGGACGCGGTGAATTTAAAGATGAGAATTTATTTCTAATAGATATTTTTGCATAGTGCTTAATGCAAATGACTTGTTTTTAAATCTTTCACTCGAATAAAATAACAAATAATTTTACACGAAACGTTGACATCGATTCATTAATTAACGAAATATTTTATTGAAATGTAAAATTACTTTGCATAAAATAAGGAAACAATCTAAACAAAAACGATTTGTGTGTTGAAATAAAATAACATGTAGTCAAAATCGGAAATATATTGTCTTAGCTATTATTTTTCAAACAATTTTGAGATTATCATTTCTTGAAGTGGTTTATGATTTTTTCGCCACGTGTCAGCTTTATAACTTCAATAAACAGTCAAACCACAAAGCCTTCTAGAATTTTTGTTGCGTCAGTGACATAGTTTCGACCACAGCGTTTCAACTCTAGCTATATATGTCGGTTTTTTTATTATGCATTACGCAATTCTACGGATTGTTTCGCGGTGTAGTTAATTAGTCGAGAAGCGGCGGAGGTTTTATTCGAAGCGAAACTCGCGAGAAGCGAAACTGGCTTTCACGGATTAGGCGGAAGTAAGCTCGTTCAACTTGTTGTGGAACCCAACGTGATCCTTTTTGCAGGGTGACTGATGCGAATGGCCGAATGGTGAAAACATCGGGCACATTTAGTTTACGATTTGAATGTTTGCAGTCTTTTTTTTGGGTCGGGACTTTGGGAAACAAACATCAACGCCGAATCAGAACGAACACAAGCAGAGATAAAGTTTGTTGGTCGAATTTTGTGGTCTTTTTTGTTTAACACTAACACTTTATCACTGGTCAAAATGACCGGTTCCAGATTTTTTATTTCACGATTATTGATGTAATGAATATAATTTCATAATAAACGATTGCATATATATCATTAGTTGTGCACATATTACAATATCAGCTGCACAAAGTCTAAATAAAATCAATCTTGTCATTTTCAGAAGGGAATTATTTAGTATTAAATATGTGGAGTAACACTGCATAAAGTAATAAAATCATTTTCATAAAGGAATTATTTAGTATTAAATATGTCGAGTAACACTGCATAAAGTAATAAAATCATTTTCATAAGGGAATTATTTAGTATTAAATATGTGGAGTAACACTGCATAAAGTAATAAAATCATTTTCATAAGGGAATTATTTATTATTACATATGTGGAGTAACACTGCATAAAGTAATAAAATCATTTTCATATGGGAATTATTTACTATTAAATATGTGGAGTAACACTGCATAAAATAATAAAATCATTTTCATAAGGGAATTATTTACTATTAAATATGTGGAGTAAAACTGCATAAAGTAATAAAATCATTTTCATGAGGGAATTATTTAGTATTAAATATGTGGAGTAACACTGCAAAAAGTAATAAAATCATTTTCATAAGGGAATTATTTACTATTAAATATGTGGAGTAACACTACATAATGTAATAAAATCATTTCCATAAGGGAATTATTTACTATTAAATATATGGAGTAAAACTGCATAAAGTAATAAAATCATTTTCATATGAGAATTATTTAGTATTACATATGTGGAGTAACACTGCATAAAGTAATAAAATCATTTTCATAAGGGAATTATTAATTATTACATATGTGGAGTAACACTGCATAAAGTAATAAAATCGCCAATGAATAATCTTTCTCTAATCATCTCGATAGAAATAAAATAGAAATAGAAACAAAAACAAATTATTTTTCAATGAATCTTGACATGGGTCAAACTGACGTTCAGTTCTTAATGGAATATATTTTGAAAATAAATGTCTTTTCAATAAAATTTGGATTACGTTTGTGATGAGATACATTGAGTATATTGAATGTATCAAACGTTATTTTGATTTGTGAGATGTACATAAAAGGGGTGGAACATAAAATATCTGAAAAAATATAGCTTGAATGATTAAATCTAATCGTAAATAATTATTTTACGTTTCGGAACGCTTGACGGCAAATGGGTGAATCAACAAATGTATACATAATAAATCCGTACATGAAAGAGTCATCCTTTTACAGCAAAAGCTTGTCGGCAGGGAGTGTAGCAGGTGTCTTCGTGTCAGCATTAATAACTCCAGCTAAACATGAGCTATATCCATAATAGGGCTTCTACCTTCTCGTCCAACAAATTCTTCTATTTTAATATACTTCTTTCTCTATGCGATAGAATGTTTTCGTACGGTTAAAACACGAACATTATTTTTTCTTTGTTCTGACATTAATAATTAATTGAAGGTGAATTCAAGACTTCTTGGCATCACAACGATTCTGGCATTAATAATTATAATTGTGTGATGGTATCGGCGCACAGGTTCGATCAGTGTTATAAACACTAGCAATTTTGCAAATTGATTCAAAAACTCAATTTTTCGATCCTGATGTGGATCATTTTCAAGAGTAAACTTTGCGTTTGCTATAACAAAAGAAATACAATTCGAAAATTATTAAAAGCGGACTGAGTCATCATACCGATTCTGACATTAATAATTAAAGATGAAATAAAGAGTTCTAGTCACATCGTACTGATTCGACATTAATAATGCCACATGAAATAATGATTTATAGTCATCATACCGACTCTGATATTAATAATTAATAATTATACATGAAATAAAGTTTTATAGACATCATATCGATTCTGATATTAATAATTAAAGATGAAATAAAAACTTTTATTCATTATACTGATCCTGATATTAATTATTAAAGATGAAATTGAGATTTGTAATCACTATACCGATTCAGTCATTAATAATCAATTCTAGTTCTCATTATATCGATTCTGACATTAATATAATTAAACATGAAATGAAGAGTTTTAGTCACATCATACTGATCTTACCTTTAATAATACCAGATGAAATAATGATTTATAGTCATCATACCGATTCTGACATTAATAATTAATAATTATGCATGAAATAAAGATTTAGAGACATCATATCGATTCTGATATTAATAATTAAAGATGAAATAAAAACTTTTATTCATTATATTGATCCTGATATTAATAATTAAAGGTGAAATTGAGATTAGTAGTCACCATATCATTTCAGGCATTAATAATCAAAGTTGAATTAAAGAGTTTTAGTTCTAGTTCTCATTATATCGATTCTGACATTAATATAAATAAACATGAAATGAAGAGTTTTAGGCACATCATACTGATCTTACCTTTAATGATACCAGATGAAATAATGATTTATAGTCATCATACCGATTCTGAAATTAATAATTAATAATTATACATGAAATAAAGATTTATAGACATCATATAGATTCTGATATTAATAATTAAAGATGAAATAAAGAGTTCTAGTCATACTACCGATTCAATACTTCTGTGATATAGTTCTCCAAAATTAACATACGAGTTGTGCCTAGTAGATATGAAATTGATTCAGAAATTAATAATTAGTAATTATACATGAAATTTATAGACATCATATCGATTCTGATATTAATAATTAAAGATGAAATAAAGAGTTCTAGTCATACTACCGATTTAATACTTCTGTGATATAGTTCTCCAAAATTAACATACGAGTTGTGCATAGTAGATATAAAAATTTCATATTACAAATTTCGTCTAAATTTAATGCATTCGCATCGGTGAATCTCGCGATACGATACATATTGTTATTCCGACGCTTTGAAAGAATTGTCCCGCATTCCTGTTTATCGATATTTACACTTCATTCTCATTCGTAGGGCACTTTGTCTAAAGAGACAATAAATAACATGCGTTAATTTATTATCGCTTGGACATGCAAATATTTTATAAAATAAAATAGAACCGTAACATGTTTCTAAAATGGACGAAAAGTGTAATAGTCATCTCTTATAAAAACACGATGCACCGTTTAATATTTATTTATACGACATCTTACCCGCTTCTGTCATTTCGATTTGAATATGAATGTTGACGTCTACTAGGTAACGTTATGAATTTTCTGAAAAACGAGACGAATTTTTCACGTGTTAAATGCTACAAACGTAAGCTTGCAAACACTTTCATGAGCCACTGTATATGCGGAGAGTAAAAGAATGCAGCGGATGCACTGGGTTGTCAAACGCACGCAGAAAACTGGCAATTTCACTTTACGTTATTACGACGACACTGCGCTTACGACGACAAACATTGCACGTCTTGTGTAGGTGTTACATCATGTAACACTTCGTCTTAAAAACATATTGTTTTGTAGATAAGGAGTATTAGAATACGTTGTTAAATAATGCTGCAATTGAATGCTATCATAAAGCCACCAGGTGAAGAATAGTAATAATCATTCAAAATTGTATGTGAATTTTATACCTTTACAAGAAAGATCAGTAGAAATATTAGGTTGAAGCATATGAAATGTCTGATTTTAGAATACAAATATAATTATGCTTATTGATCTACGAATAAATATCATAGTCTGCAGGTTCATTATATACAATTCTATGTATACTAATCTATACAATTTTAAGGCACAGAGCTGACGTTCAAAATCCTATCTCCAGTTTTTATTTAGATATTTATAATGTTAATTTCAAATAAAATTTATTTCCATGTGAATCAATGTGATCGTTATGTATTCTTTTTATATGGGTGGAGAAGTAAACATATTATCATTGAAAAAAACAAATTTGTGTGACTCGTCAATGCCAGAAAAATCTCAAAAATGAAGATTATAAATAATAAACGTGAGTAATACTAACTTGTAATTCATTGATAGAATGTGTTGTTTACAATGGTGCTCACCTCGATAAATAAATTTTATTTAGTAAAAGGTTATGTTGGTTTTGGAAAAAATAAATTTGTGTGATTCGTCAATACCAGAAAAATCTCAAAAATGAAGATTATAAATAATAAACGTGAATAATACTAACTTGTAATTCATTGATAGAATGTGTTGTTTACAATGGTGCTCACCTCGATAAATAAATTTTATTTAGTAAAAGGTTATGTTGGTTTTGGAAAAAACAAATTTGTGTGATTCGTCAATACCAGAAAAATCTAAAAAATGAAGATTATAAATAATAAACGTTAATAATACTAACTTGTAATTCATTGATAGAATGTGTTGTTTACAATGGTGCTCACCTCGATAAATAAACTTTATTTAGTAAAAGGTTATGTTGGTTTTGAAAAAAATATAGTGTGATTCGTCAATGCCAGAAAAATCTCAAAAATGAAGATTATAAATAATAAACGTTAATAATACTAACTTGTAATTCATTGATAAAATGTGTTGTTTACAATGGTGCTCACTTCGATAAATAAATTTTATTTAGTAAAAGGTTATGTTGGTTTTGGAAAAAATAAATTTGTGTGATTCGTCAATACCAGAAAAATCTCAAAAATGAAGATTATAAATAATAAACGTGAATAATACTAACTTGTAATTCATTGATAGAATGTGTTGTTTACAATGGTGCTCACCTCGATAAATAAATTTTATTTAGTAAAAGGTTATGTTGGTTTTGGAAAAAACAAATTTGTGTGATTCGTCAATACCAGAAAAATCTAAAAAATGAAGATTATAAATAATAAACGTTAATAATACTAACTTGTAATTCATTGATAGAATGTGTTGTTTACAATGGTGCTCACCTCGATAAATAAACTTTATTTAGTAAAAGGTTATGTTGGTTTTGAAAAAAATATAGTGTGATTCGTCAATGCCAGAAAAATCTCAAAAATGAAGATTATAAATAATAAACGTTAATAATACTAACTTGTAATTCATTGATAAAATGTGTTGTTTACAATGGTGCTCACTTCGATAAATAAATTTATTTAGTAAAAGGTTATGTTGGTTTTAAAAAATTGGACATTCCTTTTGCAACAATCTAACAGAGAACTCTGTAAACATCAGAGAAGTTTCTGATGGCTGTTGTATCATATTCTATGTATCGCGATTATCGAGGATGGAAATTTTGTATTTATTTCTCAGTTCTTACAAATCAGAAGATTTTTATTTCGCACAAAGATCAGTGTGATGATTATTAACGCCTAAAATACGATAAAACGTGCCGAACATTAAAACGAGATTTCCCACGAGCTACGTGCTTCAAAACAGTGAACATAAATCTCGAAATCGGCTCCAACAACGTGGATGAGTTTCGCAGAGAGATACAAAAAGCCATTCCCTGCAATGTATTGGGGACAGCGTTTCGAGAAAAATCCTTTAAAAAATACACGTGCTTGTACAACCGATAAAGTTATATTTTTTCGACACTAAAATTGTGCATTTAAAAAGATGGTAATCAAAGGTAACCTACTCCCTCAAATTTTATTACAGAAGAACCTCGATTAATCGAATCCTGATTACGAACAGATATGCGTTTAAATATGATTATATTATGAAGGGAAATAAATTTTGAAAAATAAAAACATTATTTTGAAATATAATAAACATTTTAATTATGTCCCTCGAGTCTCCATTATTCATCAGGCCTTAATATATCCGGAGTGTTTATCTCCCGATCAAGACGGTAAATCGAAGTCATACTGCAATTTGCAATGTTTCTAGACGAATTTTAAGAAAACGGAATCAAATAAAATCTCATTTTCAGTGGTAGCAGTCTTTGCAAATACGAAATAAATAAACATTGGACTATTCAGCGAATTTGATTTTCTATGTAGTATTTTTCAAAATTTCCAGAAGTCATAAATGCATATAGATCCGTAGTCTACTTATCATGCTACTGTTTTTATTCTTCTTCAACAATGTCTATGCCAAATAATGACAAATCAAACTCGGTAGAAAGTTAAATAAATTCTTATATGGTTTACTCTTAAATTCGCCACATAAATTTTAATTCAAAATTTAGATATAAACCAGAAATGAAAAATTATTGTATCTCATTGCCCCTGAAGGAAGACGACCAATGCAGTGAAAAATAAAAAGTCAATTTTACAAAAGCCCGTTTAGTGAAAATAAAGCAGACAAAATTCTTGCGCATTCGTACTCCAGGATTACTCGCATCAATGATATTTAAATAGACTTCGGATTTTATGTTTGTGAAGAAATTAATTGGGTGAAAAATAAAACAAAACAAAAAAATATAATATACATATACAGGGTGCGGCCGAATAACATGAACTGTTTAGTTTTGTTTTGTAAACACGTTGTGGGGATCAGAGAGGAAACAGGGTCTCACCCTATATAGGGTGACACATATATAGGGTAAGCTTTCAATTTGGAAAGTCTACTCCTGGATTTTTGTATGCGTGGTCGGGTCGCTACACGACCTAATCACAACTCATTCTGATCGCACGATTTTTCCATTACTAGTTCAAATTGATATATAGATATGGTAATAATTAGTTATAAAAATATAAAAAAAAATATAAATTTAGTAAGGTAAAGGTACTAGTAGTTGACCAGTTGAGAGAAGTTCTCCACGCGAACAATAGTAACCACTTACTCTGTCATCAAATAGCGAGAGTCGATGCCTGAAGACACTCTTTAAGTCTTCTAAATTATGTACCAAGGCCACTATTTAAAAAAAGTTTACTTATACAAATTTAAAAAATGTATTTAAAAATTTAGTAATTGCTTCAGAAGTTGACCACTTTTGAAAATGAAAAATCTAGTAATTGACCTCCTTTATTCGTTAGTAGTTGATTACTTATACTAGAAAAAGGGTTCAAGCAATAAAAATAAAAGGGAATCATTTTACTATAATTTAGTTTCAACAATTACCAGCACAAATTACAATTAAAGAATGAAATAAGAAATAAAACAAATCAATTCCATAAAAAGTTTAATTGAGGAACAGAGTAGATGTTGCGAGTTAATACAGAATAGTATAAACCAACAGATGGTATGGCATCCGAGATTCAGTTTCATCAAAAGTGTACAGCTTATAAAAATCTTATTTTTTATGTTTTCCTATAAAATGGTCAACTACTCGTACATGGTCAACTACTGGTATCTTTACCTTAGTATATATAAATACATTAATATGTAGCTGCACTTGTAAATATAAATATAATGTAAATATATTAAATGTAGAGGGAACGGTGCTCCCTGTAACTCGAAAGGGAACAGGAAATAAATACATACATACTAGTTCAAATTCTAGATAACAGCTACAATGCAAAGATTATGCGAATAGAATGAGTTGCGGTTAGATCGTGAAGGGGGCGGAGAAGACCACGCACACGAAAATCCAGGAGAAGTTTCACAGCGTGTTTACAAAAAGAAAGTGAACAGACGCAATAGTTTTTTGCGAATATCTCGAAAACTAAAAGCGACCCCCCTATATTGGAAAAGAAAAAAGTCGTTCAGAATGTGTTGCTGCATAACATATTAAAATTTCATCAAAAACGGAGTAGGCAGACCTTTTCTACATAATTATTATTGATTTTTTAAAAAATATGCAGATAATATTTATGTCATGTTATGAAAACAATATCTCTTTTCATTATAAAACGAATATTATTGTTATGTTGTTTTGAACGTAAAAGACTTTTAAGAAGTGAAATGAATGTTTATTTAACTGCTGCTTCCCACAATCGATGCGGAATATTTTTATTTTTCACGAAGCTCCGCAGTTTAATATTAAATAACAACGATGCAAAAGCCACGAAATTCCATGCGCGAAGTATGATATTTATCAATGTCCGTGGTAAAACTGTTCCGACTCGTGGAATGTTCTGAATTTTCAATTTAAACAGGTCTAATATTAAAACGACCAATCCCATTTACCTCTTTAAACTGAACCGCGCTTCTGCTCGGTTTCTAGGAAATTGTTCGAGGATTCCCAGCGTGCAGGAAATATATATCAGAGGACAAACCGCACATATTTCTCCTTTAATTTCGAATCTGTAACGCAAAGTCCTGGCCAGGGAACGGCGGCGAAAGCGAGGGTGCTTTCTGAAGAGGACATTCGTAACACTTGTCGCCGCAGCAGCTGCCAAGAGGGAGTTATTGCTCTCGTAACAACGGCAAAAGGGGTGGAACTTTTCCAACATCGTACCATCAACGAGAATCACACGCTTGCCCGGTATCGGTCTTTCAAAACGCGTCAGCTCTTTATCAATGCTAACAAGAACCATCAACGCACGAGTCTGCCCGGGTACTCGACGCACGAGAAAGTCGTCTTCTCGCGAGCCAATCTTGAATTCCAAGTTTTGTGCCACATGATCCACTGGCGCATTGCACAGAGGGTTATTATTATTTATATAATGGTTTAAACCAAGTATTGTTTACAGTCTTCGACAAAATAATAAGACACCCAGTATTATTATTTATTTAATGGTTTAAACCAAGTATCGTTTACAAAATAATAAGACACCCAGTATTATTATTTATTTAATGATTTAAACCAAGTATCGTTTACAAAATAATAAGACACCCAGTATTATTATTTATTTAATGGTTTAAACCAAGAACCGTTTACAGTCCTCGACAAAATAATAAAACACCCAGTATTATTATTTATTTACCCAGTATTATTATTTATTTAATGATTTAAACCAAGTATCGTTTACAAAATAATAAGACACCCAGTATTATTATTTATTTAATGGTTTAAACCAAGTATCGTTTAGAGTGCTCGACAAAATAATAAGACACCCAGTATTATTATTTATTTAATGATTTAAACCAAGTATCGTTTACAAAATAATAAGACACCCAGTATTATTATTTATTTCATGGTTTAAACCAAGTATTGTTTACAGTCCTCGACAAAATAATAAGACACTCAGTATTATTATTTATTTAATGGTTTAAATCAAGTATCGTGTCCAGTGCTCGACAAAATATAATAATAAGACACCCAGTGTTATTATTTATTTAATGGTTTAAACCAAGTATCGTTTACAGTCCTCGACAAAATAATAAGACACCCAGTATTATTAATATTTAATGGTTTAAACCAAGTATCGTTTACAGTCTTCGACGAAATAATAAGACACCCAGTATTATTAATATTTAATGGTTTAAACCAAGTATCGTTCACAGTCTTCTACAAAATAATAAGATACCCAGCATAGTTTTAAATTTCTTTTATTTAAATGTAGAATATGTACACTCCGTTATGTCGTGTATATTACATACTATCTTCAAAGTAAGCATGTCAAATCTTAGGATTGTATTGCATACCATAGCAGAATTAGAGAAAGATATGTAAACACGGACTGATATTGCTTCGACAACGTATGAGATAATTGATAGATAATAGATAATAAATTGAATAATATCGACGCTAGGTTCGATCATTTTTAGAAAACAACAAATGTGCAATTAATTAAACATGTATCTAACGTTTCGATCCCTGTGGGGATCTTTCTCAAAGAGATATTTTTGCATCTGAAAAATATAAAGAGAAAAAACAAAAATATTCAATAATGGTTATTATATTATTTAAAAAAAATATTTTTGGTTTTTCTCTTTACATTTTTCAGACGCAAAATGTCTCTTTGAAAAAGATCCACACAGGGATCGAAACGTTAGATACATGTTTAATTAATTGCACATTTGTTGATTACTAAAAAGATCCACACAGGGATCGAAACGTTAGATACATGTTTAATTAATTGCACATTTGTTGATTACTAAAAAGATCCACACAGGGATCGAAACGTTAGATATATGTTTAATTAATTGCACATTTGTTGTTTACTAAAAATGATCGAACCTAGCGCTGATGTCATTCGATTTATTATATTACTAATTTTCGATCGTGAAGAATTTACCTTTTATAATCAATCAATGTTCGGTGCTCTTTCTCGTATCATTACATTCGATAAAGGTTTGTGATCATTGTACAAACAGAATTAGTCCCAGGGATTTGTACAGATCAAAGATTTGTAACTAATTTAAGCAGAAACGATCATTAATTGCAGCGTGTGTTTCCTGATGAAAATTAATAGCAAGAATTTAAAAATTTCTTAAAATATATATTTACTTCTTAGAACGTTTCGTGATCTTGCATATTTAGTATTAAAATAATAATTTTATTATAAGTAAATATTAAAAAAATCATTTTCTCCAGCCTTTTAATAGAAGCATTCCATTATCACGATTTTTTGTTTTAAACATCTATAAAAACTTCTATAGATAAATAAAAAAAAATTAGTTTCGGCAAAAAATAAGTCAGTTTGATTCTTCAAATATTAAAATACTTTTTGATTTCATAATGTTATAGCTGACATCAAGAAGTCCATAAATTGGGTCCATTAATAACGCTAAAATATTTGTTTCCAACTTTTCGGGCCAAATATCCCACTGTGCAATGGCGACCCTGATCAAGCCCAAAAATCGCAATCAGTTCAAGAACTGAAGAATTCATTATTTAGAGGCGCGCGCGAGTCCGATTTTGTTTCTTTTCTGCCGCAGACCGCAGAAAAATATCGGTTTACGACACGAGTCACGTATGACTCCGCGTCACACCCTAAATCCCTTAAAGAATAAAAGCCGAGATGAATTTTAAGTGGTACTCATGCGTTTTGTTTTCTCCTGCCACCGGGATTTCCTTCTTGATTAGCATAATCTAACGGTGCGGCGAACGCCGGGTAGGCCGAGTAGACAGGCTTTATACGACGCTTTGTTATTATGTATTTAGCATGTAACTCAAGTTGCTCGACTAGTTCGGGGACTATCCAACCCCGGAACCCACGAAGGACTTAGCAGTCGAGGCCAACTTATCATAGAACTTCGCGAACACATCGGGACGTGTCCTGTGTCTTACCTGTTCGAAACTTTGTTTCCATCCGGTGGCGTACAGGTGCACGAGCGTGCGTTACGCCATCCGCCACGGAGTTTCGCGTGCCGCTCTATAAATTCTTTGACATTGGCTCGCTGTTAATTTCCGCTCTTAACTTCATCGCTGAAAGAATGATGGCCAGTCTGCGAGTATTTATGCGTGTGTACACGGTGTCATGGCGGTAGACTCTTGTCTGCAAGTTTTTATCCATCTTTGTGTAAACATATAAATGTTCGTGCAAACATATAAATGTTCGTGCAAACATGTAATGATACAACTAATATTTATGCGTGTGTACACGGTGTCATGGCGGTAGACTCTCGTCCGCAAGTTTTTATCCATGTTTGTGCAAACATATAATTGTTTGTGCAAACATATAAATGTTCGGGCAAACATATAAATGTTCGTACAAACATATAAATGTTTGTGCAAACATATAAATGTTTGTGCAAACATATAATGAAACAACTAATTTCAATTAAGTCTTTTCACTCAGAAGTATTTTAACTCGAAAACTAAACGTTTCTTCTGACCTAGAATATATAAATTGGTTATGATTTTTTTTAATTTGGTAGATATCAAATTATGATATAATACCTCATATGTAAATGCTTAGTAATTGGTTAGGTACCGACATATAGGTACCGAAACCTGCTTGTAGAAGTTCGTTAAACTTAGGTACATTGAGTAAAAGTAGATATTACACTTTATAATAATCTTATTTATTGAGTAGAGTAGAAATTGCACTTTATTGGAATTTAGATATAACACACTGACCGATTGAAAATTGTATTAAGCTTCTATCAAATTAAAATCAAATAAATGTATTTTAAACACACTGTTCAAATTTCCTAAATTAACAGCACAAAATTAGTAAAAAATTCTATTAAAATTCTATCAAATTAAAATCAAATAAATTTATATTAAACACGAAGTTCAAATTTCCTAAATTAACAGCAGAAAATTAGCAAAAAATTGTATTAACATTCTATCAAATTAAAATCAAATAAATTTATATTAAATACACTGTTCAAATTTCCTAAATTAACAGCAGAAAATTAGTAAAAAATTGTATTAACATTCTATCAAATTAAAATCAAATAAATGTATTTTAAACACATAGTTGAAATTCCTAAATTAACAGTAGAAAATTGGCAAGAATTGTATTAACATTCTATCAAATTAAAATCAAATGAATTTATATTAAACACAAAGTTCAAATTTCCTAAATTAACAACAGAAAATTAGTAAAAAATTGTATTAACATTCTATCAAATTAAAATCAAATAAATTTATATTAAATACACTGTTCAAATTTCCTAAATTAACAGCAGAAAATTAGCAAAAAATTGTATTAACATTCTATCAAATTAAAATCAAATAAATTTATATTAAATACACTGTTCAAATTTCCTAAATTAACAATACAAAATTAGCAAAAAATTGTATTAAAATTCTATCAAATTAAAATCAAATAAATTTATATTAAACAAACTGTTCAAATTTCCTAAATTAACAATAGAAAATTAACAAAAAATTGTATTAAAATTCTATCAAATTAAAATCAAATAAATTTATATTAAACACAAAGTTTAAATTTCCTAAATTATGGTAACTGCAGAAAATTAGCAAAAAATTCTATTAAAATTCTATCAAATTAAAATCAAATAAATTTATATTAAACACAAAGTTCAAATTTCCTAAATTAACAGCAGAAAATTGGCAAATATTGTATTAACATTCTATCAAATTAAAATCAAATAAATTTATATTAAACACAAAGTTCAAATTTCCTAAATTAACAGCAGAAAATTGGCAAAAATTGTATTAACATTCTATCAAATTAAAATCAAATAAATTTATATTAAACACACTGTTTATATTTCCTAAATTAACAACATATTTTAATATATTCTAAGTAATCTGGACCTTGATTGGTCTTGGCACATTTCAAAGGTACACGAAGAGAGTACATAGAGAATTTTAGCTAGGCTGCTAGAGTATCGAACTAACAAGCTGAAGAATGTTGAACGAAGCCTTACATGCGATTACCAACACTTCCATATTTCTTGTTGCGCATAAAACAGACTAGGTAACTGGAACCACAGCCATAACTCAGTCAGAAGTACGTGTATTAACTGTTCCAGGATGTTAACCCTGCCGATTTACTTATTCCACTCATTTGTACTTGTCGGATATAATTATTCATTTCGTTAGAAGGTGCTTATCAGACTTGTTTTCATCAATTACGATCTATATTACTTATTTCATACGAAACCATATTTACTGGTAATAAATACAGGTCGAAATTATAGGATCCCTGGGAACTGATGAAGGATGAAGAATGTTCTACAATGTCTAGTATATTATTACTAACACCTTCTCCCATCAGTTTTCCTGGAAAAGAAGAGATAGGTAACTGGACAACTCTGTCAAGACCATATAGATTTACTGTTCCGTATCTCGATTTATCTATATCCTCATTTATATCCCTCGAATGCTGTTAATCATCGATCTTTCCACGCTCGTTCATCTTAACAATCTTCTACACATTTCATTTTCACGTTTTCAGAACGCTGATATATACAGAGCGTTCATGCTGTCACCAGTCAGCGTTTCTCCCGGAAGTAGTAAACATTCAAAAACAATTTAACAGAGAAAAGTTACTGTATTTTACAAACAACGTAATGGCGTCTATATTTATTTTATCTGTAATCTTTTGTATAGTCTGTAATTTTTTTTATGTTTGTTATTCTTGTTGTTTTAGACATGAAGGTTGTCCAAAATTTGTTTTAATGGAATTCTATGTATTTCTTTTTTATCGAAATCATTCAAATAATTCATTAATAATTTTCTTTTCCATTTAAGATTCTAACTATTAAAGATTCACTTTTCATGTTACTTCGCAAAACATTATATATAATTTCTTTTGTATTTATTTTTAAAATGGTTATATTATTTTCAAATTTTAAACACAATAATATGTTTAGTTAGTTTAAATAATTTGATATAGTTTCATAATTTCAATACAAAGACAAAAGTCCACATATTAATTTGAACGTGTTTCGGTAAAAACTGGTTTCAAATTTGCCGCTCTGAAATATAAACACCATCATCAATCGATATCGATCTACCAATCGTAACAAGTTACACAGATATATGTCATAGCCTTTATACCTTTGAAGCAGCACATGTTTCAGTTACATATCTACCATCATGGGCTAAATTACCGTTCACACGTAACTCACTAATTTTTGTTTTAAAATGTTTATGTCCATTTTTCACACAAGTACGTATATGAAATTTAATTTTTGGTTTTTTCTATATGAAAAAAATTTTTTCTTTTTCTTTTCTAATTGTTCTCATATTTTTCAGACGCAAAAGTGTCTCTTTGAAAAAGATCCACATCGGGATCGAAACGTTAGAAACATGCTTAAATAATTGCACATTTGTTGTTTTCTAAAAATGATCGAACCTAGCGCCGATATCATTCAATTTATTTCATTACTAATTTTCGATCGAGAAGAATTTAACCTTTGAAATCATTCAAGGTCAGAAATGAACGAAATGTTTTTGAAATCATTTGACTTTATCTCACATCGTAAAGTAATATATATATAATTAATAGAAAATCACACAACAAAATGGTATATATTTAACTAACAATCAGTAATTTTTATAGAAAACTAGTAGTATTTCATTTTCGTATAAAAAACGGGAACAAATTTATTCTACATAGAATTGTACATTTGCGATTTATTCGTACGTGTGAAATAATTCTCCTTGTGTTACTCGAGTGAAATAATTTAATTAAAATTCCCCACCTATTGTCCCGCACAAAATTCGACTTGACCACAATTGACAATCATGAAAATTGTATAAAATTCGTTCCACGTTGAGTTTCATACGTTCGAGTGTACTAGGCTACTTGCGAGCGAACTGTGCGCGCTTATGCAAATTCACATTTTTGCAGACCCTTTAGCTGAAACGAAAATTAGCCAGAATTTTAATTCCTTCATTAACCGTTTCATTAGGTTGATAGTAAAATAACACGAGTCTTAAACGTTGTATACAATTTTTATATTTTGCTCCTTTTCAGTGTGGAAAAAAGTTACGAGTAGCTCGTATCGAAGGGAAGAAAACTTGAACTTTTTAACGAAGAAAATCTTCAATCTTCTCGAATTTCGTTTCCTGTCAATCAGAAATGTTACAGACGTTCCCCAGACTTTTGAGTTATAATAGTGCACGTGCTATTACCATCAGTAGACATTTTTATCGAATGAAGTGGTAAGGACCTATTGAAACATGCTATTTTTGAGAGGGTGTTTGCACTCGATATTTTCGCATGGCCTTTAAGTACTTTTCGGGTCAGACCACGATGTAAATTTTATACTATGCGATTTCAGTAAGCTTGTGCATTTCTAGCGCCTTGCTTGAAACGCAATATCGATTGACGTGCCATAAACCGCCAAATATAACATGACAGTCCATGAATTTTCTAAGCTCACGACACCCTCGAGCTTAGTAGTACTTCGCCCTATTTTGCCACGCTTATGTTAGCTTGCCGTGTCGATGTGTTGTTGTATGCGTAAAATCCTGTAATTGAATTTTAAACCATTTCCCGATGAGCTGGAGCCTTGAAACTTGAATCGTAGCTCAGAACTGGATGACAATGCAGTATTTTATTTGCTAAAAATACTGTTGTATTATTTTCAACCTGTTAAACAGATTAAGAAAGATAGAAATTTCTATTTCATTCAAGCTTGTTGCAATTTGTGGAGTCGTACGTGATACCATTTTGGGAACATTGGGAAATTACATTAACAAAGGAGAGTGCAAGGCCTTCGGGTCACCGATTTGGTTGAGAATTTTTTTACTTATAGATCTCGATCTCCCATTTACGAATATATACCATTATAGATGCAAACACTCAATAATTGTTGAGATATTTAATAAACAAAGTTCTATGCGCATTTTATACTATATAGGCGCGCATTTTAAATTCTAAATATTCATCAACAAATTTCCAACCTATGTATTACCAAAAAAAATTTTTTTTTTGTAAGAAAAATTAGCAATCATTTTCTGGGTGAAATTTCACATAACGATGTTAATGTGCTTAAAATATTTATAAAAACTGGAAGTCAATAATTTAGATTATTATAGAAACATCATCATAAATTAATTACTGATTCAGTAATGTAGTGTAAATTTCATTAATCTCAGGTTTTGAAAATGTCAAAATACTGGATAAAGAAAATAATTTACACCAAACATTATTATTAGAGACTGTGCACATGATTAAACGTCAAAGTGTCAATCTTAGGTACGAAAAACCTGAGATTAATGAAATTTACACTACATTATTGAATCAGTAATTAATTTATGATGATGTTTCTATAATAATCTAAATTATTGACTTCCAGTTTTTATAAATATGTTAAGCACATTAACATCGTTATGTGAAATTTCACGCAGAAAGTGATTGCTAATTTTTCTACCAAAAAAAAAAATTTTTGGTAATACATAGGTTGGAAATTTGTTGATGAATATTTAGAATTTAAAATGCGCGCCTACCATTGATTTCTCTTGTTTTCCGTCTTGACTTTGTCGAAACGGTTACAGTCTAGTACAGTTTAAACCTTCTTACTGACAAGTACCATTTCGTTTACACTCTTCATTCTGTGTTTTTTCATAATCAGCAAGTATGTATATTACCTCTTCTCTAAACTATGAAATTTCCCGTGTTATTGAATAACAAAGGTTCAAAGCCGAACCGAAACGTTGAAATTATAATTGCTAATTTGCAAAATTGCTAATTTGTTGTATCTTTGATCTAACCTGTAGCGCCGATATCATTTGTGCATAAACAACAATTTACGATCGTTAAAACTCAAAATTAGTGTATGTAGTATGTTTCATGACTGGACATTTTTGTCTAGTTTTGTCATTTTTGTAGGCAAATTTTAAAAAAGCGGAGTCAAACAAACTCTCATGTTTAGCGTTAGTAGCCTTCGAAGATTGAAAATAATATAAGATCTATATATATATAAATGGATGTTTGTATATATACATATGATTAATAGACTTCGAAACTATTTGACCGATCAACATGAAACTTGGCACATATATGTTTCTTTTCATGGAGAAGGTTTTTACGCTACTCATTTTGTTGTAACTCGCCGCTGTAGTGAAAATTGGTATACATAGATATTTGAACACGAGGTATTATATTGCAAAACACGTTCGGACACGTTCAAGGTCAAGTCTACCTGGGAAAAACATGCACGTGTCATATTACATACGCGAAAAACCCCCCTCCCCCACGCCTACGAACGAGCTTTGCATCTTTCAAGTCTATATTCGTTATTTTAACTATTATTTCAACAATAAATTGTTATTAATGAATTAATAATATTCCCCAGGGTTATCATATTTTACACCGCGAAACACGTTCAGACACGTTCGAACAAGTTCGGACACGTTAGTCTATATTCATTATTTGAACTATTATTTCAACAATAAATTGTTATTAATGAATTAATAATGTTCCCCAGGGTTATCATATATATTAACGTACTTACGATCAAAATCTAAATTCTTTTCACATTTAGCACGGGTGAAGCCGTATCGGGGGTTGATAGTATGATATAAGAATCTATCAGACTCGGGCCAAATTATTACTTAAACGAGTTTATACAAATACTTTTCTTCCTCGGTTCACCGTGGTAGAATGTTTCTTATTGCAGAAGCGACGCGCCGAGTTCACGGTACAGATTAAGATATATTGTCGCGGCCGAGAAACGTTTCTTTGTCTGTGAAAGTTCCACCGCTCATGAGTAATTATGCGAAGGAACGAGTTCCTGTCGCTCTCCTCGCTCCCGCTGCTTTCCAATTCTCTCCGTTTTTTCCTTCGTTCTGTTCGCTCCTCTTTTCCCTCTCTTTTTGCCTCCCTTTCTGTCTCCATTTCCTTCTTGCATTTTCTCGTTCTTCCCCGCCGTCTGCAGGCAGAGTGTAACGAAATTCAGCAATAAAACGAGCCACCGCCGGTTGTTAAGATAATGCCTCGGCCCCGGTACTGTCTAGAATCCAGAAGCTCTGGAATAAAAATATAATGGCTTTCGCAAAGCTGGATATTATGGGGATTCGTGCATAACTCACGATCTAGGGAGGCAAGCGTATCTTGCATCAGACGCGCTCCAAATTCCTAGCGACATATTTGCCGACATTCTTATCGTACGCTTCAATGCAAAACAAAGTGTTCAAATTTCAATCATCTATGACAGGCTTGGGAATTAATTCCTCGATCCGAGGAATTTTCGAAGACTACGCCCCTTGACCCAATCGCGCGTCTTCCTCCCCGTGACGGTCTTACAAGGGAACATATCCAGTTGATACAAATCGATTTTGATGAAATTATGCGAGATATAGTTCTTCGAAAAATATTTGACACGTATTTTTTTTATCGGCAACCATCCACTCTGAAGGGGTGAAGACAGCTCTCAAAGTTGGGGGTAAAAACCATATTTTTTGAGATATCTCGAAAACCAGTGGTCGAAACAATTCGATTTTTAAAAATTTTTAAAAAATTGTGTGTGTTTTAATGGACATTGTAGTCGTGCAAGAAAATTTTAACAAACGTTTTGTTTAAACAATATATTAAAAATTTTATATTTTATTGCAGTTTCTCGTATACATTGTTAGTTAATTTTAATGTAAATTTGGGTGTGTGATCTTCGATCCAAACCAGGAGATACGTGTTTCAGGATTTTCTTTTTTTCGCCATTTAATAATAATTATGCATAATGAAAGATAGTCTTGCACCTGGCGTGCGGAGGAAGGAATTCTGGCGGTAATTATTTAGAAGTTGGGCTTCCTCTTAGATTTTGATGAAATTTAAATATGTTATA
Organism: Lasioglossum villosulum; assembly: GCA_963971365.1. Lineage (NCBI taxonomy): Eukaryota > Metazoa > Arthropoda > Insecta > Hymenoptera > Halictidae > Lasioglossum > Lasioglossum villosulum. Next base: position 12,721,052 of record OZ020499.1, read on the forward strand.
GATTTCTACGTTTTGAACAATTTTTTCCTATACATGTTACCGCCGTTCGATTTTAGTTTTAGAGATATTCGCAAAAAACTATCGCTAATACTGTATTGAATTTTTCGTATTTCTGTACGCTCTGTGATAACGTAAGCCTGTCATGCCGCGGCGTTGCTTTATATTTCGCTTCCAAACACGCTGTGAAGATGAGAGAGAATACGTGGTCTCATTCTGGTCATACATTCAGTGACTCCCACTAATATTCAGACACTCATAAAAAGACTTTAATTGTTTTGATATTGTACTATACGATTTGTGAACTTTTATGAAAACCTAGAGCAAGTAGTTTGCTACAGGATGTGAAAAAAGTTTTGTCAAAAATTGCAATTGATCGGAATTGTACAAAAAATACTAAACTTGCATTTTACAACTTTTTTATGTGGGCCTGTATTAAAAATCTAAAAAGTACGTATAATAGATCTGTATCAATTAAACATATTCTGACAATTTCGTTAAAATTGTTCGACGTTGTAATGAGCTATAAACGTTTAACGATGGTAAAAGTTTTAGATTTTCACGATTTTCCGGTTATAACTGCAGTAAATCTATAGATTCTCACATCTTTCAATGCCTGTCGTTTTTTCCCGCATCAACCGATTTCGATGAAACTTTCGCAGTGCATATAATTGACGCACATCTACGAAACGTATTTTTAAAATCCTCAATATAGGCCCACATAAAAAAGTTGTAAAATGCAACTTTTAGTATATTTTCTACATTCCGATCAATTGCAATTTTTGAAAAAATGTTTTTCCACATCCTGTAGCAAACTATTTGCTCTAGCTTCCCAACAAAAATTCAAGTCGCATAGTACAATGTTAAACCAGTTATCGTTTTTTTTAGAGCGTCCGAATATTAATGGGAGTCACTGTATATAGGGTGTGCTTTCAATTTTGAAAGACTACTCGTGGATTTTCGAATGTGTGGCCCTATCCGCGCCCCCTTCACGACCTAACCACAGATCATTCTGATCGGATGATTTTTGCATTGCAGCTGTAATCCCGAATTGAAACTAGTAATGGAAAATCATACGAATAGACTGAGTTGTGGTTAGGTCGTGGACGGGGCGGAGAACGTATATGCATACGAAAATGTATATATATATTTATTTATATATATATATATATATATATATATATATATATATATATATATATATATATATATATATTTGTGTGTGTGTGTGTTGTATATTGTATACCAGTGATATTCATTTTGTGTTTGGTTAGAAACGCCATTAAGCGATCGCCTCTGCTGATATACGAAAATCCAAGAGAGAAAATTCAATACAGTATTAAGCGATAGTTTATTTGCGAATATCTCGAAAGCTGAAATCGAGCGACGGTAATATGTATAGGAAAAAATTATTCGAAACGTAGAAATCTATAACATATTTAAATTTCATTAAAATCTAAGAGGAAGCCTGTTTGAGAATGAGCGGTCTTGGTCGACCTGTAATTGAAAGAATGGAATGACTGAGAAGAGTGAGACAGGATCGCAGAGTGATCGGTATGAAAGACAGAATGCAAGTTTGATCGTAGGGGAAGGTTGATCGTAGGTCGCTCAGCTCATGATTTTAGTCGAAAAAACCGTTTTGTATTAGAAAAATACATTACAATCTGCGGAATTTTTCTTCATTTTTTCCCCCTACTTTGGACGCTCATATTATTAGGTATAAACATATTCTAATAAAATCATAAGCTGTGCGACCTGCGATCAACTATCCTCTTTAGAATGAACATTCACACAGCTCATAACATGCTTGTATAAAAACAAAAATGGTTTCCCGTAAACACTGTTTTCACTTGTTTTTCTATTAATATTCTTGTAACATGCTAGTTTTAACCATGTGTACCATACTCCCTTAAGAGTCGTTTCCTCATAGGCCAGGCGTCGAAATTCTAGCCTTAATTTATTCTCTAGGGCACCACAGTGCTCCATACCGACGATTGTTTATGTCTCAACTTCGAGTGTCGTCTTGTCGTCGCTTCGGCGCGGAGCGGCGCCGAAATTCGAACCGTGTGTATTTTCTGGGGTCCTCTCGTGGGCCAGTTCCCGAAAGCATTTTTGTTGCAACGCGCCCCTTTTTTGTATCGATAGCCCGACGCATTGAAAATTGTAAAGGAGAGGCAAGGATCGCTTTTTCCTCATCCTTTATTTTAACATTAGAGACAGGAAAAATGCATTTACGCATCAACCCGAAAAATGTGGGACTCGGGGGGACAGATTGCGGTGTCAAAACTCACTACCCATTAAAATCCATCTCTAGGGACTTGCAACCCAATCGTATCCGGCTCGGTGAAAATGTTCGCAGGGTCCTACTATACGCATTTACGCCTGCGTAGCATTTATGACGCATCATCCACCGAGAGAGACTGCCACTCAAGGGTTTACTCATTTCCGGACGCCTTTTCCTCTTCCTGATCCTGCGTACCCGACATCAGATTACTTCCGACTGTCGACTTAGCAACTTCGAAATCTAGATATCTTGTACCGACGCACAGTGCGGCATATAAATAGACATTCGAGACAAAAATCATAACTTCTAAACTAATCAATTTTTTACCTAAGTACCTTAATAATTTTTTAAAGGGAATACAAAGATGCATCGATTAATGCACCAAAAATATAAGGTTCCGTTAGTAAAAAAGTTAATTTTAATTTCTTTTTTAATGAAGAGCTTTTTACGATTAGTTGTTATTGCAATTTGTGGTCAACTGTATACTGTATACCGTCAATTGTATACATGTAAATAAAAAGTTTACTTACATAAACAAAAACTATTAAAAAATTAAATTATTTGTTATTCTTAATATAAATGTACATAATATATAAATGTAAAGAAAAAGTTTAAGTACATAAATGAAAACTATACAAAAATTAAATTATTCGCTACAGTTTTTGTCTAACTTTTGATCATTTCTGGGAATAAGTGTGTTCGGACATTCAAGCTTCAACCAAACCGCGATTACGAATGCATTTCTCTAACAAAAATTAAATAACATCGAGTCTTGCAATTTATCGCAGAAAAAAATTATATAGCAATATATTACAACATCTTGTTGATACAGAACCGCCAAAATTATAGGATGTTTTGAACCGTTTTTATGTAAATTGCATTTTAAGGAAAAAATGCAATTCCTAAATTGCCAGTTAAAATTATGTATACCTCTGGTCAAATTCTTCATACATAAATTGTAACAAACAGTTTAAAACAAAAACTAACCTAAAAGAGCAATTAGAGTACGAGTAATCTAACTTTTTAGTATTTATACTACAATAAACTCTTGGCTGTTACTGATCCCTTATTGATTTTCTTGGATACTACTTTTCACATACACATTCCTTACCTACCGACTGATGATTTTGTTGGATAATTAGATCGGAATCGAACCATGATTATTTTGATTTTTGTCCATTGCATGCCGCACTGTGCGACGCACAGACTGGTATTTGACCGATCTAGCTGGCCATATTTTTTATTGCTTAAAGCTGATTAAATATATTATGTTTCATTAAATCATGCTTACATTAATTAAAGAAAAACAATTTATTCGTTATAAACCAATGGGGTTGGTTCGAGGACTACCTAGCTCCCCCAATAACATGTTATTTTTTACCTAGGGGTAGTTCTAGCAAATTGACTTTTGGCCAGCTCGATTAGTCAAATACCAGTCTGTGCGACGGTCGAGTTTCTCATACACACTGGTAGTTTTGAATAAAGTGTTGTTTCAAAATCTTGTCATTTCTTGTTCTTCCCATTGAGGAAATGATCCGTCGAGAATTCAGTAAACGTAGACGGTGCACCACGTGCAAGTTACGAGTAGTGCGAACGATCATGATTGATCCAACCAAGAAGCTATTTACACACACCAAGATGAAACGCTATTCGGGTGAACTGAGAGGGAGCTTAGTTTAGCCGAGCGAGCGAGAATCAGACAGGTGTGTTTGGGGTAAATTTTTTGGTGGAGTAAAAAGGGGTCTCTCAATATTTTCTAATTTGAAACTAGACACCTCTTATTAAACTCTGCTCCCTTTTCTTCCATAGTTTTTCTTGATATTCGATGGCTAATTCTCTGATTCCAACGTTGAGGGGATGCTCAAACGAAATTAGATCGCTTTTAAGCTAGTCGAAACCTGTGAAACGATTTTCCAACTGTTCCATCACCGATCTAAGCATCTGTAAATAATTGTACAAATCGCAGAGTAGGAAACATGAAATTACGAAGACTGTTGATGAGACACTCTAATTCTGTCTCGCACACTTCATATGTCACTCTGATTCTGCCAGGGACCTTTTTCTCATCTCACCACGATACAAATTTAATATTGTAATTTTTTGGTGAAAAATGACATAATTAATTGCTATAGACAGTCTGTTCTTTTCCCTCGCCTTCCACATGAATATTCGATAACAGACTCAGAAAAAACGATGCACAGACAATAATAAATATTGTTAATATGCAACGTTTACAATGTTCATAGTTATATTCTTTGCATGAAAAACCAAGTTCGATGAATTTAACGTTATTATAAACTTGTTTAAAAATATTCCTGTTGAACTTGTGGTCGTACTGTTTGATACATACCAAATATTGGCGAAGTTACTCATTCTGGCCAGTCTTATTCAAAGATATGTAGTTATACATTAATTAGTACGAAGTTTGTTGAAAAAACTAATTTTTCAATGACACATATTGCTTCAAAGAATTTAATAATTTCAAACACGAGTACATAGAACTCCTTTGATGAAATATAATTTTCAACGTAATAATCGGACAATAATATAAATTATCCGGAATTGGAAATTTCATTAAATTTTAATGGGCATATCAAATGTAATGAAACACTCCTATATTAATTGAACATTCGTTGGATTACTAATTCTACAATAATATATATAATCCAGCCAATTTACACTTTGTATATGTACATTGTTGAATAAATCTGTATTGATCTGCACGAATACTAGAGTCGACAGCTTTTCAGCTGTGTGGGTACAACTCTAATTTATGAAGAAATTAGCGAGATGACCTATAAAACAGTGAACTATTACAAAAATCTAAGAATATTGTTAGGATGTTTCAAAGTGATTGAAATCGGAGAGGAGGTAGCAAATCGACAAGTTTATCAGTCTTGAAGGTCTTGAAAGTCTTAGAAGTATTGAATGTCTTGAATGTCTTGAATGTCTTGAATCTCTTGAAAGTCTTGAATGTCTTGAATGTCTTGAATCTCTTGGAAGTCATGAATGTCTTGAAAGTTTTGAAAGTCTTGAATGTCTTGAATCTCTTGGAAGTCATGAATGTCTTGAAAGTTTTGAAAGTCTTGAATGTCTTGAATGTCTTGACTCTCTTGGAAGTCTTGAATGTCTTGAATGTCTTGACTCTCTTGGAAGTCTTGAATGTCTTGACTCTCTTGGAAGTCTTGAATGTCTTGACTCTCTTGGAAGTCTTGAATGTCTTGAATGTCTTGAATGTCTTGAAACTCTTGGAAGTCATGAATGTCTTGAAAGTTTTGAAAGTCTTGAATGTCGTGGAAGTCTTGAATGTCTTGAAAGTCTTGAATTTCTTGAATATCTTGGAAGTCTTGAATGTCTTGAATGTCTTGAATGTCTTGAAAGTCTTGAATGTCTTGAATGTCTTGACTCTCTTGGAAGTCTTGAATGTCTTGAATGTCTTGAATGTCTTGAAAGTCTTGAATGTCTTGAATGTCTTGACTCTCTTGGAAGTCTTGAATGTCTTGAATGTCTTGAAACTCTTGGAAGTCATGAATGTCTTGAAAGTTTTGAAAGTCTTGAATGTCGTGGAAGTCTTGAATGTCTTGAAAGTCTTGAATTTCTTGAATATCTTGGAAGTCTTGAATGTCTTGAATGTCTTGAATGTCTTGAAAGTCTTGAATGTCTTGAATGTCTTGACTCTCTTGGAAGTCTTGAATGTCTTGAATGTCTTGAATGTCTTGAAAGTCTTGAATGTCTTGAATGTCTTGACTCTCTTGGAAGTCTTGAATGTCTTGAATGTCTTGAAACTCTTGGAAGTCATGAATGTCTTGAAAGTTTTGAAAGTCTTGAATGTCGTGGAAGTCTTGAATGTCTTGAAAGTCTTGAATGTCTTGAATGTCTTAAATGTCTTGAATGTCTTGAAAGTCTTGAATGTCTTGAAAGTCTTGAAAGTCTTGAAAGCCTTCAATGTTTTGAATGTCTTGATGGTCTTGAAACTCTTGAAAGTCTTGATGGAGACTCAAAATTTAAATTATATAGGCATTTAAATTGTTAAATCTTTTTATTCAAAATATCTGCTTCCCACAATCGTTGCAGAATATTTTTATGTTCCATAACGGTGCCCGGTCTAATAATAACATAAGGGCCTTTAAATGTTCAAAACATCGCAAAGAACCAAGTGTACCCAGACTTCCAGGCCAACCATATATCGAGTCTAATAATCAAAATGAATTTCATAACGCGTGTACGTTATCAGGCATATTGCATGCAGAGGTAACAGTTGTACGGCTGCTTAATAGATATTGCCAGTCTGGCTTATAATACCGGTCGGCAAGCGCGTGTCTAACCGTTAACGAGATTAATCCATCGAAACGCAAAGGGGAAAGGTACGAAGATCGTAAACATGGAGGACTGACTTGAGAATATCTGCTACCTGAAAACCAGAGTAATAAAACGGTGTGCCGGGGGAGGGCCGACAGGGCTCAGCGACTTTATTCTTATCCAGGGTTTAATACCATTTTCAACCCCGCGATCACGGGGAATACGTTTGCTTTGACGATACGTGCACGGAAATTATTAGCGGAGGGGAGAACATTCTGCGGGAGATGATAAATCAGGAGAATGCCAGACGCGATTCAGTGTCGTTCTAATTGGACGGTCTGGCATAGTCAGTTCTGGTAAGCAAAAGAAACCCTGATGAATATTTCCCGTGAATATTTACGAAGCCTCGGCTGCGCTCACCAACATATACAGAGTGGTTCATTCAACTGTGCCACCTTAAATTGTTTTGTTATTTCTAATCATAAGACTGCAGATGTAATGCATATATGGCAAAAATAGAGAAACGTCATTTGAAACAATAAAGACATTAGAAGAATTTAAAAATTCTATTACATTATTTTCGACCTATTGAATGTTGGGTTGTATAATAAACTTTCGCGTTTCTTGTATTCTATTTTTTCTCCCGCAATTTTGTTTTTGTTAGGTAAATTATGCAAGTTTTTTCTTGCTCTACAAATTTATCTATTTCAATTTTGCGAATTAATTAATATTCGTCAATTTTCAGGCTTTTTCAACGGGAGTTCCAGAAAGAAGGAAAATTCATTTTCGACATCTCCTTGACATATCACTTAAGTTGTTTGGCATCCAAGCTCCAAGTTTTTGGGTAAAACCCAATGGAGTGAAGATGGTTAGCGATGTCCTATCACTTACCATCGTGAATGAATTTTTCTGCCTCTTGGAACTTTCATTGAAAAAGCCTAAAAATTGATTAAAATTTATTAATTCAGAAGATTGAAGCAGACAGGTTTGTAGAGTAAGAAAAAGACTTGTGAATGCATATAGATATTTTACCTAACAAAAAACAAAATTGTGGGAAAAAAATAAAATTCAAAAAACACAGGAATTTATTACACAACCCAATATATTAAGAAAATAAATTTCTATTTCATCCCAGTTTGTTGCGATTGAAGTAGAATATAAAATTTTTATTTTCCATAAAGATCCGCATTGTTCCGCAGTCTTCATTGAAAATTGTGTTTTGGAAATGAAAGTAATTTCATTTATATTACTAATGTTGGTGGTATAATACGATAATACATTTTTTAACTTCGGTAATAAAAATTAGAAAAATAATATCTACTGAGTATCTGTGAGGTTTTAAACACTAATAATTCCCGAAGAAGAACGAAGGTAGGAATGATTCCTGTGTCATCCTTCAAGTAAGAACTCAAAAAATATTTCATGTTAAAAGGAAATAACTCCAACAACTTTCATTAATGCATTAAGAATTACTTATTCGATACATGACGAACCAGAATTCTAAGTTTTAGGTATGCATTTTCAAGGTAAAAGAATGCTCTTCATTTAAAAACGCTGTTTTTAGAAATATTAAATAGGTTTGACAGGGTTCACAAAAGAAAATGAGTAATTTTCCAATAATGTTGGACAAGTGAAAATATATTTTTTGTACGACTAGACTTATTTTAATGCTTAACTATTGATTACAAACGAATTAAATTTTATTTCATTTAAAAAGAAAGGCGAAACAATCACATTTGTTAGTCAGTTTAAAATCTTTATGCACGAGAGTGATTCGTTAAAATACGTTAAGGGGTCAATATAGATTTACTAGCTGACCTGGCAGACGTTGTCCTGTCCAAATTTCAATAAATTTATTTGCGATCGTTTTGTGAATTCGTGAAAAGCTATTGGAAATGTGTAAACAAAGTAAAACTGAGAAAAAGACGTATGTCGGAGCGATCATTATATCAAACAGATGTTGATAATGTAAATTCCTATTAAAATATTAATTAAAAGCGCTGACGTTCGTTTTTATTTTATTGCATTGAAATATGATTCAAAAAGCACAGTCAGTTTGTCTCGAGTTTTCCATTTTTCTGGGCAAATTTTCTAATTTTTCTTTCTCTAAAACCTCATTCGGACTATTACGAACATTAAAAAAAATGAGTCAAATCGGTCCAGGCGTTCTCAAATGATGTGCTTACCATCAAACTGCATTTGATTTTTAATTATATTAGATTAACCTTTGCACTTCTTTGTCGATTGTGATTCAACATCACAGAAAGAAAAATGCAAATAAAACGTTGTTATATGTAATTAAATTTTTAAATGTTATCGGCGCCAGGTTCGATCATTTTCAGAAAAACAACAAATGTGCAATTATTACATGTTTCTAACGTTTCGATCCCGATGTGGATCTTTTTCAAAGAATCATTATTGCGTCTGAAAAATATTTTGAATGAATAATAATGTAAGAAATTATAAAATTCACAGAACCCACAAAAACTTACATGTTGTGTAAAAACTAGACAATACATTATAACACATATGAAATTTTGTATGAAAACTATTTTATCTTCATGGTGGCAGATATGTAACTGAGCACATGCTGTTCAAAAGGCAAGAGTGATGCGACACATATGTGACAGACCCATCACGATTGGTGGATCGATAACGATCAATAGTGATGCATAGACACAACAAGGCGGTAAATTCAAATATACACACGTGGCTTTCAACTGATTTTGTTTGATATCGTTTATAACTTTGTACTGAGTTTGTATCACAAAATAAAGAAATTTATTTTAAATAAATTGTAAATAAATGATATAGTAATACATAAAAAAGAAAAAAAAGGGGAAAAGTAAAACTGAAATTCCCATTTTCAAACATGGTGTTTTCCAAGTTTGTGGGAGAGAAAACATTTCATTTTTATAATAGTGAAAAGATAACTGATTTAAATTTGCAGAATCTAAAGAAAAATATAATATATATTGGAAACATCATCATAGACAGCATTACTGATTCAGTAATGCCGCGTAATAGTCATGGATCTTAGGTATTTCATACCTAAGATTTACGCTTTGTTGTTTAATCATATGGATTGTTTCCAATAATAGTCTGCGTTGTAAGTTAGATTCTTTGTCAATAATCTTTACGTTATCAAAATCAAAAGGGTGATCAAACTCAATAGAATGTTTTGTTAACGCCGTGTGTTGCGTAGAAGGTAAAAAGTTGTTATATGTGTTTGGTTCAGCCATTATATATTTAATCGTTAAGTTCCACAAATACAAATTACAACAAAGTCTGAGAGCTATATTTAATATAATTAGTAGACGAAATTGTTTAAAATAAGTAACATTCGACGAACTGTCCTTTGAAATAAGTTCCAAACAAAACACTAGAAAGAGTATATGTTGATGGCAACAAAATTATAAACAATAATTTAGAGTACGAAGGCTTAAATACCGATATGAAACTAGTTATTTTTTCCCGAACGAACTGCTAGAGGAAGTCGCTGCGGTTGTCGCGCGGTGTTAACGTCTCGTGAGAAAAGTCGCGAATCGATCGCCGTGAAAAAGACCCTGGGCCCGCGGGAAGTTTTCAATTACATTAGAGTCAGAGCATATTAAACGCGTCTTCGAGGATTCTTGCCGGCACTCGAGCCGAGATCCACCGCTGCGCCGCGGCTGGTCTCAATTTTCCTCTTCCGGCGAACCCGAGCTGCGCGGAGGGTAAACTTATAAACTATGGAACTTACTCTCCTATTCAATGAATTGACTGCGCCTCCTTCGGTACGTGCCGCGAAACCATTCCGCCACCCTGGTCCGCGTTTTCGTCCTTTTCATCCCTTCTCATTTTTATTATCTAATGGCGCGCGCGCGAGAGAGATAGAGAATACAATGTCGTCGACCGACCGGAAAATTACAAGTTTCCTCAACGCTGCTCCTTCGCCTACCATTTCCCTTTCTCGTCCAAGTAGGTCACCAAGTGTTTTAATACGCTTATCACGCGTAATTCACACGTAAGCATTGCGGCCTCTCGTTGGCTTTCGAGTGTCATCCGTTAGATATCGATTGTACCTGATTGACATCGAAAACCAGGCTACCGTGAAACCACTAGGTCAGACATTTATTTCTCTTTCAATTTCGATCTTTATTGGAAATGGATTACGCGAAATAAACTAAACTCAGTATTCAATTAAAACTTCAATTTATTAATCAATTAAACGGAGCAAGGGAGGACGTCGTATCGTAATGAAAGCTATACACCAAGTGAAGAGACGTCGCCGAATTATAAAAACAAACGAGAACAACTACTGTTTCAAATTTGCCGCTATAAAATATAAACACCACCATTATATCGATATCGATCTACCAATCGTATCAAGTTACAAATATACAGGGTGTTCGACTACAGGTGGGAGAAAATTTACGGAGTGGTTCTTAATGATGATATAAGACGAAAATGAAGAATAAAAAAATTGCGATTTCGGCTTCGTTATTTAGCTATTAACAATTAAAAATCAACAACGCGTCTAACAAAAGTGTACATTGTGTACGTCAAAGAGTTCAATGTTGTCCAACGATTTGTTAAACATTTTCACCTCGCTAGGAAAAATTTATAATTAATGAACTTTACTAAAATATTAAAATCAAATGATTTATTAATAATTTTAATAGCTAAATAACGAAGCCGAAATCGCAATTTTTTTATTCTTCATTTTCGTCTTATATCATCGTTAAGAACCAACCCTTAAATTTTCTCCCACCTGTAGTCGAACACCCTGTATATGTCATAACCTTTATACCGTTGAAGCAGCACATGCTTCAGATACAAGGTTCAAGGTTCAAGGTTCCTTTATTTTAAGTGATAGGAGTATTACACACCTTTTACACTGTATTCCATATTTGTTTCATTCTTGTACTTTCGTTGCTTTTCTCTAACAAAAATGAAAATAAACGTAACAAAAAAAAAAAAATTAAAATAATTTTTTGCTTCAGTTACATATCTACCACCATGGGTTAAACCACGTTTCATATGTAACTCACTAATTTTCGTTTTTTAAAATGTTTATGTCTATTTTGCATACAACAAGTACGTATATTTAATTTTATTTTTGGTTTTCTATATTTATTATGTTTTCTTTTCTAATCATTTTTATAATTTTTCAGACGCAAAAGTGTCTCTTTGAAAAAGATCCACATCGGGATCGAAACGTTAGAAACATGCTTAAATAATTGCACATTTGTTGTTATTCTAAAAATGATCGAACCTAGCGCCGATATCACTCAATTGAATATATTATTAATTTTCGATCGAGAAGAATTTAACCTTCAGAACAACTACTGTTCACTTGTTATAAAAAGAACGCAGGCTTGTGGGTTCATTACATCATGTTTATCACCTGTTTACAGTGATTCATTTTTTTTAACAAATTTATTTTTTGCCTTTCGTCTAACGCAATGTTACCGACAATCCAACATCCACAATATTGTTTACATTAGGCAATTTGCAATTTTTATAGATAAATTTTAAGAAAGTGGTGTCAAAGAAAATTTTGTTCTCAGTTGTACAGTAGCCTTTGTAGATCTGACACAGATAAAAATCGTACTAAACTCTGTCGAAATTTATATTCTAGCATTTTTTTTAAATTTTCTAACCAATTACTACGCATTTAAGTATTGTATGAGGTATCATATCAATTTTGTATTTATAAAATGAAAAAAAATTATATATAATGGAATTATTTTAGCTCGAATGAAATGTTACATTTTCAAGTTAAAACAGTGCCACTGTAAAGGGTTACTGTTCTTCTATTTAAACAAGATTTTATTCAATCGCATTTTATGCACGTGGAAAGAACATTGTAAAAATCTCGTGATTTTTAGTAGACGTACTTTCCTAAATGCTTTCTATAGGCTTGTAAATAGAATTTTTTCAAGTTAAAAAAAAACATTTGTGTGTGTCATTGTATACTTGATAAAAGTTCCTTAGTTTAATCACTGGTCGTATAATAAGAAATATGAATCCATGCTAATTTCTTGTAACCAATATGGAACCATTAAACTAAATGTACATGGATATTCAATAAATGTAAATTCTTTTTTCTTTTCAGTAAAATTATTTGGGATGAAGAAGTTCTAGTCATTGTAACCGCAAATGAAATCGTACATCAGGGGTTAACTAGTGTGCCTAAAACAAGTTAATTATTCAGAGTGCGAATAATTTTACCGATAACTAAGCTGCAGATTTTATGCACATTTCAAATTATGGAAAATGCAAATATAAATTGAATACAGAACAGGGAAAACATTTAAAGAATTTAAAAGTATTATTAAACGATGAAGTGAACGTGTATGTATCTCGTGTATATTGCAACGAACACGTACAATTTTTATTCCACGTAAAAATCCATAGTCTAACGACTAGACTGCGGATTTTATGCATTTATGACGAAAATTAATGGGTGTAATTTAAACTAGCAAAAGTATTTAAAAAATTTATATTATATTATAATGTCTATTATCTATTATATTATTGTCAACATTATTCTATTAACTTACTAAAAATAATAGGGAAAAAAATAAAATTGCTATTCACTCCAGTTTAGTGCAATTCAGCTAAGACATGTTCATTTTGCATAATGATGCGCAGTCTACTTTGAGAATTATCTGATGTTTAATAGAATAAATTTTGACAAGCACGTAATAGAAAACAATTAAATAAGTTGAAGAACATCGTCTTGATATCTACATGAAATTTTGTTCCTTTTGTTGCAGAAGTCGAGCGAAGTGCAGGAACAGCACCGGGGGCCGCGGGTGCAATTGCAGGGGGCCCTCGAGGGTTGGCACCTACCCCTGCCACCTCGACGCCCTCGACCCCCGCCACCACCAGTAGCCCATCAGATTCGACCTCGTCGTCCTCGACGTCTCCTCCTTCTGCTGCCGTAGCGGGCTTTGACAAATCGGTGCTACAGGTAAGACTTCCTCCTTTCACTTTTTTGCTTATCCATCTTGTGTACTGTTCGCTGAACCATCAAATGGGCCGCTTCATTAGCATAAAGGAGATGGTTTAATATTTTATCTAATAATTATTTAGAGGAGATGGTATATTTAATAATATATTTTCTAAAATATATTTAATAATATATTTAATAAAATATATTTAATAATATATTTTCTAAAATATATTTAATAATATATAATATATTTTCTAAAATACATTTAACAATATATTTTCTAAAATACATTTAATAATATATTTTCTAAAATATATTTAATAATATATTTTCTAAAATACATTTAATAATATATTTTCTAAAATATATTTAATAATATATTTTCTAAAATACATTTAATAATATATTTTCTAAAATACATTTAATAATATATTTTCTAAAATACATTTAATAATATATTTTCTAAAATACATTTAATAATATATTTTCTAAAATATATTTAATAATATATTTTCTAAAATACATTTAATAATATATTTTCTAAAATATATTTAATAATATATTTTCTAAAATACATTTAACAATATATTTTCTAAAATACATTTAACAATATATTTTCTAAAATTTAACATTTGGACGAAGAGATTTGAATTGCTGTCGGCAATCTGTATTTCACGACAACGCGTGGAGGAATCAAATTTATGCAGGAATCTAATGTTGTACTATCAAGAATTGAAGGAGAAATACAATTTGCAATGCAAACAGAAAGCGCTAGCCAGATGCAAAATTGTTGCCTTGTATATATTAAAAAGTATTTAGACTCAATACCTCTATTTCTTTTTCTTCGCCTCTAGTAATATTCACAAAATCTAGTTAAAAATATTATGCTGTGATTAAATGTACCATATTTATGTCGATCGTTAATTTCTCTACTTTTTAAAATTAATAAACGAACACAACTAACAGAATTGGTACTTTCAATAAAATATGTAAAATGCGACATATATTTACAAAAATATGAGCATTAGTTAATTTGTTATATTGAAAAGAATATTTCTGCACAAGAAGAACGTATGTTTATAATTAAACTGCAGATCTTGATGCAGAATCAAAACTTTCATATCTGAATTGCAACAATCTGGAGTGAGATAGAAATTATCTTCTTTTTTTAATATGCTTGAAACTGATATAACAATGTTATTAAATTCTTTTAATATTTTCATTATTTTAAATTACACCTATTCATTTTTGACATAAATGCATAAAATCCGTTGTATAGTCATATGTACAACTCATATAAAATTTCACGTTTATAGCAATTTTAACGTAAATGTGCCACGTCGTCTTGTCCGATTAACTTTATCTGCTAGAAATAATTTCTTACCCAATGATAGTTTAGGTTCACCCTGGCGAATAGCCTGTATAGTCTTCAAGAAAGGAAAGACAGCACGCGTGTGCTATTATTTAGCCCAGGAGTGTAGTACAGGACATTTAATACTCCAGCCGAAAATGTTATGCAACGCATTTTTTGTCAGCATTCAGTTCCTTTGCGAGCGCTTTGCTCGTGCCTTCGGGCACGTCCGTCCGTTACGTTGCCATATTCTCGTCAGTCTGTTTCCATGTCGCGTAATTTATGAGCTTTAATTAGCCGAGGTGCCCCGGGGCGGTCCAAGGTCCCTCACTATCGTAACTAACTCCACCACTACCATTTCCGTTGCCACCCCGGGACCAGCTTCAGTTCCTACTCCTCATTTCCGTCCGAAGACGACCAACTTTTACATCGTGCTTCACGCGCGCGTTTAATTCATCGCTGGATTCTCGTTTCGAACCGACTTAATGGCAATCATTATTCGTCGCGCGATATCGTTTCGACCCCGCCACACGGGCCCGGTCAACCCCTTTTTTCCATCGATACAGCCTGTTGCTTCGGGCAAGTTAAGGTCCATTTATACTACACGGACGGATCAGCCACGGTCAGAAAGACAATGCTTAAGGGATAGGGACTCTGGCCCCAGATTCCGTCGGAAGATGGCGCGGCAGAGTCCCTATTCCTTGAGCATTGTCTTTCTGTCTGTGGCTGATCCGTCCGTGTAGTATAAATGGACCTTTATAGGTCGCCATCTTGCGTGGAGAATACAGTAATGTCGCGATACAGTACAGACTTGATTTTTGTCCCAGATTCGACGACTCGATTTTTGTCCAGGCCTACTCACTCCACTGCCTGTCAACGCTGTCCCGCGCCGCAGGGCGGTGACTATTGTTCTCGGCCCGGGTATATTGGTGTGAACACCACTACATGAACAAAACGGATCGAATATTCAAACATCTTAATTTTAATTATTTTTTTATGGGACTTTCAAAACGTATTTCTGGCATTTTTCTGATTAAAACAAGACCAAACACGATATAATTTCAATTGTATTTGGTGGTTTAATCGACTGTAAAAGTTTCGTATGAGAAAGAAGGAGACACGAACAGTCGCCATCGCCGGCAATTCAAAGGCCCGCGTATTCTCACAATGTGTATTGCCAATTAAAAATGATTTATTTTTCATTACTTTTTGGTTTCATTGACTTTACGGTGTAACTGTAAGATATGGAAGAGACTAGCGAGTGAGGAGGAAAGAAAAACTGCATTGTATGCACTATTCTTTAAAATACCAAAGCTATTAACACATTTATTAATAACTTATTAAATGAAAATTTATCTTATCCTTGAGAATGCCTCCGATCTTTATTAAATTGTAATAAATTAAATTAAATAAATAATAAATAACTATATTTATTAAATCTTTATTGATGTACGTATGTTATGGAAATATTATTATTGTATATTAAATTCTGTCCTATTCAATTCTCATTTTCTGTTGCAAGCAAGCATTTCAAGAAACAATACTTCTTTCTGCATATTCTCTAATTGAGTGCACAATTTTGCTTTGTCTTCTTTAATTTCATCTTTATTATCATTAGTTGCTTTATTTCTTATTTTTTTAGATTCATAATTGATTTTTAACTTTGTATCATTAAATTGTTGTGTAATTATCTTTAGTCTTTCATGTAAATTATTATTGTTCTTTTTTAACTTTTACCTTCAGCACGGCTAGTAGTAGAGTCAGCTGTGACTGTACCAACACGTGTCTAGATTGCGCTCTGATTGGTCCGTGTTTTTCGTTAATAACTCCTTCACCAAGCTGCAGATGCCATTTTTGCAATGAAAAATGTGCTTTAAACGATCTTAAGAACCTCCCATTTCCGGATATAGAAAATGGTGAACAAGAAAGAAGTTTCAATCACTGAAACCGTAAATTAATTCGCCCTTCACCTCAAGTTAGTCTGTCGTGGTTTTTCTAGTCGCAGGTAGATGACGTTCATTTCCGTTGCTGATGCAGCTTTGTCGCGACAAAGATTTCCTCCTCCGACGACGTCTCGCGATCGACTTATCTAGTCAGCCGCGCGACGATCCGAGACACATACATGTCCCGGAGAGTTCCAGGAAACGTAAGCCCGGCAGAATATTCTGCGACAGTCGGCACGAGTTCGGTTATCAGGGACAGGAATTAGATTTGTGTGACGCCGGTGGACAGCGCGGAAACGGCGCGACGTCGGGGTTAGCCGAACTGCTCATGTAGCCATATAACTCGGTCAATTTTATCGAGTTACACGCCCGTTTCTCTGCCTTCGTGCTGCTCCGATCTTCGTTCGTCCCTTGGCCAAACCGAAATCTTCTTACCCTCATTCGAAAGGACTCTCGGAGCGTGCCCGAAATTCGCAGAACTTCGACATCGATACTTTCTCCAGACGAACGTGGATTTTATTTTTACCACTATTTCTACGTGCCACGGTCAAGCAGACTCGCGCTGATTGAAATACATCGATACTTAACTTCGACTAACTTTTTAGTATTAGACCATACGACGTGGATGATTTTTAGAATTTAGAGTCGTTAGTTTGTTACGTCGTGAGGGAACATTTTAGAAAAATTACAATTGATCGGAATTGCAAACGAAGATGCTTAATTTCACATCTATTTATGTGGACCTACACGGAGAATTTAAAAAATTGCATATATTCTGAAAATTTCGAATTTAAGAAGTTTCGATATAAATGCGATACTTGCAATACTTGAATGTAGCAAACTGTAGTGACGGATCAGGCTCGTTCACTGCCCAGCAATTGTGTACACGATGCGCCTACACGACTGTTTTGCTTACTTGATCGGTTTTAATTAGATTATAAAAATTACAAACATTATAGAATTGTAAACTTTAATATTATAAACTTGAACTCGTTAGCTACATTATACAGGGTGAGTCACCAAACGTTAGCACCTTAAATATTTTTGTTGTTTCTAAAGATACGTAAAATACGGTAAGGACAAAGTTGAATGGTACAATGGGGCTGACACGATACAAAAAAATTTTGTTTTTATGTCATTTTTTTTAGGGATATCAAGGTCACGTTAATTTTTTTTAATGGAATGAGGTATTTACTTTTTAATACATCAATCGATGCAGCTGGACATTCGTTATCAAAAAGTACTAACCTATGTATGTCGAAAAGTTAGTAATTCAGGAGACATTTCAATTTAAATAACTCTAAACTACCATTTAATATACAATTAAATACAATTAAATTTAATTATTAATGTATATGTAGGTAATTTTTTACAGAAAATGATATTTACCAATATAATTAATAAATTTATTAAGAAATTAACAATTTTTATTTAAACAAAAATATATTTCTAAAAACTAACAAATTTAAGATGAAATTAATAATAAATTAACCATATTTAATATTAATAATAATAAACTTAGACAAATTATAATAGTATAAACAAAATTAACAAACTTAACAAAACGCTATTCGCTATGAAGATTTTGAAATAATTCCTTCTCCCACCCCCAAGACGTGGGGGTGGGAGGTCAATTACGGTGTTACTTAATAGTATTTTTTATAACTAATAAATTTAAAAAGAAATTAACGAATTTTCCACACTACATTATAAAGGCAAGGTACGGGCATTTATTAAAAAGTTTATAAAACTAAGAGTTGCAGTTAAAACTATGAAATTCTTAAACTACAACAAGTAATATATCCGAATATGTCAAAATCTCAGGATATTTTTTGCTCTTCTCAAGATATGTTAATTTGAAGTATTAAATGCAAGTAATAAATAAAATCACCGTTGAAAATTTATACAAAAAATAAATCTACTTTATTAAATGTAAAAAGAATGCATATACCTTGATGAGCATTTTCCATTATACAGAATTATTATTGCAACACTGATTTACAATTAATGTAATATTATTTGATTTTAGGGACTCTAGAGAATGTGCCACATGGTAAAATTTTTTATAAAAATCTAAATTTGGTTAACAATGTAAATGCAATAGTAATTATTCACAACAAAACAAATTTAACAATAAAATTAATAAATTAAAAAAAAAGAACAATATTCATGCATAAAAATTATTATTATACGATTAATAATATCAATTACCACCTAATAAAACGTTTTGCCAAAGGAATTGATCGTACATCGTGATATACACGTGTACATAGTGAGATATGCCACGTTTGTCCGCACTGTGAGCTGGACTGCAAATGGTTAACCCTTATATGCTCCTCAGGGTAAAAATTCACCCATTTACTATTTTCAGATACTGAAAAATCATTGATTCCATTATTTCTACTTTGTGAGGTGTATTCCTTTAGAATGTGACGTTATAACGGAAACAAAATTTATTAATTCATCGTGTAGAGAATAATTTATTACTTTATTCAATCATGATTGAATGAATCATTATCCTAGTCTCTTTTATGCAACTATTCTCGAGGAGCGTAAAATTGAAAGGTCAGAGTGTCCGTAAAATTTAAAGGTTAAAGAGTGTCTGAATGTTAATGGAAGTGCACTGTGGTATTTATTCTAGGAAACGCATTTTTCAGCCCCGATATATCGCACGGATCAAACGATTACACGAGCAATTTACTTTCCGCCACTCTGCTCGGATAAAAATCCGTAATCATTTTCCTCGGGTAACTTTTATTGTCGTCTAGGCTATTATGCCGATCCTACCGGGGTAAGGTTTTCCTATTTGCCGAGTCAACAGACAGACTCGAGCGAGTCCGACGTCATAACAGCTATCTCTCTCCTTCCACTTCCGGCTACGCTGTCTCGCTGACAAGTATTGTGCTGTTTGCATAACGCGACGAGAGGCATCAAGGTAACGAGACCGGAGCAGGAATCGAGTTGCCAATGAAATTCTATTTCGCCTCGCCCCGTGATACGTACGTGCTACCTGTAGATGTGATCCTGTCGACTCGGTTACCTTCTCAAGGAGACTTGAAATACTGTAGTTGTGTTGACGTAGAGCACAAGCCAACACACGGAAGCTATACGAAAATATTTGTTCACTTTTAAGTATTCACAGTTTAGAGATTAAACGCAAACACCTGCTACAGGCTATTGTTTCATCGTGCTTACCTGCCCGATTCTTCTCGGTAGAACACAACAAATTTCATTGCCTAGAGATCCTGGAATCCGGTCGCAGCATTTTTCACTGAAAATATTCTGTTGTTCTGAGAACGATCAGATCTTTTTATTCTTCAAGGAATCGTTAAGGGGGTATTAGTTTATTTATTAATACCGATTAGATATTTATATTGACATTTGTCTTCTAGTTCCAACCCTTCAGTGGACCTTCAATATTTTATTGTTCCATGAACGATCAAGTGTTAAATCTATTCTTCAAGAAATTATTCGATTTCAAACGGTTTTATACACATTTTTCGAGTTAGTTTTCAATGTAAAATACTGATATTTGTCGTATGATTTTAATCCTTAAGTGGACCTTCAAAACGTAATTTAAAAGGCAATCATTCGATTCAATTATATTTAATTTTCATCTCTATTGAAATCGCAATTTCATCTACATCCACAAATAGTTACAGTATTAAAAATTACATATTAAATAATTATTAGCATAAATTTGAGGCAGACTCATCAGCCTAAATAGTTTACTTAAGTGGACCTTCAAAATGTAATTTAAAAGGCAACCATTCGATTCAATTATATATAATTTTCATCTGTATTGAAATCGTAATTTCATGTACATCCACAAATAGTTATAGTATTAAAAGTTACATATTAAAGAATTATTAGTATAAATTTGAGGCAGACTCATCAGCCTAAATAGTTTACTTAAGTGGACCTTCAATATGTAATTTAAAAGGCAACCATTCGATTCAATTATATATAATTTTCATCTCTATTCAAATCGTAATTTCATCTACATCCCCAAATAGTTATAGTATTAAAAGTTACATATTAAATAATTATTAGCATAAATTTGAGGCAGACTCATCAGCCTAAATAATTTATTTAAGCGGACCTTCAAAATATAATTTAAAAGGCAACCATTCGATGCAATTATATATAATTTTCATCTGTATTCAAGTCGTAATTTCATCTACATCCACAAATAGTTATAGTATTAAAAGTTACATATTAATCTCATCGGCCTAAATAGTTTACTTAAGTGGTAACATTAATTGGTTACCAGAAAAATGAACCGCTACGGTTTAAGTGACCTATACGCACATTAGGCAACTCTCCTCTACTACATTTTTGTCTTTTAATTACACGAAATGTATAAATATGTGGAATATCCTACCATTCTGTTGCGCACTGCAGTCTCATGAAACTTCGTTGAAATTGAAATCGAAGGGTCGAGATCCTTCCTTTGCAGCTTCAAATTCAAGATTCACGATCTCCTGAAATTTAGAGGACCTTCGCCGGAAATTATGTTCTTCCAGTCGAGGGTTTTCCAGGTGGATTTTCCTTCCAGGTGCTCGACGCGTGGACGACATACAGTGGGCCAGAATCGTGAAGTAGGCGGACCGAATCCCCAAATATCATGTCCTGAAATGTCTTAAAGTTAGGTTTACTAAGTAGTTTATACTCGTCTGGGACGTGATCACGTGCAACGTACGTTGTACGCTATATGTCTTCAGACGATAAATAAACATTCGCTCGCCTGAAAAGTTACATCCGTCGATCATTGTTGCATTACAAGTTCCAGTATCAGGTTGTATTACCAGACAGCAAATCTATATGCAAAATAAGATATTTCTACATCATTTATAATTTTAATTGTCTGGAACTAATGTCTTCATAATTTTATATATCCCTAACGTCTTTACTGCTTTGAGTTTGACCGACTCATTTTTATTATAAAAGTTTAAAATCTGCTGTCTACATATTACTACGCGAATTTTGATTCAAATCGACAATGGTTTGGTAACATTATTTTCTTCATTCTGAGAATCAGGAGTCCAATAAAAATATCGACTTTCAAAACCTTTGAATTACAGTTAATAAGTTTATACATAACAACATATAAAACTGTTAGACTTTCAAATTTTACCGCCAATTATTGATTTCAAAGACATCGATCATTATGTTCAGTCGATATATCTAGATAGGTCAGCTTTTTCCGTGTTTGTTTCCCCTACGATTTGTCCGTGGGATCACACGAATTTAGTACGTTTCCAACCAGTATCTCAGACACTACATAATCAAGCATGCTAATGCTATATGATTATAAATAAAGTTAATAGCAAGTATGTATTAACTAATTTCAATTTACATTAATTACATACGATTTATTGTTTACAATTTTTTCTTACTTGTTTTTTTAATTAAAAATTTTTCCCTTTTTCTTTTTAGACGCAATTTCCTTTGAAAAAGGTTCAAATCAGAACCGAAACGTCGGATATATTGTAAAATAGCTATATTTTTGTAAAAATAGATCGAAATCGTTGCGCCGATAACATTATTTCAAGATTAATAAATATAAGGAAGTTGGAAATTCGGATTAGGCGGCTTCACCGAGACACCTGACCTTCATGATGTCATAATTCTCGTCGATCGTGGCATTTCGAGTTTCTTGGCTCCTCAAGCAGGTATACCCCGCAGTAGTGGAGATAGATCTGGGACATTTGCAGGTCAGACTTCGGGACATTTACGGACAAAATACTGTATTTCTAATAAAATGCGACAATCTACTGAAAAGATAGTCGTCTTAAATTTTTGTCCCCTGTAAGTACATTTACGAATCTGTAGAAAGAATTTCATACGTTTTGGAAGAATTAGAAAATTTGAATTCAGTCCGCGTTGTTCCGATTCCAGTCCACTGTGCGTTACTTCCTGTTGCTGCAGGACCTAGTCTGTTCCGTCTCAATCGAGCGTCACGTTTCTGGAGCGTAGTCTGCCTCGGTTCGGCGTCACATGAAAAGTCTCGTCTCCGTGTCTCCGGGCACTCACGAACTATTTCGTACTCCATTTTCCTTTGAGCCGGCCGTGGTATCCAGCTTATTAGATTCTTGTCGACTGCTGCAGCGAAACGTTTTCGTATTCGACGTCCGACGCGCGCCCTCAGCACTTCAAGAATGCAGCGCGACACGGTGTCCCAACTGGACTTTTCTCCATATTAAATCCGCTGCTTTCTTTCGAATTCGTTTCTATTTGTCCTGCGTCTTGGGAACGTTTCTCGCGGAGGTACAGCCAGATAAAGACAATGAATTTTTTTCACTCGGTTTTCTTTTTTTCCACGAACGACTTGAGCACAGCGAGCAAAACAACGGAACGCCGCGCCGGATGGAAGGCGGCCGATGGTCGAAGGATAGTCGTTAAACTTCGCAAGAAGTATGCTCGGAATGCGAAGGCTTTCCACCGTTCACCGGAAAGAAAGAGATCGACTAATGTAAAAGGAAGAGACCGGGAAGAGAAAAGTAACTTCGCTGGATGTTACCGAAGAATTTAATATCGGACATGCCAATAGTTTTCGCGGTTCTTTGCGGTCCCTGAAATTCTGAATTGATCTTTTAATGCTGTTCACAGCCTTGAGACTGCCTATGTCGCGGCTCCTTTGATAGACAGCGTGACATCTAATTAAGCATTTTTTATTGCATTCTGTCGTAATCATCGCGAAGAATAAATGTCTCAAAGGAGCTGTAGGTTTCAAGGGAACTATAGGTCACAAAGGAACTGTAGGTCTCAAGTGGAAATTATTTCATACTTTTTAGTGCATTTTTTTAGATTTTTTTTCGAAGTCGGTTTCATTTTGTGTAAACGAGATAATTATTTTTCTGTATAAAAAAGATCAATGGCTTTTAACCCCTTTAGTATAAAAGATTAAGCATAAAATGCAGATTTTATTATACTGAGGAGGAATCTATAATTTTCTAAAACAATGTTCTGTAAGATTTTAGAAACAATGGAACACGTACGTAATGTAAGCTAAATGTAACAGTATTATAATTACGAAGTAAACAACTCGGTTTAAAGCAATAATAAATTAATAAATAATAAATATAATTAATAATTAATTAATAAATAATGTGAAATACCGAAGATGTTTCTGTGGTTGTAAAGACAAACGCCGCATGTTACAATTTTTAAAAAATCAGTGTTCTTGCGTTTATTGATAATAGGACTTGCGTGTTTACCAGAAAAGAGTCATGAAAACAAATTCGAAAGGCTCAATAAAATAATGCAATTTAAACGATGTCCTACATTCAATTTTGACGCATAAAGGAACACAAAAAAGTCCCGATTTGGATTTAATTGATCATCTGTGGGATCACTTAGATCGACGTAAGTATAAGTAAGAAATTTCGGAATAATAAATCAGTTTTGAAAGAAGCACTACCAACTGCTTGGAATAAGGATTGACGAAAATGTTATAAACAAATTGTTTGAAAGTATTCCTACAATACTTGAACAGAGTTCATAAGAAAAACAAAGTGTATTAAACTTCGTATTATTTATGTCGCTTCATCGTTAAGAATACATTCAATTACGAATTTTCAATGCTGTCAACATACTTTCCGCAATCGATTAAAAAGTTATTTAATTATTTCTGCCATTAGTATAAACTTTATGTTATATATGGTGCTACACATACTAGTTCGTACTGTATTAAATAATATACATAATATATATGTATACCAACGTCGCGGAAAGTATGACACATCCATAAAAAGGCACATTTTTTATTTTAAATCAATAATTTAGGAATTAATAAAAAAGAAATATATATATAAAAGGTATACACATCCATAAAAATGCACATTTCTTATTTTAAATCAATAATTTAGGAATTAATAAAAAAAATATACATATATATATATTTTTTATTAATTCCTAAATTATTGATTTAAAATAAAAAATGTGCCTTTTTATAGATGTGTATACTTTTTATATACATATTTTTTTTATTCATTCCTAAATTATTGATTTAAAATAAGAAATGTGCATTTTTATGGATGTGTATACTTTTTATATATATTTTTTATTAATTCCTAAATTATTGATTTAAATTAAAAAATGCTTTTTTATGGATGTGTCAATATACTTTCCGCGACGTTGGGATACACAGTATGCATCTACTTTGAATAAGATCGTTGGGAACCACGACCCCGGCGTAATTAATATTTCTAGTATTTTCGAACGTAATTCTGAATTTTTTTTCCGTGTAACGTTCGCTGCGGATTATTATCGGAGCCATTCAACGGATTCCGTTTCCCCTTCAAACTGTGATTATATTGAAAATCAAGCAGCTTGTTTATTACGAGTGGAGCGGCCGAACAAGTAGAAGAGCCGCGATACAGGTCAGACCGAGCTCCGGTTATTTCCGCGCGCTCTCGATATTTTTAATTAAATCGCTGCCGGTCCGATCAGCGAGTACTCTTACAATTCAACCGCGTTCCGTTTTCGATGCACAAGAAATTATTAAAAATCTGGGACTGCCGGAGTTCCCGTTCTCGTCGAAATCTTCCTGTATTGAATGAACTGCAGTGCGGAGCATTGCTGCGATGACGTGACATGGTTCTCAACGATTGTATCTTAAAACTCACATTTTCCGAATATTCTGTAAAAATTTAGTGTATTTATTTTCAGTACGAATACCTGTCCACGAAACGCCGCTGCAGCTGAATATAGAATTTTATTCTGTGAAAAAACCATCACAATTTTCTAATGGAAACCTGCATATTTTATCACACATTCTTGTACACGTTCTCAAAATATTACAGCCGAATTCCGACTTCCAAAACGTAATGGAATTAATTCTAAATTTTTATTTAAAGATGCATGTATTCAAATTATTTAATATAGTCATTTTTATTTTATATTTCAATCATTATTTTCTAATTTTTAGGCGTCGCCTATTTTTACTTTTAATGTAGAATAAGAATTACATAATATACAAAATCTTTACTAAGGTCCTTGTGAAGACCGTCAAGGCTTCCCTGATTGGTTGTTAAAACGACTGGCTATTTCACATTATGCGACGTTTCGTGTTGTCAGGCGAGAAAACAAAAATAACAACACACTTTAGATTTTTAAAAATTAAAATTTTAAAATATTTACAAACCGAATCATGTGAAAAATGTTACGTATAAACATTATAGATTACAATAAAAATATTACGATATCAATCTAGCATAGCAGAATATAAATTTTCTGCACAAATATGAAATAATGAATATTTTTATTCAAAGTCTCCAGAATGAATTCCACCAGTGTATGTATACCGAATGTTGAACTTCAAACAAACATAAAATTGAGTTTAATAAATATAAAAAATTGAACATAAAATTAAATGTTAATTATCTTGATAAATAACGAGTATTGTCAAAAGCGTCCAGACGAAATCGACGATTCCACTACTGTGACCTCTCGTTATATCAAACAAATATTCATTTTCGCCAATCTTTTCGAAATCATAATTGGCCAGCTCATCAGGCCGAAAATAATCCATTGTGCACTGCTGCGCCTCATTGATGCGGGGAACGAGCGATACGGGCTCCAGCTCGAAACTTAAATTGTAAATTAGCCGATGAATTCTATTTCGCTGCACGTAATTTCCGTATAACAAAGAAGTCCTAACGAAATCTGTTGGGATTGAATAGCTCGACGACACCGAGGAATTAGCGACGCACTCGCCTCTTCAGAATAGCAGGAAACGGTTGTTCTACGAGTAGCAATGTGCCTAAAAAAGTTAGCCCCCCGCTTGTTGAATTAAACAATTTCAACAATTGTGCTGAATGGTGCTATGTTTGTGCTATATTGTGCTCGAATATTATAATTATAATATGAAAAATAAGATGAAAATTTGAGAAAAACGATTTTTTGACTAGCCCCCCACTTTGAACTTTTTTCAATTTTCTCAATTGTGCTAAGTTGTGCTAAGTTGTGCTAAGATTGTGCTAAAGTATTACTTTAAAAAAGTTATAAATAAAGAAGTTACAGCCAAAAAACGTTTCTGACAACTAATTAACATTTAAGTAAGAAACAGTTATCCAAACAGCATATAATCATATATCTGAGTTGTGCTAGCCTAGCACAACTCAGCACAACTTTTAAAATCCCTAGCACAACGATATAAAGGGCACTTTACTCTTGCGCGGGCCCTTCGCGTTATGATATTGTTACGAAGACTTCGACGCGGTCTTGCCGGAGAACTCATTATTATAGACAATAACAATTATTTATTAATTGTACAATAGTTAACAAAGAATCAATGTAATCGTCGATGCGTGTTCTCGCTTCAATCGTTCGAAAGGATCTGACGACTCTCTTCTTTTAATCAACAACCTCGTTGTTCAGATATCGCAATATCGATCTAACGCTCGATCTCTGCGATATATTCACAGGGGAAAGCAACTTCATCTCGTGTCATCGTAACAATATTATTCCATTTTTCGACTTTCTAGTCATCCGCCAACGATAAAATTGCATATCTGAGTTGTGCTAGCCTAGCACAACTATGTATAATATCATAACGCGAAGGGCCCGCGCAAGAGTAAGGTGCCCTTTATATCGTTGTGCTGGGGATTTTGAAAGTTGTGCTGAGTTGTGCTAGGCTAGCACAACTCAGATACATGATTATATGCTGTTTGGATAACTGTTTCTTACTTAAATGTTAATTAGTTGTCAAAAACGTTTTTTGGCTGTAACTTCTTTATTTATAACTTTTTTAAAGTAATACTTTAGCACAATCTTAGCACAACTTAGCACAACTCAGCACAATTGAGAAAATTGAAAAAAGTGCAAAGTGGGGGGCTAGTCAAAAAATCGTTTTTCTCAAATTTTCATCTTATTTTTCATA
The DNA here is from genome assembly GCA_963971365.1 of Lasioglossum villosulum. Taxonomy (NCBI): domain Eukaryota; kingdom Metazoa; phylum Arthropoda; class Insecta; order Hymenoptera; family Halictidae; genus Lasioglossum; species Lasioglossum villosulum. The sequence goes on from OZ020499.1 coordinate 12,748,754, forward strand.
TTACAATTATAATATTCGAGGACAATATAGCACAAACATAGCACAATTCAGCACAATTGTTGAAATTGTTTAATTCAACAAGTGGGGGGGGGGGCTAAATTCTATTAGGCTAGCAATGTACCTGCTAGTGGGAAGCGTGTAAGTTTCGGGTAGGTCGATAAATCGGGAAAGAGATAAGCCGGAATGCTACAGGAAATTAAGGTCTCGGCTCGATTCGACGTCCCCCAAGTCACTCTTCTCCGGCTTCGGGTTCTGAGCCAGTGTCCTTCCTCTCTGGCTTTCACCTTAGCCCTTGGTTCCCACATAAAGCCGGCCTGATTAAGTGCATGTTGTCGAAGAACGATCATATCTCTCTCGTGTGGTTTTCTTCGCGGTGGACCTCGCTTCCTCTTTTTTTCCTTCTTCCCTTTCCCACCCCTCTTGAAAAGACTCCGACGGGGAAGCCCGATGAAAATGAAAGGCCTAGACGTCGTCCCCCTCGGTGTCCCCGGGGAGCACGTTGCGAAAAGAGGGTGGAAAAATATATATATACATACATTGTATATACATATGCATATACACGCGCGCCCGTGGAAGTGGAAGGAAGTATTCCGGCGAGTCCTCGTATATATGCCACGAGACTTTTCACGCGACAGTAAGTTTGATATCTGACCCGTTGAAATATGGGGGATGATGATGATTATCGTTACGCATCCATCGTACGGAAATTTAGAGTCTCGTAAAACCTGCATGCCGCTTCGAGAAACTGATCGGCACAGACGCGGCAGATCGGGGATTCTGTCGAGACGCAGATAAGCGCGAGATATTCGGGAATTCTATCGAGAAAGTAAAATGTTAGCAGGTTCACGTTCGACCTCGCGTATGCGTGACTGTTCTCAGATATCGGTTATCGAACGTGATTTATCCTCACGTGAGGTCGCAGTGGTGGATCGTTTATTTTCATTAAACTTTTTCTGGTGACTCTAGAAGAAGAATAAGAAGACTCGTGGCCGAGCATTTTTGACAATGCTCGTTATTAGACTTTGGATTTTATGCATTTATGGCGGAATGGACATGTACAATTTAACACTAAATCTACCACTCGGTCAAATGACTGGTCTTGCATTTTTACTTTTATAATTTTTGAAATTATAACTTGCTTAGGTGGAAAATAATGGAAGATTTTTTTCCAAGCACTTATTGCAATAAAAATTGCACGAAATCTAAATAAATAGAGGCTTTTCATTTTTATCAGATTAAGGATATTCTGGAGCTATATAAAAACGCAACAAAATTTTTGGAAATTTGACAAGATATAATTTTTACTAAATTAATGCAATTACCAAAGTTTCAGTTAGATTCAATACACCGTTTAATATTTATAGCAACTTAAAATTTGCTGATTTTAACACGTCTTCTTATGGAGAATTCATAAAATTCCACTTCAAACCCTATTTAAACCTTGAAAAAACGCAACTAGAAACTCCATTTTTTTTTATATACAGGGTGTCCCACATAAATGATAACACCTAAATATCTTTCGTATTTACAGTCCTATCAGAAAACTTCACAGGACAAAGTGACGCTATTGCAGGGGGGCAATATAATAATGAAGAAAAAAATTTTTTATGTCGTGTTTTTAAATGAAATTGCAATGTCACCGATGTTTTTTTTAAATGGAATAGTATATTTTTTTTGTGATAGCATGATAGACAATAAAAAACTGAATTTAGTGGATATCACCTTTTTGACCTTGAAATGACCTTGAGCAAGAATAATCATGTTGAAGCGGATGAAATGTGGAAGTTTAAAATTTACGTGTTTCAGCAAAGATTGCGCGTTGTTTACGTCGGGTTGACGTTTACATATCATATCAAGGTAAATTGTTTCGAAGGAGTCGGTATATAGTTTATACTTTAAACAAATAGTCTAGAAAGGTTACTTGCAGATTTCTACAAATTATTTCTATTGGTGTTTGCAAACTATCAATTTTGATAAAAAATTCTTTTTTAATATAAAACTCATTATCAAAATAATTGTTCAATTAAACTGTAATGACAGCACCTGATAAAAAGTTTGAAGAAAACGTATGGCACTTTTGCTGCGAAAGTGATTTGACACAAAACACAATTTTCATAGAGACACTTGCAAAATCTCATTCATTTATCTTTCTAATTTGATCGGTACAAGACAGTTATGTCACTCTGCTTGAATTATTGCATAGTAATTTTTCTGACTCGGATGGTTTTCCACGATTGAAAACCACAAACGGAGAAAATATTTGAATGTTTTACGAGTAGACTGCAGATTTTATGCATTTATGATAAAACTAACTACGCATAATTTAAAACAGTGGTCATATTAAAAAGATTTATGGACATCAGTGTATTAGTTTCAGTTTAATAAGATAATTAAATAATGAACAAATTCTTTATTTGGCCCTGTGTCTTGCAAACAACGTAAACATTTTTTACTTTGCATAAAGATCCGCAGTCTATTTATGAGTATTGCACTTCTTGTTTATAAATGTGATTAACAAAATGTTTCATTTATTATTACACACCTTTTTGAGTCGTGTTGCTTCTGAAGTGTGACTGCAAATATACACAGAATAGAGAATTAAATAACTAATCGAGTTACAATTAGAGTCATTGTTATGTAGTATATATATATATATATATATATATATATATATATATATATATATATACTACATAACAATTACTATAATTGTAACTAATATATATATATATAGGGTGGCTCAAGCAAGCAGCAATTTTAAATGTAGAAATAAATAAAAATTAATGCCTAACAAATAATTTTCCTTTGGTTGACATTCTTTCAGGAAAAAACGAATTTGAGAATTCGTCACATTCGTTATAAGTAGAATTGGTTGACAATGATCAGACGCGTCAGTCGATTTTTATTGAAGATAGGATACGGTACATTTTAATTGAAATAACATAACGAATAATCATTACTTTTATTTTGTGATTCATACGATTTATTTTTAAGGTTTTTAATTCATAATAGTATTGTGAATAATTATCGTAAGAACTTCAAAAGATTGGTTTTCGAACACCACCGGGTTGGTTAGTTTTAGAAAATACAATTTTGATCAGTAAGAATAAAATCATGTGTTCAGATAACGTAAAATATTTGATAATTATAAATATTTTTCATGAATTATTTTGTGTTGGGATGGCCAAGTTTTGTTAGAATTAGCAAGAAGATTATCAATTTTAATGCATCAGTATTCATTTGACTGAATAAATTGCTTTGATTTTCCAAAATATTTAGAAGTACATAAACAAATGTATTGAAACACATTTCGTTTTTTGAGAATATCGGTAGTTTACACTATACAATGTACAAAATAAAATCTTTAGTGAAAAATATAGATCTACGTTACTTTTCGTTGTAATAAATTCATCTGGAAAAGCAGAAAGTGTGAAGATCATCAGTAATACTGACTGGTAAAATATGTTAGCAAACGTATATTAAAAGATTGGGAAATGTGTTGTGTTCATGAGGGTACTGTAAGAAATCTGTATCCTGCGTGACTAAACTATTCCTTGGAGGTTCTTTAGTACGTAGTTTATACACGACAGACTTTCTCCCAAATACATATTCCCACCAACCCCTCTGCGGCGCATGCACGCACGCACACACGCACACACGCACCCGATAATATACTAAACAAATCCTGTCGAAATAGCTACGGACACTTCATGGGCCAGCAGAATCTCTGAACTTATTTCTATGGAGGACACGTTTCAACCCCTATTCCCTGGTCTGTGTTTTACATCCTCTGGCAGTACGGTCTACACTATCGCATCTTTACTCGTAACGCTTTAAACCTCGATGTTGTGTCAAACTTTACACTCTTTATTTATGGAATGCTGGTCTTGTCTTAAAGTTCAAGATAGTAGACGGTCGTAGATTAAAATTTCGATCCCCAACTCCACAGTATTGGGTTGGAAAGAACGTTCGTTCTCAAATTAAGAATCGAAGGTAGAAAAAAATATGAAAACAACTTTTTAAAAACCACGCTTATATTAAAATGCACTAGAAAGGAGAAAATAATTTTTTTAGACATTAGTGAGTTGTGGGAAAATAAACTTCAAGAAGGGCTAACTAACAATATAAGTTAAAGTTACTTCAGACTGGCTGTTTGGATGTTTCAGCCCTCTTTTATACTAAATGTCCCTACGTACGTGAATATAGTAGCTAATGTCCAAAAAGTTATTTTTTCCTAGTGCATTGTAATATTAGCGTGGTTTTTAAAAGGTTTTTTTATATTTTTTTTATTTTCTACTTTTCAGTAAGTTACGAATATTGAGATTGTAAAGATGCGTCCATAAGGAATTATTCAACTTTGTTTCTTTGAGTATACATTATTTTTAAAATTGATAATTTGGATAGGTACATTCTTGTTTGTCATGTATAATTACTAGGGTGTGGATCTGTATGCAAAGTAAAAATTGTCTGCATCAGTTGTAAAAAATAGAAACTAAATTAAATGTTATTTCTTCCCTTAATGATTATAATAGTGGAGAAAACATATATTGACATTGACAATATTAATATAGCGTATAATATTAATACAATATTTAATATTAATATAATGTAATCTTTACCCACAATGCAGATGACAGAATCAAAACAATTTTTCCAAATTTCAGAAATTGTATATTAAGACTATCGGATATTAAAACCATATAATATTACATTAATATAACGTATATATACAACATAATACAATATTAATATAACGTATAATATTAATACAATATTTAATATTAATATAATATATAATCTTTACCCACAATGCAGATGACAGAATCAAAACAATTTTTCCAAATTGCAGAAATTGTATATTAATGCTATTATATTATATTATACAGGGTGTCCCAAAATAAGTGTAACTCCCGGAAATAGGAGGTTCCTTGGGTCATTTGAATCAACATTTTCCTTTACAAAAATTGCGTCTGCGGCTTTGTTTAGGAGTTATTATCGAAAAACACGGTCCAATCAGAACCCGGCTATAGCGAACAGAGTCCGACTCGGCGACAAGTCCCGCTTAACGTGGTGCCGCTATTGGCCGAACCAGAATCAATCCGCTGTAGCCGCGCTCTGATTGGTCCGTGTTTTTCGTTAATAACTCTTAAACAAAGCCGCGGACGCCATTTTTGTAAAGGAAAATGTCTCTTCAAATGACCCAAGGAACCTCCCATTTCCGGGAGTTACACTTATTTTGGGACACCCTGTATATTAAGGATATTAATACCATATAATATTGTATTAATATAACGTATATATATATATATACGTTATTGTATACAATATAATATAATATTAATACAATATTTAATATTAATATAATATATAATACAGAATATAATATATAATACAGAGAAGATCTTAAACATTTTCACAAAACAAAAATAGATATATGCTTTTTTCGATGAAACATTACAACACTTTGAAGTAACATGAAAACGAATTTGCGCCATTAAGCGTTTCGTTTAGAATGCCAGTCGGAATAAAATCCAATGAATTTGACTATGTTTTTTTAATACTTGAAGCATTAATGAACAGGTGCGCCTTAAGTACCTAATCGTCTACTGTTTGGTCATTGCGAAAGCTCTTCGCATACGTCGAGCATAGCTCCCATAGCCCTTTAATTTGGGCCATACTCGCAAACATAATTAATCGCTTCGAAGCGTACAGTTTGCCAATTCATCACATACCCGAGGAATCATCGCACGCAATTCGGCGGTCATCGAACTGCGCGCACCGGCTTCCGATTGTTTGTTTTCACGCAACATTAATTAACTACCGTATTCTTGATATTTAATTACACGGTTCGGGCCGATTTACAAAGGAAGGGGAGAGAGAGAGAGTGTTGTTTCCCCCGATATTGAAACGCGTATTTGCGAGTCGAATTGTTGCGCGCCCGGTACCCGATAATCTCGTTAACGAAGAGAATGCGCGGTAATCGAGGAGACAGCGTTTGGAAAACAATACGCGGGGCCGCGTTAATGTTTCGACCGTGACAGACGCGCGCTTCCATCTGCTCCCTTTTCCCGCCTGAAATTAGGATACGGAGTTGGCCACTTACGGACGGACACTCCCAGTTAATTTCCGGCTGTAAATAGTCGATTCGTTCCCGTCTAGCATGTCCTCAATCCCGTGTTGATCGATCGACCATTTCTTTCCATTTCCATTCCGTCACAGTTTATCTACAGGGCCGACGAGATAAATCCAGATATTTTTTTGGCAGTCCCACAAACAAGATATAGGATAAATGTATCTATTACTGCGGGTGTACTTTTTACTGAGTTATTTTTTTCTAATAGATTACAATACTGAGATTGAGATAATGTATTTCGTTCTTTACGTGATAATGTACTACGGTGTTAAAATGAATAAAAGGTTTATTTATTTTAAATTGTAAGAAATAAAAAATTATTTGTTCAAATTAATACCTAAACGTGTATTTTGTTTCTGTATACTCGTATATTTCGAATTCTAAACAGCAGTAATTAGTGCATGACTCTGTTTCGTGCGCAGTAATACGTGCAAAATGTTTCGTCGATTCAATCGATGAAATCAATTTGATATTTTAATATTTTCTTACCTTGCACTTGATTTTGAGGGCCATCAATTTTTTTGTATTCAGAATACGTTCTTTCATGAAATCCTGAAACTTATTATTTCATGATAAATTAGGAACAATATTGAAATAAAGTATGATTGGAACATGATACCTAATCAGATCTCTAATTGCTTACATAGTTTTTTTTATTTAGTGCATTTGATTTTGAGGGCCATCAATTTTTTTTGTATTCAGAACACGTTCATTCATGAAATTCTGAAACTTATTATTCCATGATAAATTAGGAACAATATTGAAATAAAGTACGGTTGGAACATGATACCTAATAAGATTTCTAATTTTTTACATAGTTTTCTTTATTTAGTGCACTTGATTTTGAGGACCATCAATTTTTTTTTATTCAGAACACATTTTTTCATGAAATCCTGAAACACATTATTATTTCATGATAAATTAGGAACAATATTGAAATAAAGTATGATTGGAATATGATACCTAATCAGATTTCTAATTTTTTACATAGTTTTTTTTATTTAGTGTTTACTATAATTTGGATTTGGCTTTACTTGCGTTTCTCTTTCAAATGTATTGAATGTTAATTTTGTAATAACACAACATTGTTGAGGTATAATGGTGAGTGTCTTGTGGTGAGACGAATTATATTTGCTTTTGAATTTACCGCCTAACATGAATTCAGCGTTCATGGTTCGCATGTTCCTGATTGATCGGTTATAAATACATGGTTCTAATGTATGTTTCTGTTTTACTTTGTAACCTTTAACAGAAACCATAATTTGTATTCGTAAAGAATCAATTATATTCAATAATTTGAAATTGCTAAAATATTTTGTATGGATAAAATCGTTCGTTTTGAATTATTACTTACATGCGTTTCCATGTTAATACACGTGAATAGCGGTACGGTATTGTTGCACTCAATATTTATCAGGATAATTTGTCCACGGTTAATATAAGTAGAAACAGCGAGTAATAAACAGCCACATATTTATTAACATCGCTGGACCGGGCATTTTGTTCAGAGCGAATCTGTGAATATTTTATACAATTGTCTGGAATATTGATCCAGTGTATGTATTGTGAGAGTAGTACAATTATTAACTGGAAAATTAAACATGACTACCAACCTCGAATAATTCCGTTCCATATGATTTTTTCATTTGATGGATATGAAATTGATATACTACAGTACTTAAATGTTTAGTAATCGATTCGATATCAAGATATTTTATAATGTATACAATATTGTGAATAATGTACAGCAATTTTTAGTGATAACTCTAAGTCACAGCTGAGCATTATTTGGCGAAACAAATATATCTGAACCTCAAAATAAAATATTTCTATTTCAACAATCTGAAGCACGAAGTAGAACATTTTTCCTTTTGCATTGTTATGATACTCTGAACTACCGCATAAACGTACAGTGTATCTTATTTATAATATATAAATGTACTGAATTCAAACCATTATTTTCAGCAATAATATTTAACATTGAAACTGAAAATAAAAAGACAAATACAAATATTGTCAATATTCTTCAAGTAAAATACTGTTTTCAAAAATAATTGCTTCAAATAAATTATTATATGTTCAAATGTTACTGCATCATATAAAACATTTTATTTTCAAAAATTTCGTGCGCCGAAATTATCATACATCTATTATCAATTCTTTTCGATCGCAAAACTATCTAAATATATGTTGCACACATACTTTAAAATGAATAAAAATAATTATTATGTACAATTTAAAATACTTTTGTCCCCAGCATTGGTCTGAGTCACCACTCGTGTGCTAAGAGTTTAATTAATTAAAACGAGAGTCATGCAATTTATCGTACATGCGCGTTGAAAAGTTTGTATGTGTTTCTTGTTACAGATACGCGATTGGTTGACAGTTGAAGAAGAGATGTCACGACAACAGGCTGTGGTTGTCGGCGACGTCGACAAAATCATGCATATGATCGACAAACAGAGGGTAAGTCGATTATCTATAAATCTATGTGTCTGGTTTCTAAAATATACCAACGTAACTCGAAGCAGTTTGTCCTCCGTATCTAGGTGCACTAGGGTGGACCTTAGCTATACCTGGTGAAATTTTTTTGCGAGATTTTTTCGCGGCCCCTCCCGAAAATTGTGCCTTTTGGGTATGAAAAGAATTTCTGCAAAGTTTGAAGTTGATTGGATAAGGGAAAACCGTGCCTCATCGACGTTAAAGTTGCGAAAAACATGAAATTTCGTAGAAATGGGAATATTTGAACAAGAGACTTTTGATTATGACTAAACGTTCTTCTTGTGTCAAAATATTGATTATAATAGTACCAAAATGTAATATTTTCAATATAACAATTAACTAATTATCATATTCTTGTAAATGAATATGTCAAATTTTACGTATTTTATTGAAAATACCAATTCTTTTAGTTTTAATCTTATACTAATTTAAAAAGTAGAAAAATTAAGATTGGACATAAATATGTTATAGTTAATCAGAGCATAATATTTTTATCCGGATGTGGTGAATATTACACCGTATATGTAAAGGCGAAGATAAGAAACTAAGAGGTATCGAGGTATTGAGTTTAAATACTTTTTAATATATACAAGGCAACAAATACATTTAATACAACAAATACAACTAAAGACATTTTACAGAGATTTCGTTAATGCAGTCTTTTTTACGCTTCGCGAAAATGGACTTTTTTAATGGCTAATTAATGTAAAATAATCTTAATTCGTACAAAGTATGAAATATTGTATAAAACTTGTATAAAATATTTAACTTCAATTTTCAGTTTACGCTTTACATTTAGCGCGCTCTTACCTCTATTTCAAAACTTCACGCTCGATGAGGCACGACTTCCCGATGTCCGGTTGCTCTAAAACTATGGATATATCATTTTTTCATGAAAAGGAACAATATTGGAGGGAGGCCCGCCGAAAATTTCATGGTCGTAAAATAAGGACCACCCTAAGGTGCACAGTAGTGCACCAACCAAGTTCCCGCACTACCTCTTTTTACACGAAACAACTTAGCTGTTTTTCAGAGACTTATAACTCGGTACTGGAGGCAGATAGAGAGATGTAGTTTCGTACACTTGTTAAATGCTATTGTGTCTGAATGTTGACGAAACATTAATCTTCCAACATTAGTAGGTTCTGAGATATAGCAGCTCAAAAATCGCTTCTGTCACTGACTGACTGACAGATCATCAAAACCTTTTGGGTACTTCCCAAAAGCTTGAAGTTTGGTACATAGGTTCACCATAACAAACAGTCAAAAGAATAATTCTCACTGTTTGAAATTTTACACCTTGAAGGGGTTGTATTGGAAAAAAACATTACGGAATAGGTACTTAGGATAGAACATAGCAGCATAACATACATAAGTATTCGTTTTATTAGCTTCAAAGTCGCAATAAATACTGATAAAAAACAATTGGTCTAATATAAACATATATTTTATTCATTAAATTTCAACTAAAATTGATGAAATACCAACAAAAACGTCCTGCAAACAGGAGCCAAACTTCTATAGGCGGAAAAAGTTGTGAGATCAAACAAAATATGCATAAGTTCGTTAGCTTAGAAATACCTATTGCAATAATGAAAAGAGCGTTTGTAAAAATTAGTTTAAAAGAACGTTATTTAATTTTTAAAGAGTTACATGGAGGGCTAAATCATTCAAACTTGGTCGTTACTTTTTAAACCAGCGGCCAAGTTTGAATGATATAGCCCTGCATGTAACTCTTTACAAATTAAATAGCGTTCTTTTAAACTAATTTTTAAAAACGCTTTTTTCACAACTTTTTACGACGATAAGAACTTGGCTCCTGTTTACAGGATGTTTTTGTTGGGATTATAATACTGCAGCGATAAAGCGCATACATATATCAAACCATATACTAATGGTTAATCATGTAGGGTGTCCCTTAACAAACGAAGGAGCGAGAAAATATTAGGACGTCCTCTAATTTTATTGCTTTTCATATTCTAAGTGTGGAAAATATTAGCCAAATCGGATTATTCTAAACCCTGCCTCAAGATGCTTAAAGTTAGGATATTCTGTAAAATTGAAAAATATTTAGTACTTTTGTCGTTTTGAGTGAGAAACTACTTACAATAGATAGTATATTAATATATAAATAAGTATCACAATAACAGAATATAATCACACAATTCATGTACACAATACAATTTTTAAACGGACCACGTACCTTTTTTCCATTTAAAAATTGTATTATGTAAATAAATTGTATGATTATAACCTGTTATTGTGATACTTATTTATATATTAATATACTATCTATTGTAAGTAGTCTTTCACTCAAAACGACAAAAGTACTAAATATTTTTGAATTTTACAGAATATCCTAACTTTAAGCTTCTTGAGGCAGGGTTTAGAATAATTCGATTTGGCTAATATTTTACACACTTAGAACATGAAAAGAAATAAAATTAGAGGTCGTCCTAACATTTTATCGCTCCTTTGTTTTTTAAGGGACACTCTAAAATCAGGGTTTCATCCCCGTTGTTTCATCGACATTGCTACCACCTTATTCAACTAAAAATATAGTAGCTATACCCGAGGTAGTTTATTTTTCGTTATACTACAACTACAAGCACATATTATAAACCATATACTAATGGAACAGATTAGGATTTCATTCCGGTTGTTTCATCTAATTTGCAACGACCTTATCCAACTAAAAATATACTAGTGTGACCCGAACTAGTTTATTATTCATAATACTACAACGACAAAGCATATATTATATCAAACCGAATATTAGTGGATCGATGATAGCTCAGGGTTTGATCCCGGTTCTTTCATTGACTTTGGTCCCACCCTAGTCCATTTCGATTTGCTTCGGTTCACGTCACAGGAGAATATATCAGACTTTCATGCGTCTCTTTTCATGAAATGTATGCTGTCGAAGCTTTCCAGAAATATGTATATGATATTTGATATCTACTTCTTTTATAGACGGTATTTTGTAGATGGAATAGAAACGATGGACCCTAAAGTTGTGTGTTATAGGCATTTTTGAAAGGAAACTGCATTTATGTTTAGACATTTTTGAAATATTAATTTTGTACTTAGTAAATAATAAAGTATCTAAATGTTTTCCATTATAACAATGTTATATATCATTTATTATGCTACGGGGTATTATTGCGTGCTACATGTTTATTACCTATCAACATCCAGATGTGTTATAGGTAAAAATATTATACTACTGCTACAGGGCAGATACAATTCATAAAACACTCTTGTGTCTAATTTTGGCTACACGAAATGAGTTGAGAGTCTGGTTGGGGTACTTTCAATTTATTGGGGTCGAAGTTTCCGGCACTGTTAAATATTTCATAGCTCTAAAATCAGCTAATAGTATTATAAACTTCAACTGCTTTGCAGAGTATATTGTTTTTAAAATAAAAGGATTATCGTAAGACACCTGTATAATAAAACAAGTATAGTCGCAATTTATAATTTCGAAGGCATGTATTACTGTGTCACTGTCCTAAATAATCATTTGAAATATCAAGAAAGGTTACTGCTTGTCTGATTGAACAATTTACATAACTTATTTATCATACAAATTGACATTCCACTTTATTCATATTATGGAATATATTTAACCACAAAATTATTAAAAAATGTTCACTTCCAAAATCATGCAATTAGAGTGTTGTACAATCTATTCTATTAAAATATATAAATATATATATATAAAAATACGTATAATATATAAATACAAAATTTTCTTATATATAATATATAAACTATAAATATATTAAATATATAAATACAAATTTTCTTATGTATAATATATAAAATATAAATATATTAAATATATAAATACAAATTTTCTTATATATAATATATAAAATATATAAATACAAAATTTTCTTATATATAATATATAAAATATAAATATATAAAATATATAAATACAAAATTTTCTTATATATAATATATAAAATATAAATATATTAAATATATAAATACAAAATTTTCTTATATATAATATATAAAATATAAATATATTAAATATATAAATAAATACAATATATAAAATAACACAAAAAAATAATAATATATAAAAATGAGTGGACGAAACATGAAATGATGAAAATATTGAAGGATTCTAATAATTCATTACACCAACCGTAATTTCATAAAATTATTGAAAGAAGAAATAAATATTCATGTCGTTCCTGTTCTTGCCATCGAGCGCATCATTTTTATTTTGCAGAATATATTATCATTATCGTCAACATGAATGCTAGTAATGAGAAAGAAATATGTATATAATGATCAGTAAAAGCTGTTTTTCCGAATGTCTTTTTGTCTTGAAGGTACATTTAATTGAACCATCCCCGCTTATCTACAAATGTAAACCACAATCATTCTTATCACGTCGGATATACCGACGAGACCGAGTAGCTCCTGCGTCGATAACGTTGCGATCTGTAATATCTACAAGGGTTGAAAACAGAAATGCAACTTTCCCACCCTTGTGGGGAGGGTTCGCTCTAGAGGGTAAACGAAACAGAACCACCCTCAGCTTGCAGTTTCCTGCCATATCGTTCACGTCGTTGAAGGTTCGCTTTAACTTCCGAGTTCGGGGGATGATGTCGCTTCCACGAATTTCTACGAGAGGGCGAAGGTTTCTGGGTTGCTGACCGGGAGAACCCTGACATTGGCATTGGCATTACGGGACCAATGAACGTTGCCACGCCTTCTCCTGTGCGTCGACTATACATTGTTGCTTCTCGCGCAATAGTTATGCTCAGACTATTGATTGCTCGAGCACGGGGTTCGTGGTCATCCCTACATGCACCCCTTCGGCGATTTGCTCCCGAATTTTCGGGAATATATCCTTTGCGTTCAGTTTTGTTTTCGTTGCTATCAGCGATAAAAGAACCCACACGTGATTTTAACGATTCACTCGTAAATACGATTTGTGACGGATTTATTGGAACTTCGACCTGTTGATAACTAGACTGCGGATCTTTGTGCAAAATATAAATCGGTTGGATAAATTGCAAGAAGCAGAAAGCAGATTTAAGTTTTTTGTTCTCTTTAATAATGTTCATGCATTGAAAATAATATGTATATCTATCTCTTTCTTCTTTTAAACTGCATCAACACGTTTTCGACATAAATGCATAAAATCCATATTCTATTGATAAGTTTTATTGGACTCCGGGTGTTTCTTCAGCCAGTCGAAGACGTTCATTTCTCGTATGCAAATGCTTGATTCGTGTGTGGATTTCGTTTTGGTCGATATTCGAACACTTCGATGTAAACTAATTCGATATGGATGTGGGCGAATTTCCTTTTACTTTCGGAATAGTGTATAGGATGGGCTATTTAAATGGGAACACGTAATATCTCATTAATGATTTTACGGAAAAATTATTCAGGACAAAGTTGTTAGTGTTATTTTTCACGTCATATTTTTTCCATATTCTTTTACAGCATGATACAAATAATCATCGACCTATACACACATTGTGTGTCGTATATGTATACACCGAATATACCTGTTGATGTAAGTTATCTTGAGGTATGATAATTGATCAAAACCATATGTTTATGCAGGTCGATGATTTTGCTTTTTATCCTTTAACATAATATGCAAAACAAGTATGTCATTTCATTTAAAAAATTGTTCGTTACCGTGCAATCTTTAGAAAAATAACATTACCACTGCATATGCCCTTTAAGATATTACGACTTTATCCTGAGCACCTTTTCGAGACATTTAGTTGTTCCCATTTAAATGCCTCACCCCCTGTAACTTTATATAATTTACAAGAGGCACGATTTAAATTTTCATTATGGGCACAGATAAGGAAACCGAAAATCCTGACCTTTACGTTTTTCTTCGTAATCACGACCAACAATTTACAAATAAAGGTATTCACACATTACTATACTGCAGATCTTTATGCATTTATGGCTTCCAAAAATTCTCAAAATATGGTAAAAAATAAAATTCCATAGAATTTAGTACGATTTTTATTTATTTCATTTATTTATATTTAAATCTAGAAAGACTACTAGCTATGAAAATAACACTTCACATGATTGGACTTTCTTAAAATTTGCTTACAAAAATTGAAAATTACTTAAACATCTGTAGTGTAAACATTACCGAACAAACTGATTCTTCTCATATCGCAAAAGAAAAAAAAATCAAGCCTTTGAGTCCAATATTGAAAACAATATTAAGTCCAATATTGAAATTGTTTTCAATATTGAAATTGTTTTCAATATTGAAATTGTTTTCAATATTGGACTCAGAGGCTTGATTTTTTTTCTTTTGAGATATGAGATGAATCGGTCTGTTCGGTAATGTTTAGACTACAGATGTTTACGTAATTTTCAATTTTTGTAAACAAATTTTAAGAAAGTCGAATCATGTGAAGTGTTATTTTCATAGCTAGTAGTCTTTCTAGATTTAAATATAAATAAATGAAATAAATAAAAATCGTACTAAATTCTATGGAATTTTATTTTTTACCATATTTTCAGAATTATTATTATAAAACAATATTGAGTCCAATATTGAAATTGTTTTCAATATTAGACTCAGAGGCTTGATTTTTTCTTCTTTTGAGAAGAATCAGTTTGTTCGGTAATGTTTAGACTACAGATGTTTACGTAATTTTCAAATTTTGTAAGCAAATTTTAAGAAACAACAACTTTTCAGTTGTTCCTTTATAAAGGGATTAAAAAACGACTGCATTTCACACTCACTGTATGTGTTACAAACATATATATTAACTTTTGTAGAATTGCACTGCAGAATCGCTCTTGTGGAGTAGACTGTGAACTAATATAATTTCTTGCGTTCAATTTACTTGCGGATAGAAATATACGTTTCATTTGCGCCATAAACTTCCATAGACATAATAAAACATCCTTCCGTGTAAGCAAAACTTTGTAATCTTTCCCAGTCACCGGGAAAGCGGTGCATTGTTGAACGGTGCTCGCTCGAACGAATTAATTAAGATTGATTGGTAGCCCTTTGCGACCTCTTGAACAGAGCTTTACGCCAGAACGACTTCGTCTGTCTGTCTCGCGTGTTCCAATCGATCCTTTCTCCGATTCGAGAATCGAACAGAGGAACAATTATCCACGGTGATATTTCAAATTCGACGAGCATATTGCTACAGTAAAAGGTTTTAATCTTGATGGAAAGTCGGATAGAATTTCTATCTTCTCTGCTGCATCCGAGACCGAGGAAAGATTGATACAATCAGGGGAAATCGTCTAACGTCGGACAGCACTTAAAGGCGGATACTTGTATTTTATTCAATAATTGATACGTAATGAAAAGATTTATCCCGTGAAATGCGTGAGGAAAAATCTACAGGGACAAAGAGTCCAGCGAAACGAATGATCCCGAAAATAAAAGGTGAATTCTTCTCGATCGAAGATTTAGATAATTAAAATTTTAAACTAGCTGGTTATTGTTGCTCGCTAGCTTCGCGAGCTTCGCGGATTATTTGGTTCTTACAAAGAACTTCCCGATTCGTTAGTTGCAATATGTTATTATCATTATTTAGTGTACGTTTTAAGAAGATTATACGTTTCGTCGCATTAAACCAACATCGTATGCTCGTTGCTCGCTTGGTTACTTTACTCGTTTACTTTCATTCCCACTCTGGGCAATTGAAAATCTGACCACAATATAGACGGAATTTTAGTATTTTCTTGAAAAATAATAAATTTTAATATTCCGCACGCTCCATTACCCAGCCCGTCTTCAACATCAATGTTATTAATCATCATATATTTTATATTAATTTTCAATTTAATCTCAGTCAATAATTCGTTTTGACTGATTGTTTTTTCGAAGATTGTAATATAAATTTTTTTGTTGGTACTTTCATCGATATTCTTTGAAAATGTATTCTCGACAGTAGAGATGATTAACTCACTCTTACATTGGGATAATTTTCGATTATTGTTAAAAAAAAAATTTTTTTTAAATAAAAAATTATATACAATTGTTACCGTTTGTTTCTCGGTGGAAAATTTCCGTCCTCTCGAATAATTTGCATTATTGAACGAAGTTCTTTCGAAAAACACTAAAAAAACTAAAAAACTACTTGATCTTATTCTGATCGGGTGGTTACTTTTTCAGAAAACGTTAACGAAAAATTTGATACCATAGAAACGGACATACGCATATACAAACACACACCGACATTTTGATAAAAATAGTCTAAAATGACTCCAATGACCATGAAACGTGAAGATCTGCTAAAAATTCGATTTTCGAGGTAATTACAATAACTTCCCTATAAATCGGTAAGTTAATGATATCGGCGCGGCGCCAGGTTCGATCATTTTTAGAACAAACAACAAATGTGCAATTAGTACATGCTTCTAACGTTTCGATTTCGATGTGGATCTTTTTTAAAGAATCATTATTATTATTAAATAATAAATAAAAGAAATAAAAAAAAGATCCACATCGGGATCGAAACGTTAGAAGCATGTACTAATTTCACATTTGTTGTTTGTTCTAAAAATGATCGAACCTGGCGCCGATATCATTTAAAACTTCAATGATCCAAAAAATGTTCGGGTTTCCCAAGAATATTCGGGATTCCCGTGAATTTTTCGGGATTTCTGATACTGTACGTAATACGATTTTCGGGAAACCCGAAAAAATTCACGAGAAACCCGAAAGTTTGAAGATCCCGTCCCGATCACGAACATCGTTCCGTTCCCATCCCGAACCGATCTCGCACACCTCTGTTTCCATTTTAAAGGCGATGAGCTTGAATGTCGGAAAATATGACGTACAGAAGAAAAACTTTCCGTTCGATAACCTTCATATCAGAATGAGATTGTTTGACGAGTTGTAATTGATTCTTTCATTGAGATCGGAGATCGAGTAGTGGAACAGTTATTCACGGTGATAATTGAAATTCGATGAGCATATTACTGCGTTAAAATGCTACGTTCCTAACGGAAATTCGGCTGCTTCCCTGTTTTCCTGTTCCATGCGGTGTCGGCAAAAGAATGGCGCGTTCCGTTGATCAATGGAAACCTGATTCCACGGGATCCCACGGCCTTCTTCCTCGTTGATGCGCCATTCGAGCCAACGGTCTACTCGGAATACGATTTGAGGGGTGGTCGAAAACAATGGGTTTGTTACTCCGCGTGTTGTTATTGATTTCCGATTGGAACAGTCGAAGCAAAAGATATGAAGAAATGAAAGCAGCCGCGGTTTCAAGCGAGAACGGAGGAACAGGCTGGGAAGGGGTGATCTTCGATTACATGGAAGAATATCGGGTCTCTTTGAATTCCGATGATTATCGGAATTAAAATCGACCGATCTTTGGGTCCGATAATTACCTGTTCGAATATGGGCTACGAAACGTTTCATCGGGCTTGAAGTAATTCCCGAAAATTTCGATCATCTTCAAGTTAAGGATGTTCTGGAGGTACAATGGGAGACAAAAATACAAGAAATTCGAAATCCATCGATATATTGGCAATAAAAGCCATTCATGAGTATATTTTGCATTAAAAAAATAGATTCATTTAAAAAGCATTCGTTTAATTAGTGAATTTCACGTTATATTAATTTTTTTATCAAATTGTCTTCATATTATAAAAAATTGTAAATGACTTTTGTGAATGATTGTGCCCCCTGATTTGAACTTCAAGATAATAAATTTGTGATATTCAATATACAGGGTCATCCGTTTTTAAACGGACAAACGTAAACCAGCTATAAAGAACCCCAAGTGGAACAAGTTTTACCCCTGCCACTTTTTTTGTTTCGGCCTTGATTTCTAGAAAATTGCAAAAAACCATAATTTTTTTAGTTCACATAAACTTGAACATCTCGGGACTCCAGTGATGAATCTTGATGATTTTTCCTTTGTTTGGTTTAAAATAAATAGGGGCATCTTTTTTGTTAACAAAATATTTTTGTATGACCTTCGGATCTTTGTTTTTTTGGCATAGGGCACGTCGTGGAGTCTGAATGAAAAAACTTCGAAAAACTTGGATTTATGCGTAATCAACCGTTTAATTCAAGACAAAAAATAACAAAAAACTATTAACAAAATTCAAAATCTTAAGATTTTTCAAAAATTAACTATTTTTTCGAAACCTGAACGTTTTTACTAACCAAAGTTAGTAAACAAAGGAAAAATCATCAAGATTCATCACTGGAGTCCCGAGATATTCAAGTTTATGTGAACTAAAAAAATTATGGTTTTTTACAATTTTCTAGAAATCAAGACCGAAACAAAAAAAGTGGCAGGGGTAAAACTTGTTCCATTTGGGGTTCTTTATAGCTGGTTTACGTTTGTCCGTTTAAAAACGGATGATCCTGTATGTAATTACGCAATAAGAAGTTAAAAGTAAATAGTTAAATAAATTAAAAGTACCTCAGAAAGCAATATTCATGGTTATTAATGAAAATAAACATGTGAAATTTGCGTAAAATGATGTTCTCATAATAATAAAAATCGTGACAACACTGGATTCAGCTGTCTGTTTCTGTATTTGAGAGTTGGTAGTATTGTGTACGTTTGAAAACTATTGTGACTTTGACAAGTATAAATCAATTACGACGCATAGTAAATCTAAGATTACTTGGTGAACAGTTATGGTGTACATCTTGTAAAGAAGCATTATCTTTGACTGTAATGTCTGGGGTCACAACTCTCAATACGATGCCATAAATGTTTGGTTATGAACGTTAAATAGGGTTTGAAGTGGCATTTCATGAATTCTCCATAAGAAGACGTGTTAAAATGACCAAACTTTAAGTTGCTATAAATATTAAACGATGCAATGAATAGAACCCAAACTTTGGTAATTGCAATAATTTAGTAAGAATTATATC
Organism: Lasioglossum villosulum; assembly: GCA_963971365.1. Classification (NCBI taxonomy): domain Eukaryota; kingdom Metazoa; phylum Arthropoda; class Insecta; order Hymenoptera; family Halictidae; genus Lasioglossum; species Lasioglossum villosulum. Next base: position 12,768,271 of record OZ020499.1, read on the forward strand.
TTGTCAAATTTTCAAAAATTTTATTGCCTTTTTATATAACTCCAGAACATCCTTAAGCAACGTTCCAGATTTACCGAAAATCTCCAGTGAAAGATGGTAGAACGCTTCTTCTTTTTCTACTATTAAGCTCTTTCGAGTGGAAGTACCTCTTTAAGATTAATTCAGGTTTTCCTACTATGTCTCGAACGCTGTAGTAGACGTGAGGAAATTGGTATAACGGAAATTTAATGACACTTGCGCTCCATAAAGCTGTGTGAAATGTCTTTTTCAATCAAGCTGAAATTATGAATGTTTAATAATGTCTTTGCGTGGTTTAATATTAAATTTTCGTAAACATCATTCGAGAGTATAGGGCCCTTTATAAATATCTCGAAATCATTTGGGGAATCGAGATCGACGCGAATAAACTTGGTTTAAAATTGTTTCACTTTATTCTTTAAAGAAATTTTCAATGTGTATTATATTAATAACGAAAATTATTTTGTACTAAAATCAGTTGGAAAATAAGTTAAATTTTCTGTATCTTTACCAACGATGTGTTAATGAATAACAGTGTCTATTAAATTCCACAGACGCGGACTTTTCTTGATGATTGTTCAAAACCGAACCGAAACGTTGAAATTATAATTCTGCAAAATTGCTAATTTTTGTATCTTTGATCGAACCTGTAGCGCCGATATCATTTGTGCATAAACAACAATTTACGATAGTTAAAACTCAAAATTTTTACCAACGAAATAATATTTAACACGTTCTTCGGCGAGGGTTATCCATTCCAGGCATAAGAATTAGAACTTGGAACCGAACAGAACATCTTTGAACTCTGAGCCGTATCGTATCTTGTACTTTGAATTATGGAGCATTTAGAACTTTTCGCACTTCGAACTGGTCCTGTACTTTAACTAGCGTACGGAACTAATTTGAACTTAGAGCTCGTACCTTGTCCTCCGCGCAGCAGCACTACGTGCATCAATAGAACTTGTTGAATTATATGCAGTCTAAGAGAGACTCGGCACTAAACTTTATATAGCAAAGACAAATATACACTACTGTGCAAAAGAAAGAAGCAACCGGTCATATTTAATAGAAAAGCGTAGAAAATCAAATAAGAATAGTTCTATTATAATTTAAAATTTGAAGGAAAATTTTTTATTTATTTAATTTTTTTTTTACTGGGTGCTTCTTTCTTTTGCACAATAGTGTATACAGTTCTGTTGTTGCAATCAAATTATTGTTAACGTACTCAGTGTGTTGATATTAACTTCCCTATGAATCCGGAAGTTAAAAAATACCTCATTCCATTTAAAAAAATGAAGTTGACCTTTATATGTCCTTCACGCGTCCACCTACAAAAAAGCTACTAACATCAGATTAATGCCTCCTCGAAACCATGCAGGTTCCATCTGATACATCTCTTCCTAACAACAATAGCAGCCGCGTTATTCAGGTGTTCTGTTTCTGCGGACTCACCCTGTATATGATTGAGTTTATTATTTATTATCTATATATATATCTAACCTTTCGCTATGAAAATTGGTATACATAGGTATTCGAGCACGAGGTATTTTATACTGCGAAACACGTTCGGACACGTTCAAGGTCAAGTCTTCCTGGGAAAAGCATGCGCGTGCCATATTACATACCGCGAAAAACCCCCTCCCCCACGCCTACGAACGAGCTTGGATCTTTCAAGTCTACATTCATTATTTGAACTATTATTTCAACAATAAATTGTTATTAATGAATTAATAATGTTCCCCAGGGTTATCATCTAGATATATATATGTATATATATATAAATGGATGTTTTGTGTGTGTGTGTGTGTGTGTGTGTGTGTGTGTATAAATGGATGTTTGTATATATGTATATATTAATATACTTAAGATAAAAAATCTAAATTCTTCTCATATTTAGCACGGGCGAAGCCGTGTCGGGGGCTGCTAGTATATGTATACAGGGTGTTCGACTACAGGTGGGAGAAAATTTAAGGATTGGTTCTTAACGATGATATAAGACAAAAATGAAAAATTAAAAAAATTGCGATTTCGGCTTCCTTATTTAGCTATTAACAACGCGACAGTCACGTATCAAGTGACAGATGCATGTATAACTTGGTTCTCATTTGGGGCCCCAGCGAGGTGAAAATGTTTCACAAATCGTTGGAAAACATTGAACTCTTTGACGTACACAACGAACACTTTTATTAGACGCGTTGTTTATTTTTAATTGTTAATAGCTAAATAACGAAGCCGAAATCGCAATTTTTTTATTCTTCATTTTCGTCGTATATCATCGTTAAGAACCACCCCTTAAATTTTCTCCCACCTGTAGCCGAACACCCTGTATAATGAACGGAATTTGTAATGTTTATTATCAACAGAAATTAGTTGAATTCCGAAGTTGCACATTCCCGATAGTATTCACGATGTTGCGTATCGGAGCAGGTATTCCCTGTAGTAAGGGGCCGCGAGAGTTCGCGTAAATCGAATTCGTGAAGGCTGCAGAGAAAACTGTATTCACCGGCGAATTGCGGCAGGAGCATGCATCTAAATTGTGCGTATTACGAACGCTAATTGCGTTGGTCCTCGTACGGTCGTCTAGAGTTTGGTCCGCGAGACCACCAGTCTCCGAGAATGCTTCCAGTCGACTGTTCGTGCGAATTTTACGCGACGCTTCGTTGTATTTTAGACAGTGCTGTGCGGCGCGGTTCGCGGAACACGGAAATTCGGAAACGGGAACGGGAACAGGAAAATTCGAACGTCATGGCCCGCTGCATCCCACAGAATCTTCCGTAATTCCAGCTTCCAATGGGATGTCGGATTGGTAACTCGTTTAGGGATAGATCTGTTTCCGTAGAGAGATACAAAAATTATTTCCTTTCACCGACCCAAAAACTGCGAACTTCGATACAACGAGGGGCAAGATTGAACCATTTTCTTCAGAACATCACTATTTATGTGTTTATTCCACTTGAAATTCCATCGAGTCGTTTCATTTAACCCTTGTGTAGTCAACCGAGTACCCATTTACTGTATTTCTTTCAACAATTCGTTGATGTTCCACTACAAAATTTTACAAAATTTCTGCGAATGATAAAGGAAAAATTCTTATCGATCGAAAAATTGAAATATAAATTATAATTATGATATCGGCGCCAGGTTCGATCCTTATTAGATACAACAAATATGCAAGTTAAATATTTAAATTTCTCAACGTTTCGATCCCAATGCGGATCATTATCAAAAGACCCAAATTTTTGCGACTGAAAAAGAAATTAATATTAAAGATTTTGAAATTAAATATACTGTTTTGAATGTGACACAGCCACGTAAATTACCAAAAATTGGTAAAATGCTAATATGAGGACAAAAACTGTTTTCCCATGATCGCATTCAATTGTTCCCCAGATTCCGTTCATGAAGGGCAATGAAGGGCAAGTAGAACCAATTTTAGTTCAGCTACTCAAACGAGATGGCGCTTAGACAGAAGAACTATCAGCGTAGATTCGTAACAACAGAAATATAAAGGGCTTGAAACCACTCGGATCCATTTATAGCAATAAAGATATTGATAAAAAGAAAAAAACCTGCATTGATAGCGAAATTGAAGCATTACATTGATACAAATATATGTTCATCACTGTTGCCAAACTGTTTTTCAGCGTGGAGGTTGGTTACACTGATAAATACCCAGATCAGAGGGTCTGGTACCTCCTTAATAATTACAACTTTGTTCTGAACACTTATCCCATAAAATCATCTGGCTACACCCAGAGTTGAGCAAACATTGTTACTCGAACAAAATGTTTGCTCAACTCTGGCTACACCCTTCAAATCGAAGACTGCGATGCAGAACATCGTCGGAAATGTAAAAGTAGTTGAGATTTGTAAGAACAGTGACAGTTTTGGTCTGTATAAAATAGCAATAAACATCCGAGCTGCCGGTGAGCTTTGTTCTTCGACTGCTGATGACCCGGTCGGCGTATTTCCGACTGTTCCGCTTTACTTTCGTCGACGAACGCGAAATTCCAGAACTTCTATCCCCGTGTTCGCTGCTTGCATCCTGCCGGGAAGCTGCCGTGTAATAACATCACGGAGCCGTGGCTATGAAGAAGCTTCCTCGAGTTTGCAATTTCCCGGTTACATCGGCATTCGGTGATGCGAGAGCATCGGAGTCGGCGTCGCCGTAGCAATGCACTTGAACACGCCGCGCGCGGCCCTACACTTGGAGGCGTACGAGTTTCTCGTGCGCTAGACCAGCATTCTTCTGCGAGCATCTAGGAGATAGATGCACTCTTTATACATATATTTCCACTTCTCACATTTTGTTCTCCTCGTGCATGTATCTTTCAAACTACTATGTTCTCGTTAATTTTGTTCGATACATTGGCATTTGAATATTCGATCAGAATCGTGAATAAAAACTTATTGCTACAGTAATTTCTCGATCTATGACCAGAAAACGGGGGTTTTAAGGGCGTCGTCTGGTCAGCAGACGACACTCGCGCGTTGACGTGTGTGAGTGCACACATCGCTATATCACATATACGTACACGAAAATTGTAAGGATCCGGGAGTAGACTTCTGAGATCTTAATAATGCAATGACTGGATTTCTTAGTAGTCAAAATCGCTAGATGAAAGATCAGTCTAGGGTGCTAATTGGCTGAAAAGTCGTACTTCTACGTTCACGAGCTATGATTTGCAATATTCGACAGCACGCCCGTCAGTGAGGACGTCATAGATGAAACAGAAATCAACGCTCGTAGCGGAAAATGTCAGAACTATATTTGAATGTCAACCTCACTGTGGCTTGGATTTTTGTAGAATTAAACGTACAGAATTTTTAATTGAAGTACGACTTTTCAACCAATTAGCACCCTAGACTGATCTTTCATCTAGCGATTTTGACTACTAAGAAATCCAGTCATTGCATTATTAAGATCTCAGAAGTCTACTCCCGGATCCTTACAATTTTCGTGTACGTATATGTGATATAGCGATGTGTGCACTCACACACGTCAACGCGCGAGTGTCGTCTGCTGACCAGACGACGCCCTTAACTGTCATAGATCGTAAAGGGTATGCTATTTTTTCTCGTTAATTTTGTTCGATACATTGGCATTTGAATATTCGATCAGAATCGTGAATAAAAACCTATTGCTACAGTAATTTCTCGATCTTTGCTCAGAAAACGGGGGTTTTAACTGTCATAGATCGTAAAGGGTATGCTATTTTTTTCCCGGAATCGATCGCGCCGTGACTTCAAAAGAGTGCCGAACATAAAGAAGGACAGAATGATACACGGATCATTCTCGATTAAACGTCGATTAAACCACTAAATACAGTTGGAATTATATCGTGTTTGGTATTGTCGTAATCAGAAAAGCACCAGAAATAAGATAGTGAAAGTTCTATAACAAAATAATGAAAATTAAGGGCCTTGAAAATTCGATTCATTCGAGTCAGTGTGTGGTGCTCACAGTGGAATGTGTGAGCTCTAGCCATAGATCGTAAAGGCATTCCCGGTCATAGATCGCGAGATTACTATATACCGTGACGGATACAAGAATGTTTAACCCTTTGCACTCGGAGCTGTTTGAAGTGAAAAATTAAACATTTTTTCAGACCTGGAATATTTCCGTTCCCTATGAGTTTTGAAATTTTATGTCATAAAAATACCCTAGTAGCACAAAACATTGTATACACATTCGTATAATATTAAAAAGAGATTCAATCTTTTTTTAATATTCAAATACCTATTCATACAATATTTATTTTATATTAAGTAACGAATATTATTTTATAAATATGGAGGAAATATCTATTTCATGTTACGAGAAAAATATCTTTTTCTAAATATTAAATGAATCTATATTTCATGTTAGAAATAGAATATTCTTTCCTAGTATACATATAATATTTATTTCATATTATGAAAAAATATTTCTGCTCATTCTAAAACGAATCTCTATTTAATAATAAAAATAGAATAGTTTTTCCTAATATACAAATAATATTTCTATTTCATACCATAAAAAAAATATTTTTTCTCATAAAATAAATCTTTATGTAATATTAGAAATATAAATTTTAAAGTATCTTGAAAACAAGATAATTTAATAATTTTTTGCTATGGTAATCATTTTTTACACAGAATAAACAGTGAAATCGATTGGTACAACAAAAAATATGCATTTCTACTGAAAGAAATGATGCAATTGTTAATTGCACATGCACAGTTGCACAAAATAAATCTATGGGCCTACGAATGTAGCATTCCCCGAACCATCTTTCTAACTGCATAAAAAAATTCTGAAATTTCAATAAACCCCTTTCGAAGACGAAGATAAATATTCCCTCGAGCAGTGCACAGAAAGTAGTGTTATTACATTATAGTTTCTAATTTTTGTTATAACTTTTTCTTAAATTTGAAGATTTAATTGAACGTTATCTAAATATGAGTTTCACGTTTTTTAAATATTTACTTTATGTTTTTTAAATATGTAATTTACATTCTCTGAATATTTAGCTTATATTTTCTGAACATTGAATTTACATTTCTTGTATATGTATAGAATATTCAGATCTAATATTTTTCTCACACGATAAAGTGTGGCTTAAAAAATATTTTTTCAATATTTGAAAAAAACATTTACCCAATATTTTTGTGCTACTAGGGTAATGTCTCTACACGATATGTGTCCGTGCAGATCTCAGCCGATGGAAAAATATCGCGACTTTACTGTATTACAAATAAGGGAAATATTCAAAGTGGTTGGAGTTATTGGTCCACCCTTTATATTCCAATGTGTTTGCACGCTGTGAAACCGTGTTTGTTCTACTTTTATCTTATTCCTCGTAACATTACGAGATCGTCGTTTTACTTTTATCGTTGTAGGGTCGGGGGGAAGGTTCTCTTACACGGAGTCAGGGCACGAGCCGCTATTTAATTATACCGAGTTTTGACGAACTTTCCGCGATTCCCTTAATTAGTGTCCCGCAAGTTGGCCCGTTAAATTGAAATTACTTTCGGATTATACCGATTCGGTAGCCGTGCCCGGCACGTTCTTCCCGAGCCGAGACAATCTGGCTGCACGCGCCAGACTTTTTCGCGCGTCACGCGCGTCTCGGCGAACTTTTCCAGCTACTCGGCGAACGGTAACCCGATATTTAATTGCTCGACACTCGTTCTACCGCGAAACATTTTCACGATTACGATGCCCGGAAATATTCGCGAGCTTTTCACGGCCGCGTCTGGTCTCGCGACGCGTCGTACGCCAACCTCGTTAAAGTAATATCCCAGTGGGGAACGCGGATCGTCACATTTTTCGCGTTGCTGCGCGCACGCTCATAACTATGCGACCTATTTTTATCGTGTTGTCGTCGACTCATTGTGTCCACCAGGGAGACCCCTCGTCGAGAAGAATTTGTATAGGAATTTTTCGATGGAATTGATTTTTAACGTTTAACATTCTTTGCGCGATGCCTCCGAAATATAACCGAATCCAGTAGATGTTATTTGCTGTGACTGCGAAGGCACGGATTTTATACGCGATCAAATAGTTGAAGCTTGTTAATAGTTACGTGTTTCTCGATCGTAAATTTTAATATAAATCAAATATATGTTCTCGGCGCACAGTTTCGATCAATAATAAAAGTAATAACTAAGTAAATTAGGAATAATTAAGTGTAACTCAACGTTTCGATCCAGTTGTGGATCATTTTCAAGAGCAATTGCGTCTGAAAATATATATAAACAAAGTAAATATAAGCAAAATATATTGGGTATTTCACAAAATTATTGTAAAAAAAATTTCATTACTCTATCTCATTTCTGTCGGATGTTATTCCTTTTTGAATCGAGTTAGGTCAAGTTTCCCCACTGTGCGGCGTTCGGCGCGGCGAAATGTTTGGCGAAATGTGCGGTTTGTCAAACAGTTTGGCGAACGATTCGGCAAACCGTTTAGGTCTGTACGAGGCCTTGGAGGGGAAAAATGGTAGCTGAATCACGCAACTAAGTTCATTAATTTACACCAGTTCAAAAGACACACGTTTACTGGAGCACCAATCTACAATAGTGAGAAATGATCTCTTGAACGAGAGGGCGATCGCTGTCGTCAAACCCGCAATTCACGTCCTGCAATTGTGAACTGTCGAAAAATTGCGACGAACTGGTGAGCAAGAAGAAAGCACTCAGATGTTGGAAACACGAAGAAAACATGAATGATGAGACAGTATTTTATCGATATAAGTCCCTAGCACGGGTCTGCCGAGGGACAATTATGCGCCAGGGACACTATTCTTTGAGTTTTGCCGAACGTAGAGAAGGACAGCCGAGCTCGAGAGGATTCGGTCGCCGAGAAATGTAAACATAGCTAATCCAAATTTCCAAGTTCCTTATTTTTCATTATTCTTTTATGAGACTTCGATTATCATATTTGTAGCATTTTTCTCATAAAAATGATACCACGTCTGATATAATTCCGATGATATTTACTTCCTCGAGCCCGAAAATTTAACTGTCTATTACTCAAGTAAATATCATCGGAATTATATCAGATGTGGTATCATTTTTATGAGAAAAATGCCACAAATATGGTAATCGAAGTCTCATAAAAAAATAATTAAAAATGAGGAAGTTAGAAATTCACCGAGACACCCGAGCCACATGATGTCATGCTTTTCTGCGTCTCGAGTTTCTCGGCTCCTCAAGGGGTACCCCGCAGTAGTGGGAATAGATCTGGGACATTTACGGGTCAGACTTTTGGGACATTTACTGATAAAATACTGTAACTGCAGAAGAATAAGTATGCGCAGAGATGCAATGCGCCACAGATTAGCAACCCCTGGTTTAAATGATTGATTTTTTAACATAAACTTATCCGATGGCGATTATCTCAATCACTTCTACTCGCCCTAATTAATCGAAACATCGGCAACATTCCGATGTTACCGATAGTTGTATCACCGACTAGATATAGGATAGACCTATCATCTTATGGGACTTGGTGTCTCATGTTGTGAATTACCGGCTGTTCAAAAAATCAGAGGTTTTGGTATGCCCTCTACGAATTAAAATAGCGAGTTTAGGAATTATATCGAATTTCAAGAAAGCTGTCAACACAAACGAGGTACTGGAATCCTATGCCTATATCTTGTTTGTGCTGTCAGCTTATTTTAGAGCCAGCACCACCGATGAAACCCTGTTCGTGGCCCTAAACCCAGTTGGTAATACAGGAAATGACAAGAAAAACGGGCCAAGTGGCCCTGGCAAAAATGGCCACCGAAATACATTGGATGATAGGTCTATCCTATATCTAGTCGGTGGTTGTATGTTTATATAAACATACAATTCAGCTGATCCATAATTCGTATTTCCATCTATCCTTTTATCATATTTCACACTGTTTGCACTCGCGCCCTCAGGCATCGAGTGGCGCTCGAATGAAATTTGACGACGGGCTGCAACGTAATATACACATTTATTGACGATAAACCACTGTCGAGCCGACTGCCTCGAAGATGTAAAACTATCATAAATTCGTATCTCCAAGTTACTGTAAACTAGCATCTGATTTCTCTCTGATTATTAATTCTCCCTGATTATTAAGCATCTGATTATTACTCGGCACGGTTAGTGGTGACTCGTTTCACGTTAATTGCAGATTGCGGTCGTGTACGATGCTATTTCCAGCAATGGGCTGACATTTTGAAATATGAAATATTACGTATTATTATTATTTTCATTTACTCTGTATTTATGAATTGACAGGTAATTATACAATACATCTAACACTAAATCTACCGACCCTCAATTTCGGGAAAATTTTGAAGTTTTATTATCGCGGAATTATGAAGCTACCAGAAAGATGGCAAAATATCGTTGAACAAAATGGAAAATATTTTACTGATTAAAGTTCATTGCTTGAATGGAATAACTGGGTTTTCTATTTCACCTTAAAATACCTTAATTACTTTCTTCCCACCCAGTAGTACATGTTCCCTTATAAAAATGACAGGATTGATTTTATTTAGACTTTGTGCGGCCTCTATTGTAATACGTGCTCTACTAAAGATATCACTGTAGTAATGTCATATGAAATCATATTTATTATCTCAATAATTGTGAATTAAAAAACCTGGAATCGGTCATTTTGATCGATGCACAGTGGTCCAGAAGTTGGGTTTTTGTGGCCAAAATTCAATTTTTCAAGGTTAATAGATTACAGATTTCTTTTTTGCTATAATCTGATAACTCTTAAAAGTTCCTAAATCCAAAATAGTATTGATTTTAGGTAATTGTATAATAAGGTACATTAAACGTTTTAGTACCACTTATAGGATATCAGAAAACAAGTTATAATTATGATTTTTTATATGTTAGTAGATGTACTTTAAGTTCTAAAATCCATCATAAACATTTTTTAATCCATAAACAAATATTTCAAGTTTGTAACAATTTAAGCTTTAAGAAGGGTTTTAAAAAAATGCTTAAAAGTGCTAAACTTTGGACTTATTTTGTACGTATGTTTAAACATTTGTTAAAAAGAATCTGCAACGTTTAGCTGCTCCCTCTTGCAACTTTTAACTGTGTATTAATTTTAATAAAGGCGTCCGAGGTATTTTTCCTTGTTTTCTATAGATTATACTAATTTAAAAACATAGCATTAAGTATCTCAATGATATTGTTCTATGAAAATGATGATAAACATCGATTTACAAAATTTTTTCGCCATAATAACCCTGCCGTAAAAATTTCTTATTTTTAATGTCAGATTCGTTATCAGCGACTCCAAAAACTGCTAATTACCAACCTTCAGAAAATTATGACAACATTTTGAATTTTGGCCACAAAAACCGGGCTTTTGGGCCACTGTGCGATGGTAGCAGTTTTATATGTTATTTGTTAATATGTATAACAGTACTCTTACTAGCCTGATACATTATAACACGTACTGTGTGTACGAACGTGGCGACTCTGTACAAGAGATGGATAAGAGTTAAAAAGTAGACAAAACTACAAAAAATGGAATATTGTTAGAACAGGGATATTCAATTTGAGTAAACATAAATAAACTTGATAAAAAGAATAGTACATTACTGATAATTAGACTAGCTTCGTTTATTTTCAGTCTCCTGCCAAATTTTCCTCGGTTCATGTATATATAATAGAAATTGATTTTCTTAAATTGTTTAGAATGCATTTAATCGCAAATAGACAGTGCATCTTTATGCATTTATGGCTTCTAAAAATTAAAAAAAAATGTTAGTACATAAAATTCCACAGAATTCAATACAATTTTTATTTATTTCTGATCTATAAAAGCTACTACCACTGAAAATAAGATTTTATTTTTTCCGACTTCCTTGAAATTTGCGTGCAAAAATTAAAAATTGCGTAAACATCCGCAGTCTCGTCATAAGTATTATGTAATGCATTTGATGCAGTGACATTCTCATTGAATTTGATTCTATACATTAGAATTATCTATATGCATTATTGTACAAATGGTCAGTATTAAATCAATGCATTAATATCCACTGTATTATATTAATATACAAATTGGCAGAGTAAAATCAGAATTTGCTCCATTATAGTAGCTGTTTTCTTATAGATCTTTGGAATATCATAATGCAGCTACACTAATCTATCTGTCATTAAAACAATAATTAATGCAACATGTTATGTTGTCAATGCCGTACGTATGCCAGACACATCATTCATTTCGCTATTATTGGCAGCATAATCCGATATAGGACGATTAGTATTTAATGGGAACTATTAACATTAAGGCAATGAGGGAGTATTAATTTAATAGTCATTGAATTGATAATTTCAATTCGACGAAAATTTCTCGTGGAGATTCTCTGTTAGTTTCATCGAAGGGGAAATTGTTCGTAAAGATTTGACAATTATAATGCGACGGGATAGATTGCGTGTGCGCAGTGCGTATCTTCTTTGTCGGCCCCTTCAGCATCCGATTAGATATCGAAGTAGCGATGGCTACGAACTTACGCTAATGGCTCAAGTAAGAGATTTATGGACTCATTATACGCTGACTATCGGTGGTTCATTTCAAGCAACTAACACTAAATCTCCAGCCAGTATTTTAGCAAGTTTCGTTTTACAACTTGATGCGACGAATTTGTTGAATTCGTAACATTTATGAAATTATAGATAGACTGACGAATAAAATCAAAATATGAAGAGAAAGAAAGCGAACATTTCATGGTACCTGGAAGTAGAAGTTGGCTAAATTGTCATCCAAAGAACGTATAATTTTCAAGACTTATATGAAGTAAAGCATAAGACAAAAATATTTTGCATGTAGGCTTACAATTAGTTTATTTGTTTCTAACTTTAATTGTAGTTTTATAGTATTATTTAATTTTAACTTTCCGCATCTTTTCTTAATAGTCTCCTATAATTTAGTGACGGAATAATAAAAGAGTGCTTTTAAAATATTGCTGGAGTGTTACATGTATCAATAATTATCTCGGACAGCACAGATTGATTAACCTAATAATACCTATCAAATACAGGTCTTAATCATTGTACTCAACTAGCATAGCTAAATATACGAACGTTAAATGCACTATTGTAGCTCTACATAGTTAGATTAATTTAAAAAAATATATACACAACCTCGTTAATTAAATTGTAATTTAAATCACAGACCTCATGCATAACGATATTACACATTACATTCAATGAAATCCATATTCGTGGCTTTTCTAAAATAATTCAACAATCTATTATTAATCTACGAATTTTGTGCCTTTTACTTATTTACTTTTATACTTCTATTTTGTATTACTTTCTTTGCAGATGTTAGTGCAATTTTCAAGGGAGTACAAATTAATTTCAGTTTTGATGATTCAATGGATGCAAATTTGTACCTATTATTAATCTACGAATTTTGTGCATTTTACTTATTTACTTTTATACTTTTATTTTGTATTACTTTCTTTGCAGATGTTAGTGCAATTTTCAAGGGAGTACAAATTAATTTCAGTTTTGATGAATCAATGGATGCAAATTTGTACCTATTATTAATCTACGAATTTTGTGCATTTTACTTATTTACTTTTATACTTCTATTTTGTATTACTTTCTTTGCAGACGTTAGTGCAATTTTCAACGTAGTACAAATTAATTTCAGTTTTGATGAATCAATGGATGCAAATTTGGACCCGCATAATGATTTGTGGTGTACGATTTTCTATATTTTTAACGATCGACAATTGCTTGGGGAATTCGATAAAAAATCAGAGCGAGTATAAATCGTTGGATTGACCGAAAATGTTGCCAGATGAAAAATTGGGAAAATAGTCATGATTTAAAGGAAGTTTCACCCCGTTCGGTTTTTTCGATCGAAATTTAGGATCGGTCTGCGGGAGCCGTCGATTGCCAGTGCGGCGGCGGTTTGAGCCGCAGAGAGACGAAGATTTTTAATTAAAACCAACACGGTTCGGAATTGTCGAGTCTGTTTTGAAATCGGTTTAAAGCGTTTACTAAACGGCACCCTCTGTTACGGGAATTTCGTAGCCCGTAGACTCAATACCCCATAGGATCGTTGAGGAAGGTTGGGGGGGACGAAATGGAGGGAATGAGATAGTACGGGGGAAATCGAGGAGAAAGAGCAAAAGAGATGTAACACCGTTCCCTAGCTACCACGGGAACCCATGAAGCTGCGAATTTCAGTCAGTACCACGACGAGCTTCCGCGGAAATACAACACGGTCGAAATTCATGCTCGCCATGTTTTACTAACCAACTAAATTTTAATTATCCGCTGGCCATACGTTTCAATTCCATACGCCGCCTCTTTCTCTCGTACTCGCTCTACAACCGCACACAATAGATTTCGTGCGCCTGCGTGTACCCCACTCGCATCGGTTTGTTTAAACTTTTCCTGAGTACGCGATCATCGACGGGAGAAATGGCAATTTTGTTAGTCCGCTTGGTTACGATTAACGCGAGAAGACGCGCCTCGACGTACGGTGATCAACAGTGAAACACCCTAATAACTTTCGAGATAGTAATTCGCGTGACTCGGCGATCTTTAAATCGAAAGACCGATCTCTGATTCGACTTCGACTGTGAACGTTCGCTGGTGCAGCTTTAATCTACTTAGCGATTACTCGATTCGATATAGACGGTAAAAATTGTACAGGTCCACGCAAAATATGTGGACACAGCAGGCTTGAGCATTATCGAAATAAATAGTTCAAATAATGAAATATTTTGAACAGAATTATTTGACAGATAAATTAAGACGTTATCACTTTAAATGCAGCCGAATAAGATAATATATTGTCCTATCTGAACTTCAAATGAAACTCAAATTATTTTTCATTCCATTTTATTTAGTAAACCAATCCTTCTAGCATCTCAAACGAATTTAAGTCGTTTCGTTCAATATTGGACAAGTTATTTATTGTTGAACGGTGTTCACTTAATTTTGTCCCCGCTGTAAGTTCTGGCATTTTAGTTCGTTGTCCGCTCGTAATCTTTTTTAAATCACCAGAACTGAAGTTTGGCCAAGAGAGAAAGTTTTTAAACATAATTATTTAAAACGTTTCGCTTGCTTCAAAAATGTTGTATTATTACATAGCAATCTTAAATAACCGTTTTACATAACTAATGAGTAGACTGCAGATCTTTATGCATTTTTGATGAAATCGATCCGAGTGAAATATAAAATAATACAAAATTAGAAAAATTTAAGGTCATTGTAACGTTGTTTCTAATGTAACAAAATCATTAAAGGATGAAATCAATTTTTATTTTCCTCTTGCTACTTACAATCAATACAGAACATTTTTATTTTGCATAAAGATACGTAGTCTACTAATGAGGGTTTTTCAAAGAAACATTACAATAAACATTACCGTACATTTTCTTCTTGTGGTCTATTTTCCGTCCGCGATTAAATTCTTCCAGTTTTTCTGCGATTTCGTTTACCTATCGATCGAAGATATCGATCCTCTGCTGGTGTAGATATTCTCGACGGGCCTGGACGTGTACGATCTTCTAATTCGCCTGATCTCGAAATTTGTACCCCTAATCGACTGCCAACGTCCATAAATTTCCTCTCGTAAAATGTTTATTGTTATGTTCCTTTGAAAAACCCTCATTAGTTATGTAGAAAAGTTATTTAACATTACTATGTAATAATGTAAACTTTTTTAAAGCGAGCGAAACGTTTTTAATGGTTTTAAACAAAATTTTTAATGGTACCAGCGCACTGGTTCGATCAAAAACTACTTCTACACTATTTGCAAAATATCACAAAATCAAAATTTCGACGTTTCGATCTATATTTAGATCATTTTCAAGAAATTAATCAAATTTTGCGTCTGTAAATTAACCGACAATTTCTATTAGTACTGTGGAGCAAATATAATTATACACAAAAACCGGGATTCTGGACCACTGTGCGCTGGGTGCGACAACGTTGCACAGAGATCGATTTTTCGGAAAAGTGGGACAAAAATCAGTATGACTTGAAAATGTAATTAGTTCGCGTATAATAAATTCGAATACACTTGGCAATCATATACTTATTGGCGTAAATCTTCACTTACAGATCTACACTTTTAGATTATATATCTCAAGAGACCGCAAAAGACCGCAGATACTTTCGGATTCTGCAATTATACTAACTAATACTGAAGTAAACATACAGGGTGAATCACGAATCGTGATCAGTTGAGATTGCTCTGTTATTAACATTCCGATCGAGAATGTTTCTATCAGCTTTTGCATGGTTTCAAGAGAGCTTTAACATGATTATAAAAAAGTTTTCGTCAACTCCTTTTTTTAAATATTTTTTCAAGGTCACCTTAAATTTTTTGCAAATAAACATATAATTTTCTTACGCTTATCTGTTAGAGGATTTCAAGGTGAATTCAGAAACGTATGATGACATTTAAAAAATTGTAAAAGAAATTGCGAAAAAATTGCAAAAAATTGTTATTTTAACTTTTTTTTACAAAAAAAAATTCCTATGCACGTGAAAGTTCTTTTGAAACCATGTATACGTGATAACAACATTTTGGATCGAATAGCTAATAACAGAATATATAACTTGCTGATCACGATTCGTGATTCAACCGCTATACAATAAAACAGAGGAGGTCCTAGTAGGTTCCAAAGAAATGCTGCACAAATATTCAAATTGTAGGTTTACATCAGTTATCTAAATAATTGTGTTAATATTATTAACACAATAAACTATAAATATTTTCAGTTTCGCAAACACATTCAACAATTATCTGAATTCATTTAGTAATGAATGAAATTCGAGAAAAATTTTTCCAATACGAGTATTAGACATTAATGAGACAAATTATACAACAATTTTTAAGTTCTACAATTTCTTTTTTAATTTTCGTCTCAGTTTTCGTACTTATCGACCGCTGCGCGCCGGACTATCAGTGTGCGAATTCGATAATGTGATTTCGACGAGGGAGCGCCAATGAAATTTCACTGGTGACGTGCACCCGGCAAAATATCAAACGAAACGAAAATCGATATCGCGTAGCCCAGCTTCTGCTATGTCCGGTGGTTTCTTTTGCCGATCGCTCGTCCAAAGATAGAATTAAACCACTCTGCCATTACTCCTCGGGATATTTGCTCGAAACAGGGTTATCGTGACTAGGGTCTTTTACTTTGCAACGTCTCCACATTGGAAAGAAAAATACGGCTGGCCTTCTGAAGCGACAGTGACGAATTCGCTCGAAATTATGGACAATGTAACATTCTTTCCTTTTAATCCCTGTATATATTGTTATATATTCTCGCTGATTAGCTTATGGATCATACTTGAGGAATACTGCCAATTTGATAATTCTTATATTAGATCTTGTGTTTTTTTTCTTATATAATAGTTTATATAAGAAAATTTTTATTATAATATTAATAATAAAATTAATAACAATTTATAATTTTATACAATTTTATAATAATATAAACAATAATAATAAAAATAAATTATAATAATATTATACAATTTTTATCTTATATAATATTTTTCTATATGTATAATATAATATATATTATAATTCTTATATAATCTTGTATTAGATTAAACCAAAAATAACTCCAGTTTTCAGTTTTCAAATAATAAAAATAATAGAAGATATTTATTATCCAATTTCATAGTTGGATATAAATATTAATCAATCGGCTATATTTTAATTATTTAATTGATATTGGTGTAACCTGCGTTGGACTTTAATATGAAAACTGTAAAAATACGTCTTGTATTTCCTGTTGTAGGATTTAAATTATAAGTTAAGTAACACGTCCGTAAAATATTAAAAATTTGAGATTTAATTTTAAAAATATCAGATACAATTTCAAAACACGTCTTTACTTTTTCACACGTCAAACGAATCTGAATCAAACAACACAAATTATAAGACAAGAAGAACGAAAATAAATCAATAAGTAACAAATTCGTTTTGTTCGTTTTGTCCCTGTAGTATGTATTATTAACGTGAATTTCTATTTGTTCCATCGCAAAATTAGTTGACATAGTGACTTCGTAAAAGATTTAATTCAAGCCACGCGATCTGTAAGATTTATATGTATTCCAATATCGAACACAAAATTCTTTATAAGCCTTTGAAGCATTGCATCAAATAAAAATTTTTGTAAACATCCAATAATGTTTTAAGAATAATTAAAGTATGCTCTATCTTTCTTAAATTTCTTAACGAACCTCGTTTGGACGTTCGGGCATGCAGTGTCTAATAAGTTCATCACATACAAACTATAATTTTCTGTACGGATACGAAGATGCACCAAAGTTGAACGAAGCGAATTAAATTATTTTAATGAAACTGCAGACAGATTTATTTCCTTCTTTACACAGTAACGCCATTCATTGAAGCAGCGAGGTTGCGTTTAATTCCTTCTTCCATGAAATGGTGCATGAAAATGTGAACTTCCATGAACATTTTAAACCTCATTAGAAATAGTCAATTTATAATGGTATTACATTTTCAAAGAGCAACGCATTTACGATCGATTGCTTTTTAAATTAAGCTACTTAAACGTGTATCATTTAATCGAATTATCTTACAAGTTCTTCACAATAAAAATTTTCGGGTTCCCGATCCGACCCGACCCTGTTTCGACTATCGGGTATTCGAACCCGGGGAAACTACCCGGCCCAAACTTAAATTTCCGGGTGCCCGTCCACCCAAAACTATTGTACAGGGTGTCTAAAAATTATATGTCACGGCTGTTGGAAATGGGTTACGCGAAATAAACTAAACTCAGTATTCAATTAAATTTTAATTTATTGATCAATTAAACGAAGCAAGGGAGGACGTCGTATCGTAATGAAAACCATACACGAAGTGAAGAGACGCCGCCGAATTATAAAACAAATGAGAACAACTACTGTTCACTTGTTATAAAAAGAAAGCAGGTCTGTGGGTTCATTACATCATGCCCATCACCTGTTTACAGTGATTCTATTATTTTTAACAAAATTTATTTTTGCCTTTCGGCTAACGCAATGTTACCGATAATCCAACAACGGCCACCATAGCGTCATTCTACACCTGCGATTTAGTGGAAATTGACATAAAAAACTCCCCGCAAAATTGACCTTGACCTTGAAAATCAAGGTCAATAAATTTTTTTTGTTTAATCGTGTCCTACTGGTCATAAGGACCAACTTTGTGAAAGAAACCATGGGTCGTATCTCAACCGTTCTCTTAAAAAATTATGTTGCATTTCTTATCATTTTTGCAACTTCTTTGTTCATAATGTTCGTTCTTTCATTTTATAATTAGTGTAATAGGAGTATCATGATTCTGATAATTTCATGCCCAACGAGATAGCTTACTGATGATACTCACAGAATGTTGTCATGTGAAATATTTTGATTGAGACGACCACGACCATATAGCTGACAGTTTTTCATGCTATTCATTATCGCGGCTAATATTGATGATTCAGTCCATCGTAGAAGAAACATAAACTGAATAAAGTAAGTGTCTCACATGTTATGTTTATGTGATGCAAAAATTTCAATTATCGCACTTTCACAGCATTCCTTAAGAAAATGGACCATTTTAGTCGCCAGCAATTGTTTACCCGATCTGAGATGTTGGCCTGCAGCCTGCAATTCACTGAAGGAGCAAGATTAATACGCTATTTATTTACACAGGGTGGGGCAGTAACTGTTAGCACCTCAGATATCTTCGAAATTATAAGTTTCACAGAAATATTTGCTAAAATAAAATTGTACAGTACGAAGGAGGCCATCCGGTGGCTATAATAGTTTTTTTGTAGGTGGAGGTACTTCGGACTTTTGAAGGTCACCTCAATTTTTTAAAATGGAATGAGGTATTTTTGAATACATCAACAGATGCAGCTGGACATTCGTTACAAAAAAGTACTAACCTATGTATGTCGAAAAGTTAGTAGTACAGGAGATATTACAATTTAACCCTCATCCGTCCCTCGTGTCAATTTGACACAGTTTTCCCGCAATCAGTTATACTGTTCTGTTATTTGTAAGTAAATTTGTCCAAAACTTGATGACTTTTATTTTTTTAACTTCCCGATGCATAGGGAAGTTACTGTAATTTTAATAAGTAATTAACGTCAAAATGTTAAGATGTAAATATTAACTCATCAATTTGGATGAAAAAAACGTCGAAAAGTAACTGTTTGTCTAGCTATTTTATCGATTTGTTCATCACTGTATCAATTTGACGCCGAGGGACAGATTCAGTTCGTTAAATGAGGGACGGATGAGGGTTAAATAACTCAAAAATACCATTACTTTCCTACTGAGACGTTACAACAGTAAGTAACACTAACGTCTTAGTACGATTGCAATGGTGTTTTAGAGTTATTTAAATTGTAATATCTCCTGAACTACTAACTTTTCGACATACATAGGTTAGTACTTTTTTGTAACAAATGTCCAGCTGCATCGGTTGATGTATTCAAAAATACCTCATTCCATTTTAAAAAATGGAGGTGACCTTCAAATGTCCGAAGTACGTCCACCTGCAAAAAACTACTATCGCCACCGGATGGCCTCCTTCGTACTGTGCAATTCTATTTCAGCAAATATTTCTTGAGACTTGTAGTTTCGAAGATATCTGAGGTGCTAATAGTTACTGCCCCACCCTGTATATTGTTGCTGAATGTAAAAATTTTCCAAATAAAGTTGAAGAAATGCAACATCATTTTTTAAGAGAACGGTTGAGATACGACCCATGGTTTCTTTCACAAAGTTGGTCCTTATGACCAGTAGAACAAGATTAAACAAAAAATTTGTTGACTTTGATTTTCAAGGTCAAGGTCAATTTTTCGGACAGAATCACGCTATGGTGGCCATGACATATAATTTTTGGACACCCTGTACACATTTACTTCCCGATCGGTATAAAAAGAGATCCTCGAACCTATTCGCGATAATTACTCGCGCAGTCAGAATCCGGACAACTGCATCGCAGTAAATCTTTTCGAATCACGAATAATTATTGCAACGAATGACGTCTACAACGACCAATAATTATTCAGTTAATTCGCTCGGCCAGGAAGAAAAACTGCATTCGGATGATCATCCCGCGGAAACATTCGCCGGAATTATTCAAACGGCCACGTACACGGGCCCGAACTGTCCTCAAATGTTGTCGCTGATGGATGTTGATTCGCCGCGTTGCGGCCAGAGACAAAAAGCCGAATTAACGCAACGATCGTTGTAAATTCGTTGCCGGTTACACCATCAAACGGAGCGCAAAATCGTATATTTTGCAGAGGTAACTGCAGAGCGGCGAGCCCGCGCTCGCGCTCTCCTTGTCGCTGCTCATTTAGGCGTTTTGACATTGCGGCGTGCCGCATTATCCGTAGCCTGAGCCAATCCCGCAGAGGGGCTCCACGCGCGGTTTGACAGCCTGACAGTCGTCGGTTTGACATCTCGTCATTCCGAATCCCCCTTTTTCACCGTATCAACGGAACCGACGCGTTACTTCCTTCGAATACATTTGCCCCCTCCGCTCTTCGCCATTCATTCCGGCAGGAATTGAGAAACAAAGGGGAAGCTGACGAAATACAGTATTCTCTTCGTAACTGTCGAAAGAATCTCCACCGTAACTGTCAAAATATCCTCGCCACCGTGGATCCCCTTGCAACCAGTCAAGCGATAACACGCTCGACGACCGAGACAATAAGGGGTCGCGTATGGGCGAGACATACACTAAAAAATTATAAATTTTCTAATTTTAAGTTATTTTGACACGTTCACCATCGTATTCGTCTCGTTTTTCCCATGAAAATGACACCAAACACGATATAATTAAGATTACAATTACTCATGTAATAAGCGACGTTAAGAATTCGTGTATCTCTACCGTAAATGTGAAGTCCGAAATTTGAATCCCTTGTTGCACAAGTTATGATCATGATTATATCGCGTTCGATGTAAATTTAATCAGAAAAACGAGATGAACACGATTGTGAAAGATTAATTATTTAAGCAAAGATTAAATGCGATAAACACGCTCAACGACCGAGACAACAAGGGGTCGCGTATGGGCGAGACACACACTAAAAAATTATAAATTTTCTAATTTTAGGTTATTTTGACACGTTTACCATCGTATTCGTCTCGTTTTTCCCATGAAAATGACACCAAACACGATATAATTAAGATTACAATTACTCATGTAATAAGCGACGTTAAGAATTCGTGTATCTCTACCGTAAATGTGAAGTCCGAAATTTGAATCGCTTGTTGCACAAATTATGATCATGATTATATCGCGTTCGATGTAAATTTAATCAGAAAAACGAGATGAACACGATTGTGAAAGATTAATTATTTAAGCAAAGATTAAATGTTATCGGCGCATTGGTTCGATCAATTAAGTACTTTAAAACACTATTCGCAAAATATTACAACATTTTATCTCGACGTTTCGATCTAGATTTAGATCATTTTCAAGAGATTAACAAAAACAATATTATATCTGTAATGAAACAAAAGAAAATTATTTCAATTTAAACAAGAAACCCCAGAAACGATGACCCATATTATAATAGGTAAAATGTTACTCACTTGCGTAGTGTCACAAAACCAACTTTAAATTAGAAAATGTAATATATGTATGACATACATGTTGCTGCCTGGACAGTCACCACGGTAGTGAAGAGATTTAAACGTAAGGAAAACGTAAAAACATTCGGGAAACCAATGGTTGATCAGATATCGATCTATTGGCCAATATCAATATATGGCGGTAAATTCAAACATTGTATAAACGTAATACTTTCATTTTTGCCATAACCTTTTACCTCAATAAATCTTTTGAGGTAATTAAATGAGATACATATCTAGAATGGTTTGCCACAAAAATTATACTTATAAATGTATATATATATATATATATATATAACAACGTAGGGTAAATCTTAGGTATGAAAAGCCTAAGATACATGACTATTACGCGGCTTTACTGGATCGATAATGTTTATGATGAATTTTTCTAAATAAATCCTTTTGTTTTGGTCACGCTTTAATTGATTTTATATATATATATAATAATATATTTGGTCACGCTTTAATTGATTTTATATATATAAAATCAATTAAAGCGTGACCAAAACAAAAGGATTTATTTAGAAAAATTCATCATAAACATTATCGATCCAGTAAAGCCGCGTAATAGTCATGTATCTTAGGCTTTTCATACCTAAGATTTACCCTACGTTGTTTAATCATATGAATTGTTTCTAACAACATCCTTTGATATAAATTGGTTTCATGGTCCACAACTTTAACATTGTCAAAATCAAACAGGTGGTCAAATTCCATCGAGTACTTAGTCAACGCTGTCTGATTAATGGGTGGCAGGAATATGTTACGTTTATGTTCTTTAATCCTGGTTTCTAGACGTCTAGACGTTTGTCCAATATACAGGGTCATCCGTTTTTAAACGGACAAACGTAAACCAGCTATAAAGAACCCCAAATGGAACAAGTTTTACCTCTTCCACTTTTTTTGTTTCGGCCTTGATTTCTAGAAAATTGCAAAAAACCATAATTTTTTTAGTTCACATAAACTTGAATATCTCGGGACTCCAGTGATGAATCTTGATTTTTTCTTAAATTTCAACATTTATAACTAAATGGTTAGTAAAAACGTTCAGTTTTCGAAAAAATAGTTTATGTTAATTTTTGAAAAATCCTAAAATTTTGAATTTTGTTAATAGTTTTTTGTTATTTTTTGTCTTGAATTAAACGGTTGATTACGCATAAATCCAAGTTTTTCGAAGTTTTTTCATTCAGACTCCACGACGTGCCCTATGCCCAAAAAAACAAAGATCCGAAGGTCATACAAAAATATTTTGTTAACAAAAAAGATGCCCCTATTTATTTTAAACCAAACAAAGGAAAAATCATCAAGATTCATCACTGGAGTCCCGAGATATTCAAGTTTATGTGAACTAAAAAAATTATGGTTTTTTGCAATTTTCTAGAAATCAAGGCCGAAACAAAAAAAGTGGCAGCGGTAAAACTTGTTCCATTTGGGGTTCTTTATATCTGGTTTACGTTTGTCCGTTTAAAAACGGATGACCCTGTATACTTGACTACATCCTTTACAAGGAATAGAATAGACTATATTATGGCTTTTTGATAAAGGTAATTTGTCGTTAACAATGGGAAAATACTGTTTTAAATATTGTGGTACTTTATTAATTATTTAAAAATTAAAAAAAAGGAATTTTGATTTTCGAATTTAAAAGATTGAGCTTGCACGAGTCCTTTGATATCTGCCAAACGCCCGAAGCTCATTCCCTCGTTCTCTTTCCATCTGTATCCTTCTCTACGTTCGGCAGACTACAAAGAATGCAGCAGCTCGAAGATACGACAGTTACAGGGAGGATACGGTACACAGCCCACCCATGAGGTACCAGCTTCGTTTTGTGTTTTTCAAAAATGGTCTTCGTTCTTGACACTAACTCTACGGACACTAATTACAGACTTATATTTTTGTTTTCCCGACAATATTTCGTGCACTATACACGGTGAGTCCGCAGAAACAGAACACCTGAATAACGCGGCTGTTATTGATGTTAGGAAGAGATGCATCAGATGGAACTTGCATGGTTTCGAGGGGACATTAATCTGATGTTAATAATTTTTGGTTCACGATCGTAAATTTTGTATATGCAAATATGATATCGGCGCTACACGTTCGATCAACAAAAAAGAATTTAGCAATTTTGCAGAATTATGATTTCGACGTTTCGGTTCAGTTTTGAACCATCTTCAAGAAAAGTCCGCGTCTATGAAAATAATGTAATAAAATTTGTATTAATTGAACAGAAACTTTTTGATAGTAGTAACAAAAAGAATACATACATACTTGCTAAATGTGAAAAACAAACAGAAAACAAAGTAAAACAAAATTGTGCTTCACAGCACGAAGGTTTGAACTGTACTAAACTGTAACTGTTATGGCAAAGTCAAGAACGGAAAAACATACGAATATCGTGGATCAAACTGACCAACCAGATGTCAAGGATCAAGAACCTAAATCGATGTTTGGCGCGAAATTTAAATTTTAAAGAAATAATCATCACAATTTAACCGCTATATTACCAAGAATTGGTAAAAAATTAGCAAACATTTTGCAGAATTAACATAAATAATGTTAATATGTGTGTGGTTGAACCATTAAAATACTCAACTGGAATTAATAACTTAGATTATTAGAACCTCATCGTAAGATCATTAACGATTAAGTAATGTAGCGTAAATTTCATTGATCTCAGGTTTTTCATACCTTAGATTAACGCTTTGATGCTTAATCATGTGTACGGTTTCTAATAATAATCTTTGGTGTAAGTTATTTTCTTTATCTAATATTTTGACATGTTCAAAATCAAATGCATGGTCTTGTTCCAATGAATGCTTATTTGAAATCTGATGTTAGTAGCTATCTTGTAGGTGGACGCGTAAAGGACATATGAAGGCCAACTTCATTTTTAACTTCCCGATTCATAGGGAAGTTATTGTAATTTTTAAATGGAATCAGGTATTTTTTAACTTCCGGATTCATAGGGAATTACTATAATTAATATATAGGCATCGCCATCATATATAGGAGAAAGAATCCTTTCAGAATTGAAAATGTTTAAAATTACGAGTTCCTCGCGTTCAAAGTTTTCTAAGCGTGACATTACGCAACGGAATCGAAAAAAATAATAAATTTAAAAAATTAATAAAAACCAATACCGTCCGCATAAGATCGATGTGAAAACTTCTATGGCAATTGCACAGTAGTCTGTTTCTCGCTTGCTCGGCTCCCCCGAATTTATCCGAATAGCGTTTCACCTTGGACCGTGACGGATCAGACTCGTTCACTGGCCAGCAATTGTATACACGGTGCGATCAAAGTCTTTTCTTCAATAAATAATAAATCTTTCGCATTGACAATGGATTTTACGGCGCATACAATAGCATAGGCTTCGGAGTCTCTGGCGAACCATCTTGATATTTGCGAGGAAAGGGGGCAGTCAACAATAAGAGCATTTTTCGAGGCAGCATGGCGTGGCACGGCGTGACATAACGGATCCGCGTGAAATATCTGTCGCGCGGGAAACTGTGGAACGCGCGCGCGAGATCGGTTCTAATGCATAAATATACGTGCGCGTGCCAGTGTACAGTGTGTGGACAGTGTGTGTACAGTGTGTGCACGCTCGTTCGTGTGTCGAACGATCTGTTGAAAGCGTGTGCGCGAGTGTGAGTCGCGAAGAAGCCCGAACGAATATCAGTGCGCTGTGATGAGCACTGCTCTCCGTGTTTGCTTGCAGCAAAAAACTGGCGGAACGCGTTTAGTCGCGGCATAGAGTTCGTGTTTTTCGTTTGCCTTTTCGTTTTTTCTGGGCGCGCGATGGATCGAAAGGAGCCTCAGCAGCCGAGCACGTCGGCCGCGCCGGTCTACTGTAGTACCCTGCATCATCGGTTTAACGTAAGTACGATGCGGCTTCGTTATTCGCCACGCTATATCACTTCCGCTCTACATACGGCGTTCGTGAATTATTGGTTGGAGGTTTGTGCGTTCGACGGACTCGTTAAAGGATACCCGCATGAATCATTAACCTGTTGAACAAGTACGCGAAGTTCCCTTCTTACTGGGAAATGTCGGATTAGTTCGAGGAACGAGTTACATCGTGACACCTTGGTGGTTTGATGAAGACTGGTCAAAAACGCGCGGAAGTACCGTAGTACTATCTCCGTAACTATCGCATCCAGTGTCGACAGTTGTCTCCCACGAAGGGTTGCAATTTGCAATCCACAGGGTGTCCCAAAATAAGTGTAACTCCCGGAAATGGGAGGTTCCTTGGGTCATTTGAAGAGACATTTTCCTTTACAAAAATGGTGTCCGCGGCTTTGTATAGGAGTTACAGCAATGCCTTGATTCTTGTTCAGGGGGTGGTATTTGGAGCGAACAGGAATCGCAACCTAGACTTGCTTTTCTGATTTACTGCTGGGTCTACCACTCCGATCGCGTCGAGCGAGACTACAATAGAGCAACGGTGTCGGCGACGGCTACCCTCAGCGTGTGGCCGTCGCCGACACAGTTTAAAGGCCCACGTGTTCTCACAATGTAATGCCAATTCAAAATGCTTTATTTTTCATTATTTTTTTATGAGACTTTCACTGACTTGTTTCTGGTATTATTCTGATTAAAACAAGACCAAACACGATATAATTTGGCCCATATTTATTCTACATGTGAGAAGCATAATTTATAATTCATCGTACATTCAACATATGAAATAGAATATGTTTAAATAAACATAACGGAGGAACGCGGCTCTTTCTTTCCTATACAAAACTTTCACAGTCGATTAAACCAATAAATAAAATTGAAATTATATCGTGTTGGTCTTGCTTTAATCAGAAAAATGCCAGAAATACGTTTTTAAAAGTCCCACAAAAAAATAATAAAAATCAAGATGTTTGAACATTCGATTCGTTGTATCAATGTAGTGGTGTTCACACCGATATATACGGGCCGAGACAGCGTTGACAAGTAGTGGAGTGAGTAGGCCTGAACAAGAATCGGGACCCCCCAAACTGGACAGGAATCGGAACTTTGCTGTAACTCGTCCGTGGTAGCGAAATGGTTAAAACCCCGGACTTTTCCATCTGAAACCTGGACACTTTTAACTAAGTTTTAAGTTAGATTAAAAGACTCACTCTTGCTAAACAGGTTCAGAGGTTACAAATCCCGCGTCTCTCCATAAGGCATAATTGATATGTCCGATATTCTATCTCGTAACAGAAAGGCTGTTGTTCAGTGAAATGTATAAATTGTACATTATTAAAAGAGTTTTAAGTTAGATATAATACGTAAAAGTTTGACATGTAAAAAATGATATGTAAAAATTTGATTTCTGTAAAACCAATGAAGGTAGTTCACTTGATAAGGAAGGTGTTGAAACTGACGTAACCACGCTCTCTGTTAGCAATCGCAAAACTTTATTAAATCCGACTAACTCGGCTTGTACACGACGCGGAGATACCGGAGGCGGAAAACTATCGTACTGATTATGGGGAATCTTGCCGCTTATGGTCTGGAATAGAGTGTCCCTCCGACGCCTTCGAAGGACTATTTAACAGGACCCCGAAAACGGGAAAGAGTGTTTTGGTAACATAGAGAGATATGCTATCAGTGTTGGGCAATAAATAAATTTATTTAAATAAATAATTATTTAAATAATTATTTAAATAACAAGTTATTTGTTATTTGTGTGAAGTTCCAGCTTTAATTTAAAAAAAACTTTCATCGTTCTATTTCATTTCTATCGAAAGTTATTCCTTTTTGAATCGAGTTAGGTCAAGTTTCACCACTGTGCAGCGTCGCTACAACAGCAATAAGAAAGTTCAATTTTTGATTCGGAGGTCTGAACTCGCGTCAGTCTTCCATCTTTTCCGAACTCTTCCACTCTTTGTCTCTCTTTCTTTTGTATTCGCCGACCTGATTCACGCCTGAAACTTTAATTGCTTATTACACGAGAATAATTATAATCGTAATTATATAGTGTTGGGCGTCAATTTTAATTAGAAAAGGGAGACGAATACTATGATAAAATTTTTATTGGAAATTCAAGTAATGAAATCATTATTTAGCTGTTCAAATAAACTAATTTATGAATATTTCAATTGATATATAGCCAAGCAAGATAATATATTAGATGATGGAATAAGTTCGTGTCCGATTTTCATTGATGTCAGAAATTGTACTGCACGGCGGAGTGTAAGAAATTATATAATTACTATTACATATATATATATTTTTTTGCCGGAAAAAGAATGATGACTATATAATTGATTAATAAAGCTATATTCTTTAAAATTTAATAATTCAACTTTATTTTGAAATCAGGCACGAATTTATGTAATCATCCGATGTTATCTTAACATTTTTTAAAGAATTTATTTCGATAATGCTTTCATTTTGTTTATTTATAACTAATCCTTCATCCCCAGTGTGCAATAACGGATTACAAGGAACATGTTAAGCTCCTTCCACTTTCATGGAAGGAAGCATGGGTGATGAGCAATTGCTTAGCTTGCCGCTTAATGATTTATTAGATATACAACAAGATGGTATAATATTAGCGCGGAGTATTTACAAATTAGATGAGTTCTGTACCATGGTTGTCTTAATTCTTTCGAAAATAGCTACGACGTCCTATCCGTATCATAAACCTTGACTAAATTAAATTCATGTAAACTTAGCAGAACTAAGTTCCTTGTAACTACGGAAGTCACGACCGTTGAGGTTGTAATTACCAATGTTTTATAGCTGAAGCTACAATTATCGAGGTTCTGTCGTATTTGTTCCAATTATCGATATATGATTATATGCTGTTTGGATAACTGTTTCTTACTTAGATGTTAATTAGATGTCGAAAACGTATTTTGACTGTAACTTCTTTATTTATAAACCTAGCACAACTTAGCACAATTGAGAAAATTGAAAAAAAAGAAAAGTGAGGGCTACTCAAAAAATCGTTTTTCTCCATTTTTCGAGATTGTTGGTAAGAAAAAGAAAGACGTCAGATCTTCTTGAGCCTTTGATACAAAAGCACGCGTTAACGATTGTATCCCTTTGTTGTTTAATTAATAAAGTTATAGTTTTCTTGTTCATTGTTACAATGTGTTCTTCGGCAAGACGTGGTCGTAGCCTTCGTAACATTGGTGTCAAAAGTGGGATTGCGGGAGATAACACCGCAACGGCATCCACTTCGGGAACAGATGCGATGATGTTGCAAACACTGTGCGAAAGCCTCCAGAGGAACATTTCGGGGCAGTTTCTAGGCTGAGGTTTCCAAAAACTGTAAATAGAAAAATTGTAAAAAGTATAGACCGTCAACGTAGGTAATAAATACCCGACTAGAAATTTAGTTAATCAGGCCTGTTTAGAGCGTTGGTAAATTCGAATTGCTGCTGGCTCAGGAGCAATAAACGCTCTCGATTGTATACGGTATTGTACAGGAAGCACATACGTTCAAGGTTTGGAATGCACAAAGTTCTTACACAAATTAACGTAATAGGTTCATGTAATAAAGTTCAAAAGTTCACAAGAGTTCACAAAAGTTCACAAAAGTTCACAAATGTTCGTATAAAGTTCATAAAGTTCATAAAGTTCATAAAGTTCATAAAGTTCATAAAGTTCATAAAAGTTCGTAAAAGTTCACAAAGTTCATAAAGTTCATAAAAGTTCGTAAAAGTTCACAAAGTTCATAAAGTTCGGATAAAGTTCATAAAGTTCACAAAAAATAATGAAAGGTTCACACCCGAAACGGTAAAAATAGTTCATAACACGGACGACACAACCACTCCGCAATTCTTTAAATTCGCTCTTTTGACACGTTCTATGTTTCGATAACCGATCTATAGAAAACCGCGGTTCGTCCGAATCTCTCAAAAATCCATACAATTCTGCCCGCTATTTCTCCTGTCATTCTCCACCAAAGCTCAGGAAAGGATATATTCTTTGGTGGGGATAAAACAGGGAACCAATCACCAGTTCGGGGCGTAATTCAAAATCTACGGTACGCCTACTAAATTCTGAGATTTCGTTTCTCACTTAGATCTTGTAAATAAAACAGGCCTATGCACAAAGATCCCTTGTTAAAATATCTATCCCCAAACTGGTGTCGTCTTTCCGCTGAGTGTGGGCCTGCGCTGCGTCATTGTCATTGACTGGGGTACGGCTGGTTTATTTTCCCGGTATGAAAGGGGACCCTTAACTTTCAGCCGTACCCAAGTCCATAACTAACTCTAAAGCCAAGGATGCCAATAAATATCTCAAAAGTGACAATGTCTCACTTGAACGCAGCACAGGCCCAGATACAATGTCTAGACGATTCTAGACATGCCGCCCGCCTTGAACGAGTAAAGTTCAAAAACACACAAACAGACAAAGGGTATAATCACACACGAGCGAGTATAATCGAAGGGTTATATGAAATCGATTACAATCCATTGTTGAGTAAGAGATATAAATTAACCATAAAGACTATTACTATTCATAAGAAATGTTGAAGATACTAATACATAGGATAATGTTATGAGATGTCACACAATATTACTCAAACAATATTCTAACTAAAATTAATTAATGATAACTTAAGTAAGCGCAAAGGAATAACTAAACATATCAAACATGATACCATGTACTACTCTTAATTCTAATTAACAATTCTAAAATTTAAAATATTTTTTTTATTTTATTTTTTTTTTTTTTAATGTATATTGTTGTCAAATTATATACGTATTACTATAAATATATATGTGTTATGACAAAATGTATGACGTTTACTATCTCTAAGGGACACATAGAGTTAGAGAAATGCGAAAAATAACAATGAATAGAGAAAAAAAAAAAATGAGAGTGCATCTATGAGTAAAAGGTATTCTGCTGATGTTAAGATTTGGTTAAGGGTTCTTCCTCTCTGTTCCTTGGACTATTGTCGTCATTTAGCATCCTTTCTTTCTCTAGGTTGTCCGCAATTGGCAATATACAGATTTTGGCCATCGGACGTTTTAGAATTCCGTCCCACGTCCGTACTGACACTACCCGTACGATTTTGTCCTTGCCAGGATGAACTTCAATAATTCTGCCCATCTTCCATTTTAGGGGTGGTGCGTTGTCCTCCTTGATTAGGACTAATGTGCCAGGCCCAAAGGATGGACAAGTGTTTGCACGCCATTTTGTTCGCTGCTGTAACTGGTGGAAATATTCTTGATGCCAACGTTTCCAAAAATGCTGTAACATTTGTTGAATATGTTGGTAACGATTCAGTTTGTTAACATTTATGTCTTGGAGATCTGGATGGGGAAGGGCTGTTAATGAGTCGCCAATCAAAAAATGTCCAGGAGTCAATGGATTAAGGTCGGTAGGATCGTCGGATAGGGGGCACAAAGGACGGGAGTTCATGCATGACTCTATCTGTGTTAATAAGGTATATAACTCTTCGTATGTCAACCTTGCATCTCTAATGGTTCGTTTCAAATGATATTTGACTGATTTTACTGCACTTTCCCATAATCCGCCAAAATGTGGGGCATGGGGTGGTATCAGATGCCATTGGATTTGTTTTGTGGACAAATGATCAGAAATTGTATTTTTGAAAGTATCATTTGCCATTAATATTCCAAGTTCCTGTAGTTCATTTTTGGCTCCAATAAAATTGGTGCCGTTGTCCGAGTATATACTTTTACAATTTCCACGGCGAGCTATGAAGCGTCGTAAACAATTTAAAAACGCGTCTGTCGTTAGATCTGCAGCCAATTCTAAGTGTACTGCCTTCGTCACAAAGCAGACAAAGACACACAAATAAGCCTTTGTGGTCACTTTGCTTCGAGTTTTTTCCTTTAATAGAAATGGTCCGGCGTAATCCACGCCGCAGGTATGGAATGGTCGTTGGCAGGTAACTCTTGATGCCGGCAGGTCTCCCATCAGGTGCTCTTGCGTTGTCGGTTTGACACGGAAGCACCTTACACATTTTCGTATTATGTGCTTTACTGTTGTTCTACATTGTGTTGGCCAATAGAGTTTTCTAAGGGACGCCATAACGGCTTGTGTTCCTGCATGTAACAGTCTTTTATGTTCGTATTCAATTAATAGTTTTGTGAATGGATGTTTTGATGAAAGAATGAGTGGAAATTTTTCTTCATATGGAAGTTGTGAGTTAGATAGACGACCTCCTAGACGCAGAAGTTCACCTTTATCAATAAATGGATTTAATGCCTGAATTACACTGTTTTTGCTTATGGGTTTTTTATTATTCAAACAGTGTATCTCTTGAGCAAAGGATTGTCTTTGAGATATTTTTAGCAATATCATCTTTGCATTTTCAATTTCCGATACAGTTAACGGTGGGATATGATTTAACTCCGGAGTTATAATTGGTTGCTTTGAGAGATGCAATTTGACGTTACGTATAAATCTTAAACAATAGGCCGTGACTCTTATTAAACGAATTAGGCTTGAATATTTTTCAAACAAATGAAAGCTAGTGTTCATGGTAATTAGAGATACGGTTGTTTCTTTCGTCTCAGGAATATCATTTAAGTTTATTGTAGATTTCGGCCAATGTTTGCAATCGTTAATTAGCCATGTTGGTCCAGTCCACCAATACTTGTTTTTAATAATACCTTCGGAGCAAGTCCTCGCGAAATTGCATCTGCAGGATTGTCTCCTGAAGATACATGATTCCAGTTGCTGTTAGTTAGATTCTGTATTTCAGCAGTCCGATTTGCAACAAAGGTCTTCCATTTGTTACTAGGAGCCCTTATCCATGCAAGCGCAATCATTGAGTCCGACCAATAATACTCTGCGTTTATCTGTAAATTTAGGGATGATCTTACCTTTGCTATTAATTGAGCTAAGACTAATGCACTGCATAGTTCCAGGCGTGGTAATGATAATTTTTTTAAAGGTGCGACCCGGCTCTTTGCACATAACAGTTTTACTTCACATTGTCCGTTATTGTCCCGTGATTTTACATAAATACATGCACCATATGCAAGTTCTGAGGCATCGCAAAATCCGTGTAATTCGATATATTTTGGAGAAATACAAATTACATGACGAGTAATTGAAAGTTTATTTAGCTCCGGCAACTCGTCGCGAAATTGTGTCCATTTTGCCATTAATTCTCGTGGTAATGACTGGTCCCAAGAAAGGTTGGACAGCCATAATTGTTGCATAAACATCTTTGCAAGTACTGTTGTTGGACCTATAAGTCCAAGAGGATCAAATATTCGCGCAATTTCTGCCAATATCGTCCGCTTCGTTAATTTCGCCTGTTCTGGTGGTTTAATGAGAAAATTGAGTGTATCTGTGTGCGGATTCCACAGTAAACCCAATGTTTTTGTAATCTTATCCGAAGCTATGGTTATCGAGTCCGATTGTTCATTAATAGGTTCTGAAATCCGTGAGTCATTCGAAGCCCATTTATGTAATTCAAAACCAGCTTCCCGTAACACATTGGAAATGTCCCTTTTTATTGCTAATGCCTCTTGAAGATTATTTGAACCCGTTAGAAGATCGTCTACATAGAAATCCTTCATGATAATCTTGCTAGCTATTGGAAAAATAGAAGCACATTCTTCTCCTATCCTTTGTAATGTGCGTGTCGCTAAAAATGGTGCGGATGCTGTTCCATAAGTTACCGTATTTAATTCGTACGTTTTTAGTGGTAAGGAGTCATCAATTCTCCACAAAATTCGCTGAAATTTACGCTGAAGGGGT
The DNA here is from genome assembly GCA_963971365.1 of Lasioglossum villosulum. Taxonomy (NCBI): domain Eukaryota; kingdom Metazoa; phylum Arthropoda; class Insecta; order Hymenoptera; family Halictidae; genus Lasioglossum; species Lasioglossum villosulum. Next base: position 12,802,096 of record OZ020499.1, read on the forward strand.
GTAATCAAAATCTGTCTGTACATTTTTTGTATGTCAGCAGAAATAACATACTGATGGCTCCGGAATCTTAATAAAATCGAAAATAATTCGTCCTGAACAGTTGGGCCAATTCGTTGGGTATCATTGAGAGAAGTTCCTGTCGTTGTTTTGGCTGATCCATCAAAAACGACACGAAGTTTGGTGGATGTACTGTCTAATTTTATTACTGCATGATGTGGCAAATAATAATTCAATTCATAAGTTTCAATTGAAGACGAGATTTCAGTCATGTGACCAAGAGATTCATATTCCGTCATAAAGGCTATATAATCTTGTTTTAAAGATGGTTGTTTATTTAATTTCCGTTCTAGATTATAAAATCGTTTCTCTGCCAACCATCTCGAATTTCCTAAATTTCCTAATTTGTCATTAAATGGAATGCTTACTATGTATCTTCCGTTTGAATCACGCGTGGTGGTGGTTTGATAATATCTTTCGCATTCATCATGCTGATTTACAATTATCGATGTATCGTAGCAATGTTCAATTTCCCAAAATTTCTTCATTTCCGATAGTAAACTATCATTCGATACCAAATTGCAAGCTAGTGTAAAATTTTTCGATGAGTTCCGAATTTTAGCATAGTTCAGTTTGCCGGCGAAAATCCATCCAAGTTTTGTGTATCTGAAGAGGGGATCAATTCCATTAGTCCTATTTTGTTCGCTATTGAATAGATCCCAGAACAGTTCACCGCTAATTAGTAAATCAATTTCTCGTGTTTCATCGAAATTCGGATCTGCGAGCTTTATGTTGTGTGGAATTGAAATTTTCGTTCTATTGATGTAGAAATTCGGCAAATCTTCTGTGATTTTTGGAATTATTAAACACGAGAGTGACGATGAAAATTCTGTATTTCGTGAATGTAATTTAATGGCGGTTATCTGCGATACGCCTCCAGTTCGCTGTCCAATTCCCGAAATAGTTGCATTTGTCTGGGTAGGTAATAATCTTAATCGATTGCAAAAATTTGTGGTTATAAAACTGGCTTGCGAGGCAGGGTCTAGGAGTGCTCTGCATTCATGTCTTTTTCCGAAATTATCTTCAACTAATACTATCGCTGTCCCTAAGACCACGTGCGAAAGCTGATGAGACGTTGAAAAATTTGTTTGCGCCAAGCTTACGGTGTTATTGGTTGATGTTGAGGGTTCAACTCTATTATTAGCTTTCGATTCTACAAAATATGACGTAGCGTCTGTATGTAATAATGTATTATGTTTTTTGTTACATTTTTTGCAACCACTCCGTGTACAGTTCAAGTTCTTGTGGCCTGGATGTAAACAATTAAAACAAATGCCAGCTCTTGTGACCTGATCAATTCGTTCAGAATGAGATAAATTTCGAAATTTCTCACACATAAAAACAGAGTGGTTTCCGTTGCAAATTTTGCACGCGTTTTTTGAAACTCCTAAACATGCAACAGTAGTTTTGTTAAACCGCGGGTTATGAAATTCTTCTGCCTTTACTTGATAACGTGGAGTATAAAAACTGTCTGCTCTTATTTGAGGTCTTGAAGAGACTCCCCTGTCTGTCCCAGATTGTGCTAAATATTTTGATTGTCCCTCTAAGAATCCCATCATGTCATTTAATGATGGTTTTGTTGCAATTTTTAAGATCACCTTTTCCCATTCCCGCTTTGTAAAACCATCTAGCTTGGTTGATAGTAAGTGTATAATTAAGGTATCCCAATGCTGTGTTGGTTCTTGCAAGGAGTTAAGAGACTGTAAATGATTGTTACAATCGTCAATCAATTGGCGAAGTGCACGTGCAGAAGTTTTTATAATTTGTGGAAGGTCGAATAGTGCTTTCGTATGATATCGAATTAAACCTTGCGAATCCTCATATCTATTTTTTAACGTTGCCCACGCTATCGCATAATTATCTTCTGAAATTCCTAATGCCCTTATGGATCTTGCCGCTTCGCCTTTCAAGGTAGAATTCAGGTAATTAAATTTTTGTATGACGTTAATATTAGCGTTCTTGTGGATAAGTGAGTCGAATGTGTCTCTAAATCTAATCCAGTCCCCATATGCTCCGTCAAACGTCGGTAATTGTATGACAGGTAGTTTGACCGGTAATTCAGGTTGTGTCGACAATGTCTGTGAATATGAGTTTCCGTTTTGTATTGAGTGCGATGGCTGACAGATCTCCAACCGAGCTTTAACTGATGTAACAATACGATAATACAATTTGTCAAAGTTGTCCCGTTCAGTTTCATGGCTAGCATCTTCACCAGAATCCTCAGTATGAATTTCTATTTTGCTTTGTACTTCATCAAATTTGTCAGCTAATGGTAAAAAACGATCAAATCTTTCTCGTAATTCTGGAATACTATCGTCAGTCTGATGGGATTCAAAATAATTTTTAAACCGAGTCAGTTTACATTTAATTGATTTGCGTTCAGAGAGCAAAACCTTTAGAGAAGCCATTGTTAACCAGTCAGTGATGCACGCAAGTAATATATGGAACGGACTCACAGAAAGATGACGACAATTTATGGCAGTTCAGTAGTTCTCTTTCAATCAATGGTATGCCACAGCAGATGTCCAGTAGATCAGCGCGTGCCAACAGTAGCACAAGGTGAGCCCAGAGTAGCAGGTAGTCGATGAGGTTCCAACTCAGAGGGTGCTCCAACTGCAGGTGCAGCCGTACAGATGTTGTAAAGATATCCGGCTCGAAGGACCAATGTTTAGAGCGTTGGTAAATTCGAATTGCTGCTGGCTCAGGAGCAATAAACGCTCTCGATTGTATACGGTATTGTACAGGAAGCACATACGTTCAAGGTTTGGAATGCACAAAGTTCTTACACAAATTAACGTAATAGGTTCATGTAATAAAGTTCAAAAGTTCACAAGAGTTCACAAAAGTTCACAAAAGTTCACAAATGTTCGTATAAAGTTCATAAAGTTCATAAAGTTCATAAAGTTCATAAAGTTCATAAAAGTTCGTAATAGTTCACAAAGTTCATAAAGTTCATAAAAGTTCGTAAAAGTTCACAAAGTTCATAAAGTTCGGATAAAGTTCATAAAGTTCACAAAAAATAATGAAAGGTTCACACCCGAAACGGTAAAAATAGTTCATAACACGGACGACACAACCACTCCGCAATTCTTTAAATTCGCTCTTTTGACACGTTCTATGTTTCGATAACCGATCTATAGAAAACCGCGGTTCGTCCGAATCTCTCAAAAATCCATACAATTCTGCCCGCTATTTCTCCTGTCATTCTCCACCAAAGCTCAGGAAAGGATATATTCTTTGGTGGGGATAAAACAGGGAACCAATCACCAGTTCGGGGCGTAATTCAAAATCTACGGTACGCCTACTAAATTCTGAGATTTCGTTTCTCACTTAGATCTTGTAAATAAAACAGGCCTATGCACAAAGATCCCTTGTTAAAATATCTATCCCCAAACTGGTGTCGTCTTTCCGCTGAGTGTGGGCCTGCGCTGCGTCATTGTCATTGACTGGGGTACGGCTGGTTTATTTTCCCGGTATGAAAGGGGACCCTTAACTTTCAGCCGTACCCAAGTCCATAACTAACTCTAAAGCCAAGGATGCCAATAAATATCTCAAAAGTGACAATGTCTCACTTGAACGCAGCACAGGCCCAGATACAATGTCTAGACGATTCTAGACAAGGCCGTTAGGTCCACATTAGGCTAGCCTAATTTTGCGTTAGGCCCTAGTGGGGCAGCCCCATTGGGCACGCATGCGGAATGTAACGCAGTATTTGATCACTGCCTAATTGGGAAAGCCGTATGAGGCCCGCATTGGGCAACCCGTGTTAGGGCCACATTAGGTTTTCCCAAAGACTATCCAATGAGGCAAACCGCATTAGGTGCACATTAGGATATGTCTGTTAGGCCGTAGTGGGGCAGCCCCATTGGGCAGGCATGCGGAATGTAACGCAGTATTTGATCACTGCCTAATTGGGAAAGCCGTATGAGGCCCGCATTGGGCAACCCGTGTTAGGGCCACATTAGGTTTTCCTAATGACTATCCAATGCGGCAAACCGCATTAGGCAACATTAGGATAGCCTTATTAGACCCTCTGTTAGGAATGCCCAACCTAGGCGGCACTCGGCAATCCCCATTTGGACCACGTATGGCACCTGTTAGGAATGCCTAACTTAGGCGTACACCACTCTTTCCGCATTAGGCCCATGTATGGCAACTGTTAAGGAATGCCCAACCTAGGCGTGCACTCGGCAATCCCTATTTGGACCACTATGGCACCTGTTAGGAATGCCTAACTTAGGCGTACACCACTCTTTCCGCATTAGGCCCATGTATGGCAACTGTTAGGAATGCCCAACTTAGGCGTACCCCAATGCTTTCCGCATTAGGCCCGCACTCGTCGTTAGGCATGCCTAACTAAATTTCTAGTCGGGTACTATAAGAATCCGTAATATATGCATATAAGATGCTATCGAGTCATGTTGGAAATTTTGTTTAAGAAAAACTCACAGTCCGTTGCCCTGTCAAAAGTATTAAATTTATTATAACCAAGCTATTTACAGTATTTACATTATTTACATATGGCCTTATTCACCTCTCAAAAGAGAAACGACATTTAAGTTTCTTCCATTTTTAAATTTCCCTTTCACAATCTTCCTATTGATTATTTTTATTATTCTCTCTCTCGTCTTTTTGCCACTCTTACTGTCCACGTGGTTACCTTCTCTAATCCTCTCTACTGTACCGATCTTTCTAGACCCGGCGTCATGCCGCCAAATTTGATTTAAGGAAATATATTTTCCTTACATGCATTTTTGACAGATAGAAATCCGAAAAGGAGTTAAACTTTGTTGTAAAATGTAATCGAAATAGTCTTGATGAGGGAAATTGCAGTTATAAAAGTTTCACTGTAGTCTTTCCTATAAAAGAACGTGCCCAGGCCACTCCGGCAGTCGTAATAACTGTCCATGCCACGCGAATTACTTCAGGTTCATAACATTCGGATGGTCGGCGTGAGGTGGACAGTTATAGTGATCGGCGCTGTTCCTTGGGACTATTATTTCTAGGAAGATTTTAACTTAATATAGAAATGCAAAAAATGTGAAGACTTACAGAAAAAGTAACTTGGGAATATTATATATTATCATATAGTTTTGTAAATCGTTTGTAGACCTACCTTTATTATTACATTTTTAAAATTTTTTTTTTTATTGAAAGCTTAATTGGAACTCCCCATAGGGGGTTATAAAGCTATACATTAGTAATATACATTTTATATTTAAACATTAACAATGTACATAACTATTTAGTTTTAACTATTTACTTGTTAACTAATTAACAATTAAGTACATAACTTTAAATCTTTAAATTACATTGCTTGAATAACTTGAAAAGAAAATAACATGCCTCAATATTCGGTTCACAAAGCAACGATCTGATATTTAAACGTGGAAACAAATTGAGCTTCCTTAATTTTTTCATGAAATCAACTCTTTGTGATTCCAACAAAGTGCATTGCCAAAATGATATGGTTAAGGTCTTGAACCTCATTGCCGCAATTACACTTGGAATCATCTATTACATGTAGTCGTGAAAGAGATGCTGCAAGATGATAATGATCTGCTCTACAACGATTGAATGTTACAATAAATTCTCGTGATAAACATTATAAAAAAGTACGGAAGTGTATGCTTCGAATTCGGATGAACTTTTCGTGGTATCTAATGCGAAAATTTATATTTTTGCATGAATAATTGCTTAATTTCAGTAAAGGATGCATTCTCCACTTTTCGATGCGTCAAAACTAGATTTTCGAATGTTTCCAGGCTGTGCACCCGAGGTTCCCATCCCGTCAGGCTATAAAAATCATGTTCCTTTATCAGGAGATTCATTATGAGCTGAAAAGCATAGGCAACGTACGTCGCTTTATAAACGCACGCCACTTTAAAAGCACTTCATACCGTCAGCAGCAGCAGATAAGTTAAGACGTTCGCGTCGTGAAGCAAAAAGTCCTCCCTTATCAATCCCATAAAACGTTCCCCGTGTCGGGTCATACTTCCGCCTCTGGCCTTCTGTTCGATAACTCGTTTCCTCGTCGGCCGTAATCCCCTCGAACCGAGGGAGACAATCGAAAGCTCGCTCCGCAATCTTTCGTGACCCAACGGAATGGTCGTTTCAAGCCGTATCGAGCCGAGGTAAAAAGAGGACCGCTGCCTTTGAGGCTCTCGCAAAACGAATTTCACGCGAATATTGTGCAACCGAGAAGCTGAGGACGCGTGGTTGTTCACGGTCGCGGTCTTCCGCGAATAAATCCAAAGGCCATGGAGGAAGTCGTCGTCCGGTCCCCAATAATTCCGTTTTTCCCATGCTTCGTTCACCCCTTTGCGGGCCACAAACGCGATAAGGGTCACCTGTTATACTCATATTCCAAGATAAAATGCTAACGCCACCGTAAACTATTATTTAAATAGATTTCATGATCGTATTACTTACTTAAACTACTCACAAATTTTTATCCAATTCCTCCTGCAACATTACAATGTTTTTCTAAATTTTTCTCATCAACCTTTTCAAAAAAATGTAACGGCTAATTTTCTATATATGTATTTCCATTCTCCAAAAAAAATTAGATTCATATCTATATGTATAAAAATGGATGTTTGTATATAGATATGATTAATAGACTTCGATACTGTTTGACCGATCAACATGAAATTTGGCACATATACGTATCTTTTCATGGAGAAGGTTTTTACGCTACTCATTTTGTTGTAACTCGCCGCTGTAGATGGCGCATCAACTTCGAACACGAGGTATTTTATACTGCGAAACACGTTTGGACACGTTCGGACACGTTCAAGGTCAAGTCTTCCTGGGAAAAGCATGCACGTGTCATATTACATACTGCGAAAACTCCCCTCCCCCACGCCTATGAATGAGCTTTGCATCTTTCAAGTCTATATTCATTATTTGAACTATTATTTCAACAATAAATTGTTATTGATCAATTAATAATGTTCCCCAGGGTTATCATCTACATCTATATACAGGGTCATCCGTTTTTAAACGGACAAACGTAAACCAGCTATAAAGAACCCCAAATGGAACAAGTTTTACCCCTGCCACTTTTTTTGTTTCGGCCTTGATTTCTAGAAAATTGTAAAAAACCATAATTTTTTTAGTTCACATAAACTTGAATATCTCGGGACTCCAGTGATGAATCTTGATGATTTTTTCTTTGTTGTGTTGAAAATAAACAGGAGCATCTTTTTTTTGTTCCCAAAATTTTTTTGTATGATCTTCGAATCTTGGTTTTTTCTGGATCGGACTGTAGCTATCTGAACGGTTCCAGGATGCATGACTTCAAAGGATGATATTTTCTTGGAATAAACGTGCTAAAAAAACAAAAATATTTTGTTAACAAAAAAGATGCCCCTATTTATTTTAAACCAAACAAAGGAAAAATCATCAAGATTCATCACTGGAGTCCCGAGATATTCAAGTTTATGTGAACTAAAAAAATTATGGTTTTTTGCAATTTTCTAGAAATCAAGGCCGAAACAAAAAAAGTGGCAGGGGTAAAACTTGTTCCATTTGGGGTTCTTTATAGCTGGTTTATGTTTGTCCGTTTAAAAACGGATGACCCTGTATATATAAAAATGGATGTTTGTGTAACATACTTACGATCAAAATCCAAATTCTTCTCACATTTAGCACGGGCGAAGCCGTGTCGAGGACTGCTAGTTTAATATAAATGTTAACGTTGCTGTTATTAAAATCAAGAAAAATGATCAAAAGTTGTTTTAATTCATACACCGATGAAAGATGCAATTTTTGTTCGGTGACTTGGCAAAACTCGCACGTTTTTAGATATTCCACAAGAAAGAAATTTTTACAGTTTCTGTACTGTCTGAGGGGTGATTTTAACCCCTATAATCGTGATATGGCTGAACGACAAACAGGTTTGTTTGCGGATGAATAATACCACTCGCACACAAAGTTTCATACTTCCCTGGATTTCCAGATTCCCCAACTTTTCCTGTAAGATATGAAAACTTTTCAAGTGTGCTATCATTCCTTTCCACTGAGCACAGTTGCTGTTTACCTTTCTTTGTGCGATTTTACTGGGATTTGTTGAACGTTCTTACTCTTTTTACGGAGATTAGGTATTTAGGGAACGTCCTTCATATCATATATTTTTTCCACAATTGTGATCATATTATTAAGGGTAGAAAAGAATTATTAAATTTTTTAGGGTGGAAATTGCAAACAACCCTTCGAGTGACCACTTTCAAAAAATTCAACAACAATGTTCTGTTATCTATCTAATATATACAAAAGTTTCAAGATGGTCGGAGGGATGGAACATAGTTAAATATTGTAAAACAAATGAAATTACGCCAGTATAATGATTTTGAGTTTAGGATTGAGCGATTGTGGGAGACCCAATAAAGAAACCGAATGAGTATAAGCGATAGTCGTAGCCTGAATATCTTAGAATCAATACTAAATACGTACAATCACTACTAAAATCTTCCACTAATAGTATTCCTACATTATAATTGCGTAATTTCATTAGTTTTTCAATATTTAACTATGTTCCACCTCTCCGACCATCTTGAAACTTTTGTATATATTAGATAGATAACAGAACATTGTTGTTGAATTTTTTGAAAGTGGTCACTCGAAGGGTTGTTTGCAATTCCCACCCCTAAAAAATTTAATAATTTTTTTCTACCCTCCATAATATGATCACAATTGTGAAAAAAATATATGATATGAAGGACGTAAGTACGAGTATTTTCGTATTTTTTTAATCTGAATATCTTAATTAACAACCGAGAAAAAAAATGATAAAGTTAAGGGTATTTACCCTCATATAATCCTTATATGAAACTTTTGTATATACTAGATAGATAACAGAACATTGTTGTTGAATTTTTTGAAAGTGGTCACTCGAAGGGTTGTTTGCAATTTCCCATTACGGGTTACAAAGAGTCCCGTTCCCTTTACAATTTAGTTTCGTTTTAACTTTCTGCCTAATCTATTAGAATCTATCAAAATATAAAAATATAAAAATATAAAAATATAAAAATATAAAAATATAAAAATATAAAAATATAAAATATAAAGCAAAAATAAAAGTTAATTATAATTCTAATTCTATTTTGTATCTAAATGCAGCTTTTATAATTTCTCGTTTCAACAATGAGAACATAAGAATAAAAACCTATAACCTTCCTGTGCAAACTTTGGTAACTAGAAGACATTGTAAAAGTAAATACTTTACCACGAGACAGCACTCATCAGAAAAATCTTAGTCGTACAATGCAGTATAAAAGTGAGTCAATAAGAAAACTGAACAAAGATAATTTAAAAAATCATTTTCGTTAGGTTAGAGTACGAAACTCGAAATAGCAATGATGTTATTCTCTGTAATTTACGTACGTAACTTTTATGTAACTTTTCCTACGCGAACACGACCAAATGTACAGGTACCGTAGGCGTGCGAACATTTTGTGGAGGAGTGTACCGGCCTTTGACGTTCTTCATCTTCTTTGGCAAGCCGCTCTTTTCCCGGGACAAAATAGAAGAGGATATTAACCACGTCAATGAAAATCTTCTTGCCAAAAACCGTCCGAGGGCTGCACCGTAACCGGGAAACCGGCGAGTTTTTCCTTCCCCTTTGGAAACGTTAGCCCGTTTTAAAGGGATATGCCTTTGTTGCGACCGTAATTCTCCCTTCTGTCGGCCCTCCTTCACCCTAGCGTTTCTTCTCGCGTTTTCGCTCGCGTAAAAGCGACCGTCCACCCCGGCAACCTTTTTCCTGGCCCGCGTATCACGTAATGCAACTTTCTTATGCCACGTTCCGCGAGCGTGTCTCGTTATTTTCGCAACCCCGCGATCGTTAGTTCCGCTGAGCGAGTTACTGGAACAGGAACCAGCCCCGGGACCCTGCTCGTATATTTTGCCCGGGAGATGTTGACTCGAACCAGATTTGCATTAATTGCCGATAAATCTACCCAGCTCCTCTGAAGGTACTTGACGGTGTCGCGCGAGACTCTGTCCAGGGTACACCGAATTTAATACTCCTTTGAGTAATTGGTGAGGTTGCGCGACTTCATTGCGTGCTGAGAAATTGTCGCATCGTTTCAAACTATTTTACAACGCTGCAGCCGACGAAGCAACTCGGTTCAGAATTTCAGAAATAAGCTGTCCTTTCCCACTTTGATTCTAAGAAACTGCGGGGTTTTCTGAAATGTTCCGGATAATTTAATTCGTTTCCAACAGAATTATACAGCGTCTGTCGAGAATGTACTTCCTTGAAAGAGGCGACTCCCGAGATCATTTGAAATAACTTTTTCCTTTCTGAACATGTACACATTAATTACACACACTGATCGCATACACAAGTACAACTGAGCAACCTCCTACTGGACCAATATGGACCAAAATCTAATCAGCTCTACGTTACGACGGGGCACATCGATTGCATCATTCATCATTCTGATCGCGTTGTTACTTTTTCAGAAAACTTTAACGAAAAATTTGATAACATAAAAACGGCCGTACGCACGCGCGCACACACACACTAACAATTTGATAAAAATAGTCTAAAATGACTCCAATGACCATGGAACGTGAAGATCTGCTAAAAAATCGATTTTCGATTTTCGGGGTAATTACAGTAACTTCCCTATGAATCGGGAAGTTAAAAATATACAATAAAATTTTTCATGCGAGGCTTTATTAACTTCCCGATTCATAGGGAAGTGACTGTAATTACCCCGAAAATCGAAAATCGATTTTTTAGCAGATCTTCACGTTTCATGGTCGTTGGAGTCATTTAAGACTATTTTTATCAAATTGTTAGTGTGTGTGTGTGTGTGTGTGTGTGTGTGTGCACGTAAGGCCGTTTGTATGTTATCAAAATTTTCGTTTACGTTTTCTGAAAAAGTAACAATGCGATCAGAATGATGAATGATGCAATCGATGTGCCCCGTCGTAACTTAGAGCTGATTAGATTTTGGTCCATATTGGTCCAGTAGGAGGTTACTCAACAATAACCAGCTAGTTTTCAAGAGAAACGTCTTTGAATTTTCGTCGGGTACGTACTGTAGTATATGCAGAAAGTAGAATTGGTTGATCATGGTCTGACGCGTCAGACGATTCCTATACAATAGCTCCTGTATTCGCTTCATTTTCAAACTTGATTTTCTCGAAAACGAGTTGTCAAACGAAAAAACGTTATTCCTTTGTTTTCGACTTATTTTTTCATGTCGTATCACCTCCTTTTCGCTTGTAAAACCAGTTACGAAACACCATGTATATAAGTTTATATCAATGAAAGGAATAGTGGGCAAAATTCACGCTTATTAGTTACATTAATTTGTAATATGAATTTGTAATGTATATTTGTAATTCGTTTGTAATACATGTTTACATGGATATGTACACTTGCAAGAAGGTTTGTGTTTCTCAATATAAGATATCCGCAACAAGTCTATATTTCACATCTATGTTAAGTGTTAGGTCAATTAATTTTTGTATCATTATTATCATTGCGCTAATATGGGTCGCGGTAAGTCATTGACTGTTGAGGAGATTGGAAAAATTAAAGTTTTAAATGGAAAAGGCTATTCGAATCGAAAAATTCGGAAAAGAAGTTTTGCAAATGGTCCCAAGAAGACAGATTGTCGATAATTTATAGCACTCACTTGAATCTGTCATTCCAGGGTCATAAACAGCACCATCCACTATATAAAACTGGACGTAAAGTACCCTCTTTTCCTTTTACAATTTGTAACTCCATTAACTCCAGCTGTTGTCGCAATTTGCTGTGCTTGTGAGGTTTTTTGTAGTCATTCTCAGTGTCACGTGCTTCTCGGGAAATCGTGGTGTAATCAGTGTTGGGCAATAAATAAATTTATTTAAATGAATAATTATTTAAATAATTATTTAGGGTCCGGTCGTCATTGATGAGAAGGGCCATGCTACCTAATTGTTGGATTTTTGAGCGGTTTTAAGGCTCGGAGTGAACGTCGGGCCCTCTCACCTTCAGACCTGCAGGGTGCCTCGCCTGCCCATTTAGGCTCCCCCCACTTCGTCATATTCCAGATTGAATATGTCAAGTTTCGAATCCCGTCCCTACTCTGTCTCTGCTAGTCAGAGACTTACCCACTCCCTCCCCAAGATTAGGATAGGCTACTCTGTGATTCTACGTGCTTGCAAATATCAATGGACGCGATCGCGATTGTTTGTCGTTGAGGAGAAGCTGTATATCTCTTGCCGATTACTTACTACTCGCGGTGGGGTAGCGGAGGTCAGACGCTCCAACTTCACCGAAATCTGTCTCTTCGGAGCGTAGATATCAGTTCCATTGTGCTCCTTCCTCTTTGGGTGGGCTTGGCACATTCTGGGAATAATGACTGATTTCTTGGATGTGACCATCATCCTCGGGTCCGGTCGGTGTTCAGCAAATAGCTCCGTCCGCCTGACCTTTCCCTTTGAGGTTTGTTATTCCGTTTTTTTTTACGTCGCATCGCAACGGGACCTACAGTTTTTATAAAGGTGGGTTCCGAACCACCTTGGGCACCACAGTTTATAGAGCACATGGAGTATTTCCAGAGGTGCCGGCGTCGGGGATCGAACCCGCGACCACGGGGTCCGTAGGCGCGCGCTCTACCCACTGAGCCACTGCGGACGCTAACCCTAACCCTATCGCGGGAATCCTCGCAGCAAGGACGGATTTGGCGTCTTCGGACCCGGGCCTCCGGCAATTTGTTGATTTCCCGGGGCCACTGGGAAGGCTGCGAAGTCTGTCGGCAAGGATCCGAGCCGTTCCGGGATTGTTCTCGGCGCAATTCCCGGACGAGGATCGGCAAGATTGGGCTGTTGTACTTCCCGCATTTTCCATATCCTCGTCGGCCTCTCCGGTTGATAAATCCGGGCCCGATCCTGATCCGACCGTCTCGTTCGCAAATGACGTGTTGCGATAGGTACTCCGAGCGTCTCTTCTCGAGACTTTGCTCCAATCAGCGGCAGGAGATAGGTATCGGGTTCCTCATGGACTCCGGCTATTCCTGAAACTTCATGTCGCGCACAGAGGCGCGACATTTAAACGTGACAGCCTTTTTCGTTTACGTATCAGCCGAGGCTGACCCGGTCCTTCGGTTCGGGTTCGGAATGACGCTGGCAAAATCTGCCACGTCACGTAACCGACTCTTTTATGTAACTATTTTGTAACCGAGACTTTAAAAGAGTTAGAGATCCGATGACAGCAGCTTAAACATCGACTATTTTTCCGTTCAGATTTTGCGACGCTTTAATTTTGATCGCTAGGACATGATCATGTTACTGAAGATATAGGTGTCTTACAATTTTGTCACGGAGCAGTTGAGTGGCGGATTTGCCGTGCCATAAAACGCCAGGAAGACCCCCCAAGGATAACGACGGGGTGTTCATCTTGGTTCTAGGATCCCGTACGTGTGCACAGAATCAAAGGAAAATCCCCGACGTTGCCAGATTACCGTTCACCAACCGATCTGTCTTCTGGCACTCAACGCTCTCCTGTTGCGATTCTTGACCATTGAACGAGGAACAGGAACTTTTAGTTCTCTTTATTACGAATAATGGTCAAATGCAATTTTCAGTTCCCGCACCCATAACAATTTCAAATTTTTATTTACACTTTTAAAAAATTTTGTTTAAAAATAGTAAATTCTAGAACTCGAAGGTGTTTGACGTATGAATAGTAATGTTTATGATTTCGGTCTTTACAGAAAATTGTTCTATTGTACAGGGTGACTCACAAATCGCGACCAGTAAAGATTACTCTGTTATTAGCTGTCTAGTCGAAAATGATTTTGTCACATATACGTGGTTTCAAAACAACTTTCATGTGATTATAGCAAATCTTTTGTAAACAAAGTTTAAGAAGCAATTTTTTGCAATCTTTTCGAATTCCCCTCGAAATTCTCTTACAAAATAGGGGTAAAAAAATTATAGGTATATTTGCAAAAAATTGCTTGTGACTTTGAAAAAACATATAGAACAGAATAATAATATCTTAGTATCGATTGTAAATAGGTTTTAAACAAAATTTTTAATGGTATCAGCGCACTGGTTCGATCAAAAACTTATAAGCAAGTGAGTTACAATTATAACTTTCTTAAATTTAAAAATTTATTAAAAAAAGGTTTAGAATTATATTTGCTCCACAGTACTAATAGAAATTGTCGGTTAATTTACAGACGCAAAATTTTATTAATTTCTTGAAAATGATCTAAATATAGATCGAAACGTCGAAATTTTGATTTCGTGATATTTTGCAAATAGTGTAGAAGTAGTTTTGGTCGAACCAGTGCGCTGATACCATTAAAAATTTTGTTTCAAACCTATTTACGATCGATACTAAGATATTATTGTTAAATGGAAACATATTTATTCTTTTAATAATTTTGGCAAATCGAAAGTAATACAAAAATATCGTTAAATTCGTGTCTTAATGTCTGCGTAGTTTTGTCATGAATATCTACCCAGTTTTACCTCATAATTTCTTGTAAGTTTATTACATGTCAAATTAGATCAAGCACGATTAGTGTTCCTGATTTCTCAACATTTTTCATTTCTTGAGAAATGAGAAATGAGACTATATTTCTCGAGAATTCTCTAGAATTTAAAAAATTTTTATATAAAACAGAGTTTTAGAATTTGATATAATCACGTGAAAGCTCTCTTGAAACCATGCTATGCCTGTTATACACATGTTTGACCGGACTTCTAATAACAGAGTAATCTCTACTTATCACGTTTCGTGATTCGCCCTGTATAGGGTAAACTGTACTATTGGCACTGCAGTAGTTTTATTATCACTTTTGATTTAAACGGCAAATATCAAGAATTCCTTCTGTAGAAAATCATTTTATATTGCTTCTTATTTATATTTCAAAGCTGGACGACCACAGTGCACTGTAAATAGTATTTAATTGAAATTTTCGTTACGAGAAAGTATACTTTATCTCTTTGTCATTCAATTTCAGACTGTACTGCAGATGTAATAAGTGCCTATATGTTTAATTATAAAACATATAGTCTGTTTAATGGATACCTCTTACTGTGCCAATGACAGTACTATTTGTCTTACCATTGTTATTCACCGAATATATTTTATAATAAAAGATTTATAACTCGTAAAACTGTTTGATTTTGCTGAAAAATCGCTATTAGCTTATAATAGTATCAAGTTAAGCACGTTTAAACATTTCAAAAAAAGATGAGAAGACTTTTACTACGATTTTGGCTTGGGGTGCGAAATCTTACACAGTTTACGACTATGTAAGTTGCTTCGGTAGCGCAGATGGCAGCGCGTAAGTCTCATAATCTTAAGGTCGTGAGTTCGATCCTCACCCGGAGCAATTTTTTTTTTGCATTTGAAATAGTTTTTCTTGTTTCAGAAACATTTATATGTAAGATGTACATAATTTAAACAATACAGGGTGAATCACGAATCGTGATCACTAGAGATTACTCTGTTATTAGCAGTCCGATCGAAAAGGTTTTTATCAGCTTTTGTATGGTTTCAAGAGAACTGTAACGTGATTATAAAAGATTTTTCGTCAAGTCCTTTTTTTATATTTTTTCAAGGTCACGTTCAACTTTTTGCAAATAAAAATATAATTTTTTATGCCTATCTGTTAGAGGATTTCTAGACGGATTCAGGAACGTATCATAACATTACAAAGATTACAAAAAATTGCTATCTTAACTTTTTCTATAAAAAAATTTGGTACACACGTGAAAGTTCTTTTGAAGCCATGTATATGTAATAAAAACATTTTCGATCGGACAGCTAATGACATAGTAATCTCTACTTACTGATCACGACTCGCGATTCACCTGGTGTGTGTATTAGAATGTCCCAGGATTGTTGGTACGGACATGGGATGATTAATTAATCTTGAAATAATGTTATCGGCGCAACGATTGCGATCTATTTTTACAAAAATATAGCTATTTTACAATATATCCGACGTTTCGGTTCTGATTTGAACCTTTTTCTAAAAAGAAAAAGGGATTGGGGATGAGATGATTAATATGTGCAAAAATAAGTAAACACGGTAATTAAATTCTTCAACGATGCGTCACGTTACTTTGAATTGCTATTCGACGTAGTATACAGGGTGTCCCAAAATTCCTCCGACACCCGAAAATGGGAGGTTCCTTGGGTGATTTGAAGCGACATTTTCCTTTACAAAAATGGCGTCCGCGGCTTTGTTTAGGAGTTATTAACGAAAAACACGGACCAATTAGAGCGTGATTTAGAGATGCGATGACACGTTCGGCCAACTGATAGTTGGCGCGTCGGGCCGACTGTGCTAACTCGCGTCTAGGTCGCGCTCTGATTGGTCCGTGTTTTTCGTTAATAACTCCTACACAAAGCCGCGGATACCATTTTTGTAAAGGAAAATGTTGCTTCAAATGACCCAAGTAACCTCCCATTTTCGGGTGTCGGAGGAATTTTGGGACACCCTGTATACTAGCTGCGACCTCTGAGCTATTGAACGTCTGCTATTTTTTCTGATTCCCATTCTTGACCGGCACATCCGATATA
The DNA here is from genome assembly GCA_963971365.1 of Lasioglossum villosulum. Lineage (NCBI taxonomy): Eukaryota > Metazoa > Arthropoda > Insecta > Hymenoptera > Halictidae > Lasioglossum > Lasioglossum villosulum. Next base: position 12,818,705 of record OZ020499.1, read on the forward strand.
CAAAGATGGTCCGAAATTTCGCTGGGAAGAATACTCGATCTGCGAGCCATAAATTTCCGCAAAAGCAATGATCATTTATAGCTGGCCAAGACAGTCCCATGAATTATATCTCTGCCAGCTGAAATATGTGACGCGTCGTTTTATTTAGCGGAACCGCGTGAAATACGTTCTACAATCTCGGTCGTGTGTATCGACCGTATCTCCTGATCGTCGGCTGCTTTCACCCCCAACTCTGACGAGAGTATTGTGCGCGAATGAGACAGGGATCTGTGGCTTCTTAAGGGGGTACGGTACCCATGGATCTAGTGTATATATCAGTGTAACCAACCTCCACGCTGAAAAACAGTTTGGCAACAGTGATGAACATACATTTGTATCAATCTAGCGCTAATTAAACTAAGTTTCGCTATCAGTACAAGTTTTTTTCTTTTTGTCAATATCTTGACCGCACTGCATGCAATCTTCCTCTTTCGAATGAGCCCTCACTCAGCTCAAAATATAATCGTTTGAGGTCGTGAAACGTTCCCGCGTAAACCCCTGTTTTGGCCCAAAATCTAACTAGATTTTGGACCAAAAACAAGGGTTCACGGGAACACACTTCTCGTCCTCATACGATTATATTTTGAGGACGTGAAACGTTCCCGCGTAAACCCCTGTTTTGGCCCAAAATCTAACTAGATTTTGGACCAAAAACAAGGGTTCACGGGAACACACTTCTCGTCCTCATACGATTATATTTTGAGCTGAGTGAGGGCTCATTCTAAAGAGGAAAGTTAAATGAAGCGCGCGTGGGTCCAACTTTAATTATATTATGTTTATATCTAGTAATGCGAGTGTCCAAAGTAGGGAAAACAAATGAAGAAAAATTCCGGAAATTTTCCTCTTTAGAATGAGACCTCACTCGGATCCATTAATAGCAATAAAGATATTGATGAAAAGAAAAAATCATGTGCGTGGAAACCAAGCGCGGCAGAAGTGAAACTTATTTCTTATTAGGTATAATAATTTATCTGTATCTATACTTAGTAAGCAATAAGTTTCACTTCTGCCGCGCGTGGTTTCCACGCACATGATTTTTTTTATTCTGTTCCACACACGGTAGGTTTTTTTAGCTATTAGCAATAGCTGATAAGCTATATATCTATGTAAAATAAAATATTTATTTAATTTTAAAGCAGTTGCACGTGGTGTCGTAACATAACCATATATTTTTTATTTTTTTATTTTACATGTAATTTTGTAATTTACATACATACCTCTGGTTTTTTAAATATACAGGGTGTTCGACTACAGGTGGGAGAAAATTTAAGGGTTGGTTCTTAACGATGATATAAGACGAAAATGAAGAATAAAAAAAATTGCGATTTCGGCTTCGTTATTTAGCTATTAACTACGCGACACTCGCGTATCAAGTGACAGATGCATGCATACCTTGATTCTCATTTGGGGAAAATTATTAATAAATTATTTGATTTTAATATTTTAGTAAATTTCATTAATTATAAATTTTTGCCAGCGAGGTGAAAATGTTTAACAAATCGTTGGACAACATTGAACTCTTTGACGTACACAATGTACACTTTTTTTTTAGTCGAGCACCCTGTATATATATATATATTATATATTATATATTATATATATATTATATATATATATATATATATATATATATATATATATAATAATTATATTAATATATAAATTAACAATTTAAGTGAAACTTCTTTGCTGAGGGTAACAATTTTCTGATGTAACGGAAGTCGAATGTCGAGTTGGTGCGAAAATTTAAACTGAGAATGAACGGAGAGAAATAATTTCTACCCCGACGGGATTCGAAACCCGGTCTACCGATTGGTAGTTCAACTACTTAACCACGACAGCACATGCAGTCACGTTTTTATTTTTATTTTATTGAAGTGTTTTATTGAAGTGATTATTTTATTATTATACTAATGTGTGTTTTTTATTATTATATATATATATATATATATATATATTATAAAATTATGTAATAAATATATATTATAATATATATAATAAAATTATTTCTCTCCGTTCATTCTCAGTTTAAATTTTCGCACCACTCGACATTCGACTTCCGTTACATCAGAAAATTGTTACCCTCAGCAAGGAAGTTTCACTTCAATTGTTAATTAAAAGCAGAAACAAATTCTTATTTGGTTCCAGTACCTTCCATATTCCATTAACAAAATGTTGATCTGATTCCATTATCTCGTATAATTGATGAAGTAAATTTTTATTCGGTTCTACTATCGTGTGTAATCGATGAAGAAAATATTTTCGATTCCTGTACCTTGTATAATCGATAAAGAAAATTTTAATTTTGCATAAACACCCGCAGTCTAACCACAGTTTATAGAACAGGAGTGAAGCTTTTAATCACGTGTCGGCGTGGAGTCGTCGATGACGTGTTCCGTCGTCTACCAGAGAGGAATTTCATCAGGAACACGCCTATCAATGGCTATCAGTAGAATCGATCTGACCAGTGTCAGACCGGGGTCAGTAGAACATCCTCGTAATAAAACCGCCGCGACATCCTCGATGATCGATCCACGGTCGACTCGGCGCAAATCTCGCGGAGGCAAGCCAGGATAAATTTGATCCAAATATTTTCGCTCTAAAATTGGAAAAGCTTAACTGTTGCTCCAACCCTCGACCGAGTAAACATCTCTCGAATACTATCCGTTGACAGTTTCCGTGACTCGACGAGAAACGAGAGAGAGAGGGAGAGCGGGCACAGTGTTCACGTTGCTATGGGCCCAGCATAAGAAATCAGGGGACACTGTATGCATGTTTTCAAGGGAGAGGCAATGAATAATGCATGAGCTGATCGAGTAAGTTCCCATTGTTTACAACGGTTACCTCAGCACCCCCTTCGCCGATAATGAACGGTATTACGCGAGTCGAGACGCGTCGCGCGTCGTGTCGCTTATGAGGGAATATTTCATAGTTGGAGAAGTTATTCGAGATGGTGCACGCGCTGGGTCAGAACACGATTCTAGCAGAAAAGAATCGTATCCGGCGGTTTCTGATGTCAACTTATGTGGGGTCGTTATATAGGGTGGCCCGGAATTCGTAGTACAGTCGCACAGTGTGTTCGATTCACGATCTCGACTATCCATCGCGTCATCACATACAGTGACTCCCACTAATAAAGGAAAAATTCTATATCGATCGAAAATTTGAAATATAAAATATAATTATGATATCGGCGCCAGGTTCGATCCTTATTAGAAACAGCAAATATGCAAGTTAAATATTTAAATTTCTCAACGTTTCGATCCCAATGCGGATCATTATCAAGAGACCCAAAGGGTATAGCAGGATAAGCATGGGCCAGCGGCCCCCGCTTCGATTTTCCTGATTTCTGTCTTAAAACATAGTTTTAGGTCTAAAACAACATTGTGTAAAATTTCAAATGTCTATCCCCACCGATAAGGGTGATATTGGGGTAAATTCCCCTGCACTTAAATGCAATTTACTACAAAACGCGAAAAGATATCGACATGGGATAAACGGCAAACAAAAGATATAGATACACTCTACATTTCAGATTTTTTTTCAGAATTTTTTGCTAATTATTTATAGTTGAAAATAATTAATTAATTTTTTGGGAATTTTTTTAACTATCTTCCCCTGGGTTGACACCTACCAAAAAATTTTAAAATATTGCTATGATACTAACCTATTTTGTAAAAAAATCTCAGAAGTGTCCATTTGGTGGAACAGTGTCAAAAAAAATAAAGTATGCCGGCGAACGCCCGGTTTGATCAGTAACGGCGCAGCGACCGAATTCCCTTGCGGTGGCTAGTGATGGGAGCAAACGGGAAGTCTGCGCGTGTACGGAAATGCTGATACATGTAAACATGCGACTAAATCTTCTAATATATGATTACAGTGAGAAGTCTAAACAATTATTTTTTAGGAAATAGCTTACATTGAAGAAGAAAAATACGTGTAAAGCTAGTTTGTTGCTGTCAAGTAAAAGAATGAAGAAGCTTCTCACAAATATAGTTGTATGGTCACGGTGTTAGAGGTTCTGCTCGATGCTACGAAGGGCTCGAGTTCGAATCCTTCTCAACTCAACTTTATTTTCTTGTTTTTTTCTTTTTTTTATATGCATTTATAAACTAAACGAATTTTATTGTTTGCACTTCAATATTATTATAAAATATTGGAAATATTATTAAAATATTATTATACATTAGACGATTTAGTCGCATTTTTACATGTATCAGCTTTTCCGTACACACCGCCGACTTCCCGTTCGCTCCCATTACTAGTCACCGCAAGGGGATTCGGTCGCTGCGCCGATACTGATCAGACCAAGCGTTCGCCGGCATACTTTATTTTTCTTGACACTGTTCCACCAAATGGACACTTTTGAGATTTTTTTACAAAGTAGGTAAGTATCATAGCAATATTTTATAATTTTTTGGTAGGTGTCAACCCAGGGGAAGATACTTTAAGAAATTCCCAAAAAATTAATTCATTATTTTCAACTATAAATAATTAGCAAAAAATTTTGTAAAAAATCTGGAATGTAGAGTTTATCTATATCTTTTGTTTGCCGTTTATCCCATGTCGATAACTTTTCGCGTTTTCTAGTGAATTGCCTTTAAGTGCGGGGGAATTTACCCCAATATCACCCTTATCGATGGGGGTAGACATTTGAAATTTTACACAATGTTTTTTTAGACATAAGACTATGTTTTAAGACAGAAATCAGGAAAATCCCATGCTTATCCTGCTATACCTTTTTAACACAAAATTTTTCTACTCACTTGCTTAGCTGTGATTAAGTATAATAATGTGAGAGTCGTGAGACTCGTGAAACATTCGTGTTCACCATGTTAGCCTGCACGACACTGATCGTTTTTGGCAGAGATCTAGGTTATATAGATCGATAACGGCGGCTGATTCAAATAAACATAATACGTCTTTAAACCCACTTAGTGAAAATATCAAATGGTAAGATCAACATAATTGCCATTCAATTTAACTAAAATCAAACTTCATACAACAAATTGTATGTGTAATGTGTTTACTTTAGTTAACTAATAAAAGAAATTATAATATTATATTGGAAAAGAAAATAATATCTTTTACAATTTTCGAATTAATTCCACCAATTTCACGGAAATTGTCCACCGTGCGAAGGCGAGTTTTAACACGGAATTTGTCTTGCTTCCTTTCATTGGCCAATGCCGGTGTTCTTTCCGCAGGCCGTGATAAAACAGCCATCCCCTACTTTTCAATTACCTTTTAAATGGATTCGAAGGAAAAGACGTAAACGTTGGCTCTGCCAATGTGATTAGTCGTTCGGAACTTGAGTTTCAGGTAAGGGGATCGTTAGGAGATCGCTACCACCCTCTCGATACATCCAGTAAACTTCATTTCAGCTATTTTTAGTCGGCAAGAATATACTGTCGATCCTAACTGCTTGTCGTTCCACGGGACGATGTTCGCTAACTTCTCTAGGATTTCCGTTCTAAGTTCCTGTTCACGAGTTTAGGACCGGTTATGATCGGATTGTGAACTTACAAGCAACCACATTCCCGTCCGGTCTTGACAAAACTTTGAACGTTTATGGGGTAGACCAATTTTTTAGCTTCGAAGATATACATTTAAATAGCGACACCGTCGCACGTTTCGACAGATCGTCAATTTATTCTAATTGGGCAAAATTCAACATAAGCGATTCTATCATGTTATCAAAAAGATGATATAGAATAGATTTTGATATAGATTATCAAAAAATGTACAGAAAAGTATATGATGCTTAGACCTGGAGTAGTTTTGTGAAGGCCCCTTTTAAAATCCATCCGCAAATCTATATTTTTCAAATGAAATAATGTTAACATTGTAAATTTTGAAAACTCCAATTGTTGAAACATTAGAAAACGTAATTCTTGCATTAAATTATTTTTCATTACACATAATCTTTTAAAGTTCGTTTGATTTATAAAAAATAAGTGAATGACTCTGTATATTTGGAATGGTACTAAATGTTTATAATTAAATATGCGTAGAAATGAGAGTTTGTACTTACACAACTCGACAGTTTTCCAATTTATATTAAGGTATTTAAAAACATCTTTGTGTTATGAAATATTATATACTATTCTTAAAGAAATAATCAATATTCAACATAAAACATAAAAGTTTCACAACATTATCAAGAAGATTTAAAACATATTTATATCGTACACTCTGCGATTATGTGGGGAACCTTTTAGGCTTTATAAAATTACTTCACACCTTCGTTCTTCGATAATTTATCAAATCATTGCATAAGATCGTGCTCAATTTGAGAATAAAATGCAATGATTAAATTTTAAAGAATAAAGCTTTCTTAATGAGTTATTTATTTAATTAATTAATATAATAGAATAATTTATTATATTTCTGATTGTAAAAAAGGATATTGAGTATATTTTTTACTACAATACAATAAACTTACTTTAATACAATAAAAATTTACAATACAATATTTCATACTCCCGCATGTACAAGGAAAAATTCTTATCGATCGAAAAATTGAAATATAAATTAAAATTATGATATCGGTGCCAGGTTCGATCCTTTTTAGAGAAATTTAAATATTTAACTTGCACATTTGTTGTATCTAAAAAGGATCAAACCTGGCGCCGATATCATAATTATAATATATATCCCGCATGTCCAACTGGACAAAGAAATTTTTTCCAAAAAAGTGCATTATGTTTTAACCCCTGCTATACGATTGTCTTCGCAACAACATTTAACAGATACTACTCTGACGTTAATAATATACTAAAGAGAAAAGGGTTGCTGTGTTCGTCGTAAGTCCACGTTTACCTTGAGGAGTAAATATTGAGAAGAGAAATACAGTATCTTATTTCGACTCACAAGGGACGCAACCCGGCGTACCTTCTTCGATTTTGAAGAAACATTGCACGGGTAAAAGCATCCTTTGAAAATTGGAAATAGTTTGCACCACACTCAAGATGTGCTACTTTTAATATATGAAGATGTATGTGGAGAATGTGTTAGAGGTATCCACACGTCATATCTTTTCATCATATTTATATATAATGTTATTTCACTTAACATTTACTGTAGATTAGTTAACTACATATTAAGGGTAGAGTCTATCCTGCAAGGGTAGATTGATAAAACGGATTACAAGGGTTCGGAATTTCACTCCTGATATCTTTATAATGCAAACACTGGATTTCTTAGTAGTCAAAATCGCTAGATGAAAGATCGATCTAGGGTGCGATCTAGCTCAGAAGTTCTACTTTTTACGTTTACGAGAAGTAATTCTCGATATTCGACAGATCACGTTGCTTTTCGTGGCTCCACTAAAATGCTGACGATAATGAAGTACAAGCTGTACAGGGTGTCTAAAAATTATATGTCACGGCCACCATAGCGTGATTCTACACCTAAGATTTAGTGGAAATTGACATAAAAAACACCCCGCAAAATTGACTTTGACCTTGAAAATGAAGGTCAAATAATTTTTTGTTTAATCGTGTTCTACTGGTCATAAGGACCAACTTTGTGAAAGAAACCATGGGTCGTATCTCAACCGTTCTCTTACAAAATGATGTTGCATTTCTTATCATTTTTTCAACTTCTTTGTTCATAATGTTCGTTCTTTCATTTTATAATTAGTGAAATAGGAGTAGGGTAAGTGCACCAGTGAATGAACGGGCACCAGTAAATGAACGCTTTTGTATATTTCAACAAATTTTAACCCCGACGGCATACTAGCGATAAAATTGTGATTAAAGAGTTAAATAAATAGGAGAATATTGTTTAGTAATTTTGTTCGTTGATTGGACTATCATTATTCAATTACTAGAATGTAGTGTTCATTGACTGGTATTTTTCATATTTTTGATTTAACGTTTAATAAAGAAGAATAATAATAATTTCATTGTATTTGTGTTCATTTATTTTTAACAAATGAAGTATAGGGAACTATTTGGCATATATGAGATTCCTTTAATTCACATAGTTTTTTTAAAAATAAAATATTTTCCTGAACAATTTCTTAAATGTTCATTCTCTGGTGCAGTTACCCTATCATGATTCTGATAATTTCATGCCCAACGAGATAGCTTACTGATGATACTCACAGAATGATGTCATGTGAAATATTTTGATTGAGACGACTACGACCATATAGCTGACAGTTTTTCATGCGATTCATTATCGCGGCTAATATTGATAATTTAGTCCATCGTAAGCAAACGATTGAGAAATATGCCTTCCAGAAAATATTTAAATTTACGGCATATGTTACGTGCGATTGACCAGGCAGCAGGGAATTACGCATTAGCTCGGGAAATATATATTTTAGTGAAGTAGAAATTCCAGATCGACGTGTTTTTCAACGACGAGATCAACAATTTGGTGACCAAGAAGTTATATTGCGGAATCTCTACAATTCAGCCTGCAATTCACTGAAGGAGCGAGATTAGTACGCTATTTATTTATATATCGTTGCTGAATGTAAAAATTTTCCAAATAAAGTTGAAAAAATGATAAGAAATGCAACATCATTTTTTAAGAGAACGGCTGAGATACGACCCATGGTTTCTTTCACAAGGTGGGTCCTTATGACCAGTAGAACACGTTTAAACAAAAACATTTGTTGACCTTGATTTTCAAGGTCAAGGTCAATTTTGTGGGGAGTTTATGTCAATTTCCACTAAATCGTAGGTGTAGAATCACGCTATGGTGGCCGTGACATATAATTTTCAGACACCCTGTACAATCACATAATAATGGTTGCCGATAACATTCATCTACAACAAATAAAATTAAAATTTCCGTGAAACACACAGAATTTGCGAATTGATGTGGTAATTAACGAAAATTATAATACAAAGGATTACAAAACTAGGTGTTTAAAAATACGTGATTTTATAAAATAAATAGATTTTAGAAGTACCTTTGTCCGCGGCATGATTTCTTCGGTTAAAATTGAAGTTACAAAATATGAAATTTTTATATATGTTTTAAATATGTTTTAATTTTATACATATCTTTCGAGACGTAAATGATCTTCTAATTTGAAAACGCAATTTCAATCAATAGAATATTTCTAAATTTCAATTTACGCCGAATTTTGTTGAACACGAATTCAACGAAAACATATTTTCAAATTTAGAAGAATGAACCACTAGTTTCCAGAACAAATTTCGTCCCTTGGAGTTTATTTATATTTGTCTGAGGCGCGCCACGAATCCCGCTTTCATGTCTGGCACTATAGGTATAAAGTTTGAAAACATAAGTAGCCAAGATACTCGCGTAATTGCGTTCCTCTATAGCCTGACGCGGACTGTTTCAGATAAGTCGAGACTAATTAACGTGCGGCAACGACGAGCCAGTAAATCATAGGAATTTCCACTTTGAAACGATGATACACGCCGACCGGGAAGATAAAATACAAGCGGCTCGATAGATAACGTTTGACAAACTGTTCCAGTGTACTGGTTCAAACGTATCGGCGTCCTATTGGTACCCCTCTAATATCTAATTACTTTAGCCCTTAATTACGCTAATGCGAACGTAGTCGGGAAATGGTCCTGCTCCAGTTACCATCAAGAATATCACCACGTTCGCTGCACCAATTCAATTGCATGTTGCTAAACAGCACGCCGTGCATTTTGATCGCTTAATATTGTTAGAGAAATCTTCGGAGAAAATTGAATAACTAGTTTCTCTACAGTAATGTTTGTAACTTCACCCTCGTGTTCGGGACGACATCACCGAAATAGAAAATTTAATTGCCACTATTTGAAACGTACTAGATAAATTGACGAATTTATGGAGTGAAAGGATATGCTTCTTCTATCAGAAAATAAATAAACTACGAATCAAAGTCGAATCAACTAAATGGTGATGTATAGGATCAATTGAAAGCGGATCTTTATGCAAAATAAAAATGTTCTACCCAAATTGCAACATGCTGGAATTAAATAGAAATTTATTTTCTGTCTAGATGTGTTTAATGGGTTAACAATAATGTAAGAGTTTCAAGTTATTACAGTAATGAGAAATATTCTTTATGCACAAAATGGTGCATCGTTTATTTCGATTTGCTGCTAAAACATGTAATTTTGAGGTGTGATTTTGATAACTAACTAACTAATATTTGTTTAAGATATTTCTCAAAGTTTTTCATATATCAAAAGCGATTAGGAATTCAAGTGACCTCCGAAATAAAAATTGTTAAATTCAAGAATTAAATTTATAGATTATACGTCTATTTTTTAAATATATCAAGCAAATATTTTTGGAACTGTCGAATATTTTTTATTGAAAAGTTAATAGTGTTACGTCCTTGTTGGGACGTTTTTAGAGAAGTTAAGAGGTTTAAGATTTTAATGTACTTTTATATGAAAATGGCTTTAAATAAGAATGTGGAACGAAGAAATCGACGTTGGGTATTTTATAATGATTTTGAAGATTGATTTTAAATGTAACAATTGAACAAAAATATATTTTAAAATAAAACAAATTCAGAATACATAAAATTATTATTAATAACTATAAATGTTAGTATTTACCAATAGGTTGGTTTCGTTTCGGTTTGATTATAATATTCGATCGCTTCCTGGTGTGAAAAGTTTGTTCAAATGATGATGGATGACGATGATGATGTTGATGCTTTGGGCGATCCGGCGGGTGTACACGCCTTTTATTGAATTTCAACTTCACTTTTTAAATTAGTGTAGCACATTTTAGCACTTTAACACGATTGATTGAGATTAATTTTCTGAATTGACTGAACACTATTTAAATACGAAAACCAACTATTAACAACTGAACTTAACTGAATTGAACTTTGACTGAATAACTATGTGTACGTTCAAGATTTTGAATGTCGACTGACTGCTCCTGATGAGGAGGCTCCCTTTATAGATTTGTTGATCTATTGTTCTTCGCTTAATCTTCTTATGGTGGATGCATGCTCATCAATTTCTTTGTAATCATTTTCTTCTTAATCCATCGTCTACCTCTTGACCGGACGCACGATATTCAATTAATTTGCACCGGTCCATTGTTCAGCAATCTTTTATCAATTTTTTATATTCTTCGATAACGAATAAATCTCAACGGAAGTTACTTTTAGTTAATCGCTCGCATATTATGTTTCGAATTATTTCAATTTTTTTAAAACAAATTTCACTATGAATTAGTTCGGTGAAGCTTTTAATTAAAAAAAAGAAGTTTAGTTTTGAAATAGATCACATGAGTTAACAATCCTATGTAGTTCGCTGCAAAATACATCTTATAAACTCTTCTTAATTCGATCGCTCGCAGTACGGTATAAAAAACGATAATTCAATATTCAATATAATATTTGATATAATAATTGGTTACAGTTCTCGCGCAATATTAATAAAACAAATAAGAAAAGAAATATATGATCGAGTTTATTAATCATTATTTATGATAGGACCACCGGACGTGACAATAGAATCTGCTCAATGAAATGGAAAACAATTTTTCTACCATTTACAAGTAAAATAAAAAATATTTACTAAAAAGAAGGTCGTACAAGTTATGTTAAAATTATATATGTATAATTCTCGTTAAACTATAGTTTACTTTAATTTCTTACAAAAGAACGAATAATTTTTATATTTTTCAGCAAGTTTAGCATTTTCATCCATTTTTATCAATTCTTACGATATTTTATAAAAAAAGATTCCTGTTTCCAATGTTGAGCATTATTAAAGGTTAAATGCTTCTCCATCGAAAATTAATAATATATTAAATTGAGTGATATCGGCGCTAGGTTCGATCATTTTTAGAATAACAACAAATGTGCAATTATTTAAGCATGTTTCTAACGTTTCGATCCCGATGTGGATCTTTTTCAAAGAGACACTTTTGCGTCTAAAAAATTATAAAAATGATTAGAAAGGAAAACATAATAAATCTTCTATATAGGAAAACCAAAAATAAAATTAAATATACGTACTTGTTGTATGCAAACTAGACATAAACATTTTAAAAACGAAAATTAGTGAGTTGCATATGAAACGTGGTTTAACCCATAGTGGTAGATATGTAACTGAAGCATGTGCTGCTTCAAGTTGAGCATTATTTTCTTCCCCAAAATATGAGAACACTTGTGACAAAATTGAGCAAGTACAATTTAGAAGGACACAGAGAATTTATGAGTATCGATATATTATTCTGATATACATATGTATAAAGATAATTAGTGAAACAAATAAATTTTTATTTAGCCCCTCTATTTTATAATTACAGCACAAATTTTTTATTTTGCATAAAGGTCGCAGTCTAGCTATGAAAAACTACTGAAATGGACAATCTTTAATTGGGTGATGTCCCTTTGCCAGAGTTCTGCGAAAAATCCATGGAACAGTTAAAAACCTCGGTTTCTATTCGGTAAACCATTGATTCAAATTACGTGTTTCTGCGAACCTCTCACGGAGAAAGATTGTCTGAATGCCCGTGGAAGCTTTTGGCCGAGTGGATTAAATCGGACGCGACATCCAGCAACCAGGATTCCACTTTTCCATACGGAACGATAACATTCACGATGTCCGAGGCAACCAGTATCTATTGAAATCCCCGCGGCTCCTGTGTTTCACCGGATCAAATCCAACGGCTTTTCGAACGGTTACCGTCGGAGAATGAGAATGTGACAGCCTATTGGTCGCCACCTTTTGAATGAATTGGCTCGTAGCGATCGGTTAACGTTTTCCATTTATGGTTACCCTCTTTGATTCCGCCCTGTCCGGATCCTCTTTGTTCGGGAAAAGTACCGAAGGATATCCGAGTCAGATCGTACCGGAAGAATTAATTGAAATTAACGTGAATCAGGCCCAGAGGTCTCTGAAAGGATCATGTTCCGTCGCGTCGGAACCATACACGTGGATTTCTTTCAATTAATATTTATGGTCCGTTCATGCCTAAAGACTGTCGTAGAGTGTTCCGTCTTAAAAACCCTCTGCGAAGGGACAAGCACGTTACCTTGAAGAACAGTTAGCCGGAATACCTACTCGAGACAGTAACGATCGTAAAATGCGAAAAACCCGAAAAAGCCAGCTGACAAACACATGTTGAACCGTCATTCCGTTAGCCTACCGAGTTTTATAGTTTTACAACCATAGCCGCCGATACCTAAATCTATCTCTCCTCCTACTCTTCCTAATTTTCCACCACTTTCACCACTTTCCAAAACACACCCTTCAACCAATCATATACAATTTTCCAAGACCACACCTACTTCCAAGCGTTCCTTAATTTGTTGCGAACTCTGTGAAGACAGAACTGATTCGACTACCGAGTAGACAGCACCCAATACAGCCGAGTCTGATTTGGAGCCAACGAGCCAATATCCAACGAATTGATAAATAAAGAAACGTGTTCTCCGGAGTTTGACTCTACAATCATTCGCCGTTAAGGGTGTAGATCCACTCTCTAGTGTGCATGACTCACACAGCGTAGACCCATATACTTGCACGAGGATTGCAAGGGTCCAGCATATTAGAAAGTATGACCTTTTACCGCATATTTGCGACCCGTACGACGTCACAATCGTTAGATGAAAGATCAGTCTAGCGCGCTATGTTTCTACAATTTCGAAATTATGCGTTATAGAGGCGCAATCGACTTTATTCTACAGCATTTTCGGGAGGCTCCGCAAGCAGGCTCGACTGGCCGTCTTGAGGCACACGGATTACGCCTCTACAACGCATAATTTCGAAATTGTAGGGACATAGCGCGCTAGACTGATCTTTTATCTAGCGATCACGACTACGCAGAGCACCGAAATGTGCATAACAAAGTTGTGTTTTCTCAAATACCGAACCTCTCATTCGCCCCGTGCGAGCGCATCGTGGGACGGCCAGTCGGGCCTGTTCGCAGAGCCTCCCTCTGTTTTACCGATACATCACCGACAACTCGGCTCGTTGGGGACTGACTTAGCTGAAATAGACATGAGCATTCATAGGGAGTCGTAGTACCGCCATATTGCATACCCCTCAACTCGATGCTCAGCTGTTTGCTGTCGAATAAAGTCGATTGCGCCTCTATAACGCATAATTTCGAAATTGTAGAAACATAGCGCGCTAGACTAATTTTTCATCTAACGATTGTGACGTCGTACGGGTCGCAAATATGCGGTAAAAGGTCATACTTTCTAATATGCCGGACCCTTGCAATCCTCGTGCACGTATATGGGTCTACGCTGTGTGAGTCATGCACACTAGAGAGTGGATCTACACCCTTAAATTCTCCTAGTCGAGATACGTATCCCAATTTCGGGATCGCTTCGACACCACATAGAGGATTAAACGAACTATGGTCATTAGACGACCATTCGAGGCATCTGGCCTAATATTTAGCTTTTCTACACCCTTGAAAATACAAGGTACATACATGGTCTAAGGTCGACACCCCCTGGTTGAGTCTTGTCAGTCATTCGCGTCACTTTAACTCGGTTTACGGCAGTTCGTTGTCCAGCGATCAGGACACGCGTCAACCGGAATCACATCTTTCATTAGATCCACGAGCGCTATACATTGTCGCGATTCAATTCTGTTTAGGATTATTCAAATCTGCGCGCGTATAAGGCAGGACCTGCTAGATCAGCCTTACTGATGAGTCCACTAGCAGGTCCGGGACGAAACGCTTCATTTAACGTATCTTTATTGTATGCGAATCAATCATTGTCTTTTGCGTCTTTGTAACAGCTGAACTACTGGACCAATATTAATTTGGCGGGCACAGATCCGGCACACGTTGCAAACCATCACACAGCGACACACACAACACATAAACAGATCAAGGATTCTCGAAACCGTTTTATCAAAACGACATTAAACGTATTCTTCCAAGCTTCTCAGTTTTACGCTTTTGATATATGTACTATGTAAATCATGATCTGCTGTATGGAAATGCCATACTTGGAAATGTAATTCACTTCTTCAGCGTGATAGCGAAGTTACGAGTTAAAATTGCACAAGTGTTCCTTAAAGGTCATTTACTAGGGGTGAATGTACACCTCTGAATCGGAGGACATTTGTGAAAGGAACTTGCCGCAAAATTGTTCATAACAAAAAAATTGTTGTTAAAGTGTCTTTTACATCAGCAGCCGATTTTTTACCCGAACTTCGTAGCGAAGAATTTCAATAACAACGCGGAGCATTCGATCAAAAGTTTTGTGGAAGTTGCGAGCAACGCACACGTCGGTGACTTCTAACTATTTAGTAACTTTCCCTAAACACATTTTACGAATAACAAAAAATTTTTTGTTAAAGCTTTTATTTTAATCTGCTCCTTCTACTCGTCGAGCAGAGAAAACGCTTCAATGGAATCATACGTCGCAAACAAATCATTATTGAGACGTAGCTGTTAACATTTTACAAAATTTGATTGCTGAAGTTACACGTATAGTGTGGACAAAAGCCTGCTGCAACTACAAATGAAATTTAACTCTTTGCATTCGGAGCTATTGTAACTTGAAAATGAGACATTTCTTCCTATGTAGAATCTAGTTCAGTAGTTGATTGTATACCAACTTATTTTTAACAATAAACAAAATTTTTAATAATGGTACAACAATTTTAATATAGACTTTTGTCTATACGTACAGTTTCAGATAACCTAAATTTGCAAAAATTTTAACAGCTTATTTCTCAATAATTATTTGTTTACGACGTATGGTTCCTACCAAACTTTTTCTCTTCTTGATGAGTAGAAGGTGTTGACGCAAACACAGGCTTCGACAACAGTTTTTAGTGAAAGTAAAATTTGTTTAGCATAAGTACCTAAATAGCTAGAAATTGTGCGTGTGTGTTGCTCGCAGCTTCAACAAAAGTTTTGATCGATTGCTCCGCGATGTTATTGAAATTCTCCGATATGACGTTCGGGTATCATTCTTTGCTAGAAGTTCGGCTGCCATGGAACAGCTTTTATGTAACAATTTATCGGCGGATATTTACCTATAAAAATTCCAATGTATTCTCCGTTGCCGCGTTTTGCCTCTATGGGCAGTGAGCGAGCGAGCACTGTTTTCACTTCGCATTAGCAAAGTTCGTTTCACACGTGACGAAATCGCCATTATCTCGCGGCCACGTGGAATATTCGTATTTAAATTCGTATTTCCATAACGATGCGATGCATCACCATACATTATATCGTCGGATGGCTGGCTGGCTGTTTCATATTTTCGTGCCTCGCCTCGTTGAACCTTCTTGAGTGCCGTGAATGTGTATTCCGTTTTCCGAGCCGTCGGTGACACGGAAGTAACGCACGATCGATTATACGAGAGACTTATAAATAACTTCGTTTGCGCGACCGTACGGAACCAGATTAAAGGACGAGCCCGTTCCGATCTCGATTCCCCCAAGGACTCTTATCATTCTTTCGAGACTGCTTCCACGCAGCGTACGTCCTAGAAACATGCAAACATCTAAATATAGAAAACATTTTGCCGTCTCCTTTTTTTGTTGCTTATAAACAGACACGTTAACAATATGAAGGACAGCGGTTGCTAATATGGAACACCCTTTTTTAAGGGGGTAGAGTACCCACGTGACATTACTAGAATCTAACCAGAATATTACTAGAAAACAAGTGAAAACAGGGGTTTACGCGGGAACGTTTCACATCCTCATACGATTATATTTTGAGCTGAGTGAGGGCTCATTCGAAAGAGGAAGGTTGCACGCAGTGCGCTCTTCTCATGTTTTCTTTAGATGATGTTTATATGAAGTAATATGAGTGTCCAAAGTAGGCGAAACAAATGAAGAAAAATTCCGGAGATTCTAATGTATTTTTCGTTCACAAAAAGATTTTTCTCGCGAAAAAATCAAGAAATACCATAATGAAAAATACCATGGTCACGTGGGGCCTCTACCCCCTTAAGGGCGGTGGGGAAATGCTATTACGCACACCCTCTCCTCCGATGGTAGTCGGAGAGGGACGTGTGGGACTTGGCTCCCCCCTAAGATGAAATTTTGAGGGATTATATGTATGTCCTAAAAAGCCCCCGTCACATCCACTAGTAGTAGTAGTAGTAGTAAAAGTTCTGCCGGTGAGGGGCAGCTCGGCCGCCCCTCACTTCCTTAAGGCACACCGGATCTTTCATCACCAGTATCATAATCGACGCTACCGGCAGCTCGGCCATCTAACGGGTTGCAGTTTTCCCATCGTTCTGCCGTTCCTCCGTTTTATTCGGCCTTGGCCATTTTCGGATTCTTCGGCTTACTAGAAGGGTCCGGTCATCATTGATGAGAAGGGCCATGCTACCTACTTTCCGGATTTTTGAGCGGTTTTAAGGCTCGGAGGTCACATCCACTAACCTCCCCCTCTCCGCAGGGCCTACACCTCCGTCGGCCCGCTTTCTGCATTCAGTGGAGGTCTCTACCGGCCCTAACGACGCGACGCCTTTTTTTTTGTTAAGGAAGGTGGTTGAAATCACAAACACCTCACCTCCCGGGATCTTTGACCCCTTCTCCCTATCAATTGGGTTTTGAGAGGCTGATCTGGGGCCCGCTTTTCGCATTACTGCCAGAACTGCCTTACAAGGAGAGTGCAAGGACCACATCACACCGATTTAGTTGAGACTTTGCATACTTATAGATCTCGATCTCCCATTTACGAATATATACCATTATAGGCGCAAACGCTCAATAGTTTTTGAGATATTCATAAACAAAGTTCTTACATTACTGCTTATATTTGCTATTGTAGAGGAGGTATGCAACGAATAAGGCTTGGTGTAGCAGCAACGTACGAGATTACCACCCGTTGAGCTAGGGTTCGATTCTCGTCTGATGAAAATTTTGTTTCTATATTTATTTATATTATTTATTCGCTGTGTAACATTGACTTGTCTACATATACAGGGTGTCCCAAAACTACCCTAGGAGCCGAAAATGGAAGATTCCTTGGGTCATTTGAAGCGACATTTTCCTTTACAAAAATGGCGTCCGCGGCTTTGTTTAGGAGTTATTAACGAAAAACACGGACCAATCAGAGCGCGGCTACAGCGGATTGATTCTGGTTCGGCCAATTGACAATTGGCGCGTCGGGCCGGCTGTGCTAACTCGCGTCTAGGTCGCGCTCTGATTGGTCCGTGTTTTTCGTTAATAACTCTGAAACGAAGCCCCGGACGTCATTTTTGTAAAGGAAAATGTCACTTCAAATAACCCAAAGAACCTCCCATTTTTCGCTCCTTCACTAGTTTTGGGACACCCTGTATATGCATGAGATGCACATTCATTACAAGTTAAAGAACGAAAGTATTAATAAATTATAAATAAATTCGCTGTGTAACATTGACTTGTTTGTACCAGATTGCACATTTATTACAAGTTAAAGAACAAAAGTATTAATAAATTATATATAAAGTAACCGAAATTAATAAAATAGCTCTCTGTTTAAAAATTGGTGCACATAATTATTTGTGTATTAGAGTAAGAGTTAATAAACAAATATTTTGTTCACATACGGTTGGGCACTGATTTTTTAAGTGATTGGTGCATCAGTTTCTTGCGTGAGCTTTCTATTCATCCTCTACAGAATCTTCATGTGCGCCTTCTTCGATTTGTTCTTTAACGTGTAATAAATGTGCAATCTGTTACAAACAAGTCAATGTTACACAGCGAATTTATTTATAATTTATTAATTCTTTCATTCTTTAACTTGTAATGAATGTGCATCTCATATATATATGTAGACAAGTCAATGTTACACAACGAATAAATAATATAAATACACCAAGGTGCACCAAGCCTCGTTTGTTGTATACCTCCTCTACAATAGCAAATGTAAGCAGTAATGTAAGAACTTTGTTTATGAATATCTCAAAAACTATTGAGCGTTTGCGCCTATAATGGTATATATTCGTAAATGGGAGATTGAGATCTATAAGTATACAAAGTCTCAACTAAATCGGTGTGACGTGGTCCTTGCAATCTCCTTGTTAGTCTCAAAATCTTTCCACTCTTGTTCTTGGCCATACGGCCACAACTACGCCTGTTCTTGGCTAATTGCTAATATGGAACACCTGATTGCAATAGCTTGCCAATGGTAAATGGTGCTGCTGTATAGTTAGCCGATGTTCTTTGTCAGTGGTTCGCATTCTGCCTCCGAATCTATTCAAAAGCGACAAGTTACTGGAAGTAAACAATCGATAATTCCTGGAATTATCGGGGCGATGTATACGAATCGGTAAACATGTCATTCTGTACAGTATAATTACGAAGTAATTGTTGCTTAATATCGTTGTTAATTAATACTGGCTCCGCGTCGATGAAATCTAGTTTCGGAAAATTTTCACTGCTAAACATATTGTTTATGAAATCTGCGACAACGAATTTAATCGTATCTTCCGCAACATTAGAATATGATTGAATGTGTCATTATTCTTTTATAATACAGAACACAAAAGGTGCTTCGAATAACTGTTAGTTCCATAAAAGCTAACTGGGAGACTAGCGAGTCCCTTTGTCCATTAGCAGTTGACCCAAAAAGATCTATGGCTCACTAATAATTTCGCCCTCCATACCAATGCATTAAAAATTATTAAATCTACAATGACGAGTAGACATTTTTGTCTTACATGATTGTCTACACACCTCTAAATCAGGAGAGCCTTTTTAATAGTGGACACTATATAGAAGAATATATTATATATAATTAAATCCTAAATTTAATGCAATAATTTGCCAAAATAATGTTTTAAAAAAATTGATTGATTGATTTATATATATATATATATATATATGTTTTTTTTTGTACGAATTTTTAATTTAAGAATTATTTTTGTACGTTTTGTATTTTTAAAACATTAAAATATTTTTGTACGAAAGGACTAAGTATTTTTACAAAATTGTACAAAAATATTTTAACGTTTTAAAAATACAAACCGATCTGGCTTACACCGATCTGAACTTCTATAAACGACTTCATTTTTCCGGTAAGCAATAGCGATTAGTTTGGTAAACGACTTGCAATTAACTGTTTGGAAAAATCCATATTTCGTCATAATCGCGAAAAATATTGAAAGTTTCTGTTTACAAGTCTGTAATGAACATTTAGAAAATTTGTTTTGTTGATTCATATCAGTCGTATACAATACATTCCGATAATTTCGTTGAAATTCGTTAATTAATATGGCTCTTGGCAATAAACAACTGACAAGAACGAAAATTGTATTAAAATTAAATTAGCGAGAATTAAATTCACATTTAATCGGTTGATGTTCATAGCAATTAATTAATCTCGTTGAAACTGTAGAATGTATATAATTGACACAGATCTATAAAATGTATTTTCATCACAAGCTCATGTAAAAATAATTATAAAAGCAAAATTTACTATTCTGACCGAATGCGATTTTATTACCATAGCCACATTCTCATTGATGAATACACATCTTCACTGTTTGTATTCGACCAGCACACGGACCGGAATCGTAGCAACAGTGAATTCACGGTTTTCAAAAAATTAAAAAAGAAAAAAAAATCATATACAATAAATAATTCTAGGTCCGAAGAAATATTTAATGTTTAAGTTAAAATACATTCGTGGACAAAATTAAGTGGACAGGTTTAACGATGAACAAAAAATCAATGCAATTTAAAACATAATTGTATGGAACATTTAAGTTAACGAAGTGTACTTTAACGAAATAAACAACAATCTCAATTAATACAATAGAATATATTATCAATAATCAAAATTGTATACAATTTTTGGTAGTGACAATTTAGTGGTCACTTTTGATTAATGATGACATATTCTATTATATTAATTGTTATTATTAATATTGTTGTTTATTTCATTAAAGTACATTTTGTTAGCTTAAATGTTCCATGCAAATTTGGTTTATTAAAATTATGTTTTAAATTGCATTGATTGTTTGTTCATCATTAAAACTGTCCAATTAATTTTGTCCACGATTGTAGCTCCGAGTGCAAAGGGATAACTTTTAAAGGGCTGACATTTTTCTTACTCTTTCTTTACGAAAAATTGATGTTACGCAAAATTCCTATCTTCGTCCCTGCCCACAATAGTATAAGAGAAAAGATATTGAATAACTGTTTTAATTCGAAAAGAAAGTACACAACTGATATCTGAATAAAAATTAACGTAATCGTATCGTATTTAAATCAAACGTGACGTGTTTCGTATCTCGAGAAAAAGTCGAATCGCTACGTGAACAGGTCCTTTTATATCCTACTTTTCTCTAATGTTTATCAATTTTCCAGAACAAATATTGATTAAACAAGATGCGTTGCAACCGCAGTATCACAGCATTCACGCACACATACACGATCCTCGCATTCATATAACAAGTAACATTATACAAATCCCACACTTCCTACAATAGTGATCCCCTAAAGGTTAATGTGTGAACAATTGCACGAGTCACATCTGCTGCTATTTCATGGAAAATAGGTTGTAACTTTTTATCTGTTCCACAATACCTTTTGCATATCCCGGTAATCGTGATAAAATATTCACTTCGTCCCGTAAATATTGAAGGGGTTGCAAGCATGCGTGTTATGTCGTGAGCTATTGCATCATCGTTGCTTGTCGTTGTTACGAGACGAGAGTTGGCGTCACATGTAATGAAACGAATGAAGCGGGTGGTGTGGAATAGGTAGGTCGGCTCGGGATCCAACGCTTCACGGGTAGTCGACTTTAGGAAAATTAATTTGATCGTTAGGCGAGCGGGAGAATGGGATTAGGATTCGGTGTAGTCGGGCGCGAAGGAACGTAGTCGTTCGGCTGTCCTTTTATCTCGGCTCGGTGCAGATTAGCGAGGACTTAACACGGTTATTGTTTTCGTAATCCTCTTGGAATCTCCGGTTCGGCAAACATTTTCACGGCTAGTGTCGCGCACGCTTCGCCTCGCCTCGCCTCGCTTTACCTCCCCGCGATAAAAATGTTACCGGACTGGAGGATAATAATGAAAGCGCATCTCGCACGCCTCTATCCCCTGTAATTTCTCACACGAGTGAGTGGGCTTTCAATGGAACGTGCGAGCGAAGAACGTAATACTCTCTGTAAGAACATTGCTCTTGATCACGTAAATGAACCGTTTGCGTGAACTTCGAGATTCATGGTATCGTTGATCTAGGTGCAGAACATCTTTTCCTTTTAGTAAACATACCGATTTTTAACAGCTTTTGGAAGAGCTTTTATAAAGTTAATGAAATTAGTTAATCTCATACTTTTTGTAAAATAAAGGTTTGTAACATGTGGAGAGCGGATTTTATGAATTTATAACAAAATGGGTGGATTTAATTTGAAATAATTAAAGTTAATCTTTCTAGTATTCCTAATACAGCAGCTGATCGTTTGATTAATTCGCCAGGAATTCAACAATTGAATGACAATTTTAATACTCTGAGTCTAAGTAGATCCGGTCTTCGTAGGATTCAACGTATTCAGACAGATAATGTGAATTTCTATTTCACTCCGGGTTGTTGTAATTCGAATAGAAAATTTTTATTTTTCTTAAATCGTTGATCTACGTGGAGAACATCTTTTCCTTTTAGTAAACATACCGATTCTTAACAGCTTTTGGTAGAGTTTTTATAAAATTAATGAAATTAGTTAACCTCATACTTTTTATAGAGCAAAGGTTTGTAACATGTGGGTAGATTTATAACAAAAATGGGTAGATTTAATTTGAAATAATTAAAGTTAATCTTTCTAGTATTCCTAATACAGCAGCTGATCGTTTGATCAATTCGCCAGGAATTCAACAATTGAATGACAATTTTAATACCCCGGGTCTAAGTACATCCGGAATTCAACGTATTCAGAGGATAATGAGAAAGATAATATGAATTTCTATTTCACTCCAGGTTGTTGTAATTCGAATAGAAAATCTTTATTTTCCATAAATCGTTGATCTACGTGGAGAACATCTTTTCCTTTTAGTAAACATACCGATTCTTAACAGCTTTTGGTAGAGCTTTTATAAAGTTAATGAAATTAGTTAACCTCATACTTTTTATAGAGTAAAGGTTTGTAACATGTGGGTAGATTTATAATAAAAATGGGTAGATTTAATTTGAAATAATCAAAGTTAATCTTTCTAGTATTCCTAATATAGCAGCTGATCGTTTGATCAATTCGCCAGGAATTGAACAATTGAATGACAATTTTAATATTCTGAGTCTAAGTAGATCCGGTCTTCGTAGGATACAACGTATTCAGAAAGATAATGTGAATTTCTATTTCACTTCAGGTTGTTGTAATTCGAATAGAAAATCTTTATTTTGCATAAACATCCGTAGTCTATAATGCTGAAAATCGTGGAAATCGATTGATGATTACAGATAACCGAAACACTTCATCGTTGAAAACTTTTCGGCTTTATTAATTCCATTAGAAAAATTTGAAAATATTGTTATATTATTTTTAACCTGTTAAACATACTAAGAAAGCAAATAAATTTCAAGCAAATAAATAATAAATACATATTTTCAGCAAATAAATAAAAAAATAAATTTCAGCTAGAGAATTTTCTGATTTCAAATCATCTGATTCCAAAAGCTTGCCAAGAGTAGTGAAACCTGTTCTCGTTAATGACATTTATATGAACATACATGGTTTGCACGAAGGAGTTAAAAGATAATTGTAATTATATAGGGTGGTTCATGTAATTTGCACACCTGCGTGGCTTCCAAGATATGCTTTGCATTAAAAAATGTTCTATACAGAAGTTACATGTTCTGAAGGGGTACATTATGTAGTGTATTTATTCTTTTTACAGGTGGAAGCGATTCGGAGATTTGAGGGTCGGCTTTGTTTTTTTAACAAAATATGGAAGAATGTCGAATTCTGAGTAAAAAAAGTATTGACCTTCATTAGCCCTAAATCTAATAAATAACCAGTAATTTCATTTTGTATAATCTGTGATAAGGTTAAATTTCTAACTTGATATTTCGTGAAGAAAATTTTCAGGAAACAAAGTAAATTACTCGTCAATTACTAGGTTCAGTGCTAATGAAGGTCAATACTTTTTTTACTCACAATTCGACATCCTTTCATATTTTGGTACAAAAAATATAGTATTCCGTTTAAAAAGACAAAGTCGACTTTTAAATCTCCGAAACGCTTCCACCTGTAAAAAGAATAAATACACTACATAATATACCTTTTCAGACTATGTAACTTCTGTATACAAAACTTTTTAATGCAACGCATACCTTGGAAACGACGCAGGTGTGTAAGTTGCGTAAACCACCCTGTATATTTCAGTTTTTAAAAAATTCAAATGTACTAAACAAACTACCGGTGCATAAAGAGCTATGACATGGAATTTTGTCTAAAAAACTTTCTGAAAACTTTCTAAAAACCAAACTATCCAACAAATCTGCTTGAAAATTTGTGGAAACCATGCCGCAGTTACAAGGGTTATGTGGCAACAAGTTAAAAAATGTTTTAATATTTTTTCGAAAGCTTCTAATTGATCACAAAAAGTCAGGTTGTTTAGTAAAAGTTTAAAAAAGTTATTGTTTTAATTAAAAACAAAATACATAGTTTCAGTGCCACGTTCGCAGGAGTTCGTAGTCAAAACCTGGTCGAATATGTACTTTGAAGTGTGTTGCATAATTTGCAACAAGTTATATCCTGACGTTTTTCGACGTAAAAAAGTTATGTCAAATTAAACTTTAATTCTACTATTCAAAATACCTCTTCTTTCAATTTGCATTTTAAGTAAATAAATGACACTTACATGAACTATACTATATAATATTATTTCAGTATTTTAATGTTTAAGATTCTTGTGGCTGAGTTTATATGTAGACGTATTTAAGCAAAAATCGCAGGTTTCCTGTTCCCAAACTTCCACGTTATATTATTCCTAGAAATAAGTGATGTTTATAAAAAATTTTATTGCTTTAAATACTCGAAATATCTATATACCTAACATTTGAAAAATGGTTTTTTTCCCCCGTTCACACCACTGTGCGGCGCGGCGGTGCAACAGGAGCTTTTATCGTGGCGACAAAATTTACAAATAGATACGTTCAAACATTGCGAGGCACTTTTCACCGTGTCTTCGTCTAAATATACAGCAGAAGTTATAATTGGTGGCGGTTTCGTGTGATTTTATAGCGCGCGGAATTATACGGGACGACAGAATCGAATAATAATACGTGTCTCGTTTGCAAAATGCTAATGAGCTTTCGAAAAAGCTAGCCAGCCTGTACTTGTAACAATGGCCTGGGAAAATGGTAGCTCGGTTTCTAGAATGCTTACCGTCCGATCGATAGGCCCGTGCTGTGGGAAGCAGCCCCAACCGGAGAGCCAGAAACAGGTGATCGACCTGAGGCTTTTCGCGGAATGTTTATGCCTATCCGGAATTCCTAGTTATTACTTTTTTATCCGCCGACACGATAAACGATCGCAGACGTAGCAGCGATTTACGTTACGAGCTACTCGAAGCTCTGAGAACTACCAATGACAACATTAACACTTGGAATTACTTACGTCGTCGCATCGATTATCTGCGACGGGATATAAACGACTATTATCGACGATAAGAATTCCTAATAATTATCTACCCAACGAAGAACTACTCCACTGAGTAGTTTTATTACTTATGCAGGTCATCGTATAGGTCTACACATTCTTTTTATTGCATTACTAGATTTTATAGATTACTAGATTATTACTACTATCACTACCGTGAGCAAGAATAATCATGTTGAAGCGGATGAAATGTGGAAGTTTAAAACTTACGTGTTTCAGCAAAGATTGCGCGTTGTTTACGTCGGGTTGACCTTTACATATCACATCAAGGTCATTTCAAGGTCAAAACGGTGGTATCCACTAAATTCAGTTTTTTATTGTCTATCATGCTATCGCAAAAAAATATACTATTCCATTTAAAAAAACATCGGTGACATTGCAATTTTTTTTTTAAACACGACATAAAAAATTTTTTTCTTCATTATTATATTGCCCCCCTGCAATAGCGTCACTTTGTCATCTGAAGTTTTCTGATAGTAACTGTAAGTGACTGTAGACTGTAAATACGAAAGATATTTAGGTGTTATCATTTATGTGGGACACCCTGTATATTTCTGTGAAAGAGTGTGTGGAACTTCGCTATTTTTCAGAATACAGTTATGAACAAAATTATTTACACAGCTGTTAAACTAGCTTCTAATGTATTGTATATACATAGTACTACGGCGATGTGATGAATTTAGGGTCGACGTAATGCGAAACTGTCTTGCAGTCTACAACCCTTAAGGAAATGTAAAACTGCATCTCGATTGATGCATAAAAAATATACGGTTCCATAAAGAAAGTTAAAGTTGAGAAGTTGCAAATTAATTAATAACTTCAGTATCGCACCGCTTGATACCATTTAATCTCCAAACATTTCTCGCTGCGAATAATAATAACCACGTAAATCGTTGCGGTAATACATATCTGGTAAACCACCCACTATAATCCCTAACCTTCTCTACAACATCGAGGTCAGACTCGTTATGAAGATTTTGATTAGAATCTACTAACGATGTACGTTATCAATTTCCATTAAGCCGAAATGAAATTCTATTTTATTATTTATCAATATACAGGGTTTCGCAAAAATGTTATTCTTGTTTGAAAAGCTTGATTTCTCCCAAGTACAACATTTTTGGGACACCCTATGTAGTCTTTGGAGAACACATAAATGCACAATAAATCTATGCTTCCTTTTTCACCTAAGAAACAGTTACTAATAAAGAGCTTTTTATTACTGCAACCGTAAAATAAATCATTGCCTGAGGAGTTAAGTAGATAGTGAGATCTGAATTCAAAAAGATCGACAAAACGATTAAATATCTATCATTTGTATTCTTGGGAAGCTTGGGAACGCGCGAGCAACGTGGCGAACTTCTTAGCAACATCTGTGGAACATCGAAAGCTTTGATTGCTTGTCGTCACAACTTGCCTCAACCTCTCCAGGGTGAAAATCGAACTTTCGATTGTTGGTCGGTATATCTTCTATATACAGGGTCATCCGTTTTTAAACGGACAAACGTAAACCAGCTATAAAGAACCCCAAATGGAACAAGTTTTACCCCTGCCACTTTTTTTGTTTCGGCCTTGATTTCTAGAAAATTGCAAAAAACCATAATTTTTTTAGTTCACATAAACTTGAATATCTCGGGACTCCAGTGATGAATCTTGATGATTTTTTCTTAAATTTCAATATTTATAACTAAATGGTTAGTAAAAACGTTCAGTTTTCGAAAAAATAGTTTATGTTAATTTTTGAAAAATCTTAAAATTTTGAATTATGTTAATAGTTTTTTGTTATTTTTTGTCTTGAATTAAACGGTTGATTACGCATAAATCCAAGTTTTTCAAAGTTTTTTCATTCAGACTCCACGACGTGCCCTATGCCCAAAAAAAACAAAGATCCGGAGGTCATACAAAAATTTTTTTGGTAACAAAAAAGGTGCCCCTATTTATTTTAAACCAAACAAAGGAAAAATCATCAAGATTCATCACTGGAGTCCCGAGATATTCAAGTGTATGTGAACTAAAAAAATTATGGTTTTTTGCAATTTTCTAGAAATCAAGGCCGAAACAAAAAAAGTGGCAGGGGTAAAACTTGTTCCATTTGGGGTTCTTTATAGCTGGTTTACGTTTGTCCGTTTAAAAACGGATGACCCTGTATATAAAAATGGATGTTTGTTTGATATATATATATATATATATATATATATATATCAAACAAACATCCATTTTTATATTATATATATATATGATTAATAGACTTCAAACTGTTTGACCGATCAACATGAAACTTGGCACATATATGTGTTTTTTCATGGAGAAGGGTTTTACGCTACTCATTTTGTTGTAACTAGCCGCTGTAGATGGCGTTGCAATATATTAACTTCCATACCGTTGAACCTACCCTAGTAGCACAAAAATATTGGATAAATGTTTTTTTTCAAATATTAAAAAAATATTTTTTAAGCCACACTTTCTCATATGAGAAAAATATTAGACTTGAATATTGTATACACATACAAGAAATGTAAATTGAATGTTTAGAAAATATAAGCTAAATATTCGGAAAATATAAATTGCATATTTAAAAAATATAAAGTAAATAATTATAAAACGTGAAACCCATATTTAAATAACGTTCAATTAAATCTTCAAATTTAAGAAAAAGTTAACTAATCCGTAACATACAAATTACTAAAATTATTAAAATGATCGAACCTGGCTCCGATAACATTAAATAATTTTAATTATCAAAATTTTCGATCGAGAAGAATTCATCTTTAATACAAATTACTCGTAAACGAAAAAGTAGCAATTTTGAGTTCGATTGCGGCTTAGATTAATCTTTTACGTAGCGTTTTCGATTACTGAAAAATCCCATTATCGTATTATCGAGAAATGAGAAATGCGAATCCCGCACCCTTGTAATCCAGAAAAAAGAAATCCACCCTCAAAACTTGTGTCCCAACTATACCTTTCCCTTCTACATTGCTCTTCCTCACCCCACCTTCCTCTTCTAAGACGATATTCCCCACGCTTTCGCCACGGCTGGGTCACGTGACTCGTTCAGTCTCTGTCGTGCATGTGTCACAATGTCATGTGACTAATCTGGTACTGACACAGAGAGAGCGTAACATTGTCCCCTCAATTTGACTCTATTTCCCTCATCTGGCGACTTTGCGAGGTTCTCCACGGTCTCCTTTTTTGTTGTTTCCTTCGTGCTTTTACGCGGCGTGTTTGGGGATTTAAAAATCGGTCTGTAAGTTCTAAATAGCCACAGTAATCCCTGACTGTCTGGTTTGCGCAGAATGTTTTACGGGAGCTGGAGAAGAAAAAGCCACAGCTGGACGAGCTGGTTCACACCGCGGAAAACCTTCGGGCGGACACCAACAGACAGCAGTTGCACGGCAAAGGTAAGTTCAGTCATGTTTATCCAGTTCTCTAATGAAGCTTTCGTTGAAGCTTTTGTTATTCACGGTTGCATATTCTACTTCGAAGAGAATATCTCCAGTGTACAGGGTATTGTACAGGGTGTCTAAAAATTATATGTCACGGCCACCATAGCGTCATTCTACACCTACGATTAAGTGGAAATTGACATGAAAAACTCCCCGCAAAATTGACCTTGACCTTGAAAATCAAGGTCAAACAACTTTTTGTTTAATCGTGTTCTATTGGTCATAAGGATCAACTTTGTGAAAGAAACGATATATAAATTCAGCAATGATATATAAATAAATAGAATCGCATGAAAAACTTTCAGCTAGACGTGATCGACGTGATTTTCAACAACTAGATCAACAATTTCGTGACCAAGAAGTTATATTGCGGAATCTCTGCAATTCAGCCTGCAATTCACTGAAGGAGCGAGATTAGTACGCTATTTATTTATATATCGAACGGTTGAGATACGACCCATGGTTTCTTTCACAAAGTTGGTCCTTATGATCAGTAGAACACGATTAAACAAAAAATTTGTTGATCTTGATTTTCAAGGTCAAGGTCCATTTTGCGGGTAGTTTGTTATGTCAATTTCCACTAAATCGTAGGTGTAGAATCACGCTATAGTGGCCGTGACATATAATTTTTAGACACCCTGTACATATGTACATCGTTTGCGCCAATATATTTTATGACTAAACGTTGATGTTCGTGCGGATTCATGTTTATGAGGACTAATTGATAAAAGTAAACATACATATACGTATAGGTTATTTAAAGTTGTACTGATTGAAATACGTGACAATCGAATTAACGTAATTTAATTACATTGTACTTTAAGTATATTGTAGTTGCATGACATAATTAAAACCATTCAATTAATTAAATTGTCAATTACGCTGATCATGAGTGAAATTAAATTATACTGTAATTGTAATTCAATGTATTTAAAATGCAATATAAGTTTAAATTTGATAATTTCGAATATTTGTAAGAGCATCTGAAGTCTAGCTAAAAATATTCAATTACAAATCAAAAAACGGGGATCTCTCCGTTTTTGCGTGTAACTAGATGATACAATAACTAGATGAGATTGTAATCAAAATCATAGGGGTGATATATAATTTACAGAAGGGAGAATTCCCAGTCAAAGGGAACAATAACATTGTTTTTCTTGCGTGCTGTCATGCTACAGAATAGCTTGCCTGATTCCGCTTCCAGTAAATCAACTTTTCCCACCCCATTTCATCGCTCAAACGAATCAACTACTGTTGGTCACGCTCAAAATTAAACAATCTGATCAGATTGCAGCAATTCTACTTTAATATCCTGCCAAATAGGCAGTAACACATTTTTAATATTTATGATAGATTTCGCTATTAATTTTTATAGATATCCAGACACAGCTTATGATTTTCTTCGCGTTTAAATGTTTTACAGCACCTATTTAATATCATTCAACACGATTACGTGTGAAACATTCTCTGAATATTACATAACTCGTATCCTCTGTACGTCGCCAGGGTTCATAGTGCATCCATCAGCCTAATTTTTCACTTTACTTCGTAACATTATATCTCCCGCACTCCAAACAATACCAAGAAAAACTAACACTGAAGCCATACATCTTTGATTTCAACCATTTATTCAATTACAATTATAGTTCACATGTAATTTATGTGGCGTACTTAGTTGGATCACAATATATAATTAAACTTCAATTTATGCATAACACTACTTTGATCTTAGACAAAGTATCAGAGTACTTTACTACATAACACTAGGTTTACGGGTTCTAATATTTTTAATTTACAATTATTGAGATCCTAAAGTTGATTATTTTTTCTAAACAAATAACTTGTTTATTTTCTCGAATTATTAAACAATTTTATATTATATACAATTGGTATACATAATTTTTCCAAAAAAATTGAATGTGAATTTACCATATTTGGTAAATTTACCATGTTGTTCAAATTTACCGTCCAATATTGATTGGTGTAACCTAGATCGTCGAACATATTCAGTGTCTTGACAACAAGCATTGTTGTACTAAATCAGATAAAAAACAAGTAAGTTGATTTTATGAACTACATTTACAAACAATTTTTGTAATAATGTATATATATATTTACAAACGTAATACAAAAGCATTTTGAAAATGATTCAAACCAGAATCGAAACGTTGATGATTATTTGATAATCTGCAAAATTGTTTTTTGATTTCTCATTAGTAAATTGATCGAAACGTAGCGCCGAGAACATTGAACATTTATTATTAACAATAATACGATCGAGACATATTTAAAGTTGTTTATTTTTATTATTTCTTCGAGTATAAATTATTTAAAATATGTCTCAAAATTTGGATAGATACACTTTTGTTATTTTTATGAAGTTATATAAAATAGTAAACTTATACTGCCCGTCAACCTAATGTTAAAAACGACTCAAGTCAGAGTCGTCAGATTAGAACTTGTGTCCCCACTCTACCTTCCCCTTCCACCATTACCTGTTCCAATGTCACGTGACTCTGGAACAAGCTAAATAGAGTAGTGCTAAGTACTGTTTAATAAAACTTTAGCCAAAAATTCGGTTTACTCGGTTAACTCGTTTTGGACTCGTCGTCGGTGGCGTGCTTCGATCACTTAGTCGTACGTTGCAGTATAATTCGATTCTTCTCGCGGACAAACCGTTTATTATTGACTTGATCATTAGTTGGTCATTTCCATGCGTGGAATGCAATCTAGAACTAGTTCACGCAGCGGACCACTCGCTGAAAGTATTAATTGAAACTTTCTATCTAATGGACCTTATAATGAGGGTATCATAGGGGGGAGGGGTATCGATATTAGTATCGATATCCGAGAACCTTAACAAGTTTTTGTCACCGTAATTGATACTAGGAGCGTCTGCCTGCTTGCCAAGCACTTTTCGGTCGCCGGGCAAATTTCAGAAGTTTAATTATATCGATCCTGATTGCTCGGACGCACAGTGGGACCTTTCGCCCGAATCGTGGACAAAATCAAAGAACTTTCGATAGAAATGAGATAGAGGGCTGAGATTTTTTTTACATACAGCTGAAACTTTACAGAATATGGGAAAAATAGGGAGATTATGGTACGAATGTTTTCTAACCTCGAAAAAATTCGTCAAAGTAGCGCAATTTCGAGAAAATTGTGATTTTTAAAATACCACGCGCGGCAAAAATTTTTTTGGAACAAGCTCTACATCATTTCGCGTAGACTTTTTCACGCTGATTTCAAATGTGGTCTCAAAATTTTTCTGACTTCAGAATTTTCCAAAATGTCGAATTATTGTTAAACAGTTAAACTTTTATTTTTTCAAGGTTAGAAAACATTCGTACCATAATCTCCCTATTTTTCCAATATTCTGTAAAGTTTCAGCTGTATGTAAAAAAAATGTCAGTCCTCTGTCTTATTTCTGTCGGAAGTTCTTCGATTTTGTCCACGATTTGGACAAAAGATCCCACTGTGCGGCGTTGGCCGGCAGTGGAATGGGTAAACTCTTGTCATAGATCGTAAAGGCATCCTCGGTCATAGATCGCGAGATTACTGTAACAAGAGATAAGGTTCCCTTTAAGAAAACATCACAGTTATGGTCCACAGACGCCGAAACAGATAAGGCGGGTTCAGGTCCCGAACGCAACGTCAAAATACCTCGGACGCCTTTATTAAAATTAATACAGAGTTAAAAGTTGCAAGAGGGAGCAGCTAAACTTTGCATATTTTTTTTAACAAATGTTTGAACTTTCGTACAAAATAAGTCCAAAGTTTAGCACTTTTAAGCATTTTTTTAAAACCCTTCGTAAAGCTTAAATTGTTACAAACTTTGAATATTTGTTTATGGATTAAAAAATGTTTATGATGGATTTTAGAACTTAAAGTACATCCACTAACATATAAAAAATCATAATTATAACTTGTTTTCTGATATCCTATAAGTGGTATTTAAAACGTTTAATAGAATGTTCAATTTTATGATTCTGTTTTTAGAATGCTGTATCGTATCATACAATTACCTAAAATCAATAATATTTTGGATTTAGGAGCTTTGAAGAGTTATCAGTTTTTAGCAAAAAAAAATTTTTAATCTATTAACCTTGAAAAATTGAATTTTGGCCACAAAAACCGGGCTTCTGGACCACTGTGAGATGGTCCGATTTATTACGGACTCCGTCCGGGCGGCACGCTCGGTCATCCGATCCGTGTATCATTCTGTCCTTCTCTATGTTCGGCACTCTTTTGAAGTCACGGCGCGATCGACTCCGAGAAAAAAATAGCATACCCTTTACGATCTATGGCATTTAAAACCCCCGTTTTCTGGACATAGATCGAGAAATTACTGTACCGCCCTCTAGATCGCCATAATAACCCTGCCGTAAAAAATTTTTAATTTTTAATATCAGATTCGTTATCAACGACTCCAAAAACTCCTAATTACCAAGTTACAGAAAATTATGACAACATTTTGAATTTTGGCCACAAAAACCGAGCTTCTGTACCACTGTGCATCTGTTCATTGCGAGAGCTGCCTAAGGTGCAGCATCCCGGCCGGCTTGTCTCCTTCAAACGTTTCTTACGTATAATTGAATGGATCGTATGCAAAGGATTATCAGCGTCAGCGGAACTCTTATAAGAGCACTCATGATTCATCGTGCGTCGTGTGCACTAGTTGGATCCGACGTGGAGAGCGGAGAAATCGGACGAATCTAACGCGCTCGCGGTAATAAAATGATGTGAGAAATCGTAGACCTTTTTTCGGATCAAGAAAGATTAAATTCATTAGTTAAATTGAACGTAGCAAGTGAATTCGTGGGAATTCCGAGAGAAGTAGAATAGGTGGTCTGGTGTCAGTCCTGCAAGATGGAACAATTTTGAATTAATATACCATTTCCATATATTCTAGGATGTAGCCGTTCATGTGTTAATACTTCTTTTAGTATAATTAGCTAGCGCAATTTAATTTCCAAACCATTTTTTCAAAAGCTACATTAACGTAATTAACAAATGTCGTCATACAAAATACACATGGAAATATCGCATAATTAAAGTATCCAACTAAATGTTAGTTAATTAACTCGTGAAAGGCATTAGAATAACTTCACTGATTCGCGAATAGGTTGTTTCCGGTTAATTGTCACGGTCTATTCAACTTTATAATTTACTGACTTGGCAATTTATGATCGTATAGGTAATTCTGAAATAAGTGGAAACGGTGATGTGTTGTCAGACAATTTTCAAACCGTAACTTCACGATTGTTTTAACGTACAGTAGGAACTCAATTAACTGGATCTGGATTATGAACAAATATATGTTTAAATATGTTTATATTATGAAGGGAAATAAATTTTCAACAACATACAAAATTTATTTTGGAATGTAATGTACATTTTAATTAATTCCCTCTGGTCCCGATTATAATTATCTATCGGGCCTTAATCTATCCGGGCTGTTTGTCTCTCGATCAAGCCGGTTAATCGAGGTCCTACTGTATTAATTTTGTTTAATAAATAATTAGACGTTTAAGAAATAACTAGACTGTGGTTGTTTATGCAATTTTCAATTTATGTAGGCAAATTTTACGGAATTGGTATCATGTACAAGCTTATTTTCATTGGTAGTGTTACGTCGTAATTTGACGTTGAAAGAGAAATTCAAAATTTAAAGATTTTAGTAAGAGATATAACGCAGTTTTGTACTTACCTGTATTCATCGGCTTCGGATGGTTAATTGAGGATTCTTTTATATTTGAATGGCTTTAATTAAGAATAATGCAATGAAGATGTCGATGTTTGGGTATCTTAGAATGACTTTGAAAATTGATTTTGAGTAAAACAATTGAACAAAATGTATTTTAAAAGGAAGAAATTCAGAATACATAAAATTGTTATTAATTATTATTACAAATGTTACTATTTAGTAGTTAGTATTTACCAATGTGTTGGTTTCGTTTCGGTTTGATTATAATGTTCGGTCGCTTCCTGGTTTGAAAAAAGTTCATTCAAATGGTGATGGATGACGATGGTGATGTTGATGCTGATGTCAGTGTTGGGCAAATTCTATTTTAAATAATAAATAAACGTGTGATTTTATTTGCAAATAATAACTAAACTTGTTATAATAACTAAACCTTAAACTAAACCGAGGCTAAAGCTGGTTGCCCCGCGTCTTCAATCTCAATTATACTGGATTGCGAGTCTCTATGTTAAATTCTCGTTTTTGTTAACAATGTTCAGAGAAGTGAAATATCATCGCTATAGTAGTGATTCTTTTCGATAACATATGAAGATTACATTCACTTTTATTGAAAGTTTAAATGGGGAGAACTATTTCAGTAGAATTGGTTGGCCATGGTCAGACGCGTCAGATGATTCCTATCTAAAGCATGCGAATTTTCAAACTCGGTTTCCTCGTAAACGAAGCTTCGAAACGTTTTACAATTCACTACGCTATAGTCCAGTGTTGGGCAAATTTTATTTTAAATAATAAATAAACGTGTGATTTTATTTGCAAATAATAACTAAACATGTTATTTAAATAATTCCATAAATAATCTATTTATTATTTCTTATTTGCAAACAAAAGTTTATTTATTATTTAGATTGAGGTGGAAATCAATGTGCCAGTGTTCGGGCTCGTCCAGAGGGCGGATTAATGATCAAGATACGATCAAGGTTGATAATGATCAAGGATCAAGATATTCTCGAGAAAGAATTCTCGAGAAGGAACACTAATTCGCATTGTAGAAATAACATTAATTTCGAAGCGTGTTGTCGTTTTGTCGCTGACAAGGGAACATATTCAGGTGAAAGAAACCAATCTTGATGAAACTTATGCGAGATGTAGTTCTTCGAAAAATATTTGACACGTATTTTCTTTCATTGGCAACCATCCACTTTGAAGGGGTGAAAACAGCCCTCAAAGTTCGCTGTCGGATCCATATTTTTGAGATATCTTGGAAACCAGAGATCGAAAAAATTGATTTTTTAAAAATTTGTGTTTTTCTTTTAATGGGGAATGTAGTAGTGCAAAAAAATTTAACAAAATATGTTTGTTCAAACAATACATAAAAATTTTGATGTTTTCTTTCGGTTTCTCTTATGTATCATTAGTTAATTTTAATGTACACTATGTGTGATCTTTGATCCAAAATAGGGGATACATGTTTTTAGATTTTCTTCTTTTTTTATTTAACAATATTTATACATAATGAAATATGGACTTGCACCTGGTGTGCGGAGGAAGGAATTCTGTCTTGTTGTACAGAAATATAAGTGTTTATTTTTAACATATTATTTAAACAAATGTCTTTTGTTAAAATTTTTGCACAACTAAACACACAAAATATCACTATAACCAATTTTTGCTATCTTTTTTAACTGCAAATCTGTAAATTTATAATAGGTGAAGATAATAGATGGAAATTAAGTACTATTACATTCTACACTACTACACTACTACATTCTCCATTAAAAGAAAAACACAATTTAAAAAAAATCAAATTTTTCGACCTTTGGTTTCTGAGATATCTCAGAAAATATTACTCTAACCACGAATTTTGAGGGCTGTTTTCACCCCTTTAAAGTGGTTGGTTGCCAATAAAAAAGACACGTGTCAAATATTTTTCGAAGAACTATATCTGACATAAGTTTCGTCAAAATCGGTTTGTCTCATCTGAATGGGTTCCCTTGTTAATACGACAGTAATGTTATTTCTGAGTTATTTAAATTAAAATATCTCCTGAACTACTAACTTTTCGACATACATAGGTTAGTACTTTTTTATAACGAATGTCCAACTGCATCGATTGATGTATTAAAAAATACCTCATTCCGTTTAAAAAAATGGAGAAAAAATTTGACCTTCATATGTCCTTTACGCGTCCACCTACAAAAAAGCTACTAACATCAGATCAATGCCCCCTCGAAACCATGCAAGGTGGTATTTTTCGAAGAACTATATCTGACATAAGTTTCGTCAAAATCGGTTTGTCTCATCTGAATAGGTTCCCTTGTTAGTACGACAGTAATGTTATTTTTGAGTTCTTTAAATTAAAATATCTCCTGAACTACTAACTTTTCGACATACATAGGTTAGTACTTCTTTATAACGAATGTCCAGCTGCATCGTTTGATGTATTAAAAAATACCTCATTCCGTTTAAAAAAATGGAGAAAAAATTTGACCTTCATATGTCCTTTACGCATCCACCTACAAAAAAGCTACTAACATCAGATCAATGCCCCCTCGAAACCATGCAAGGTGGTATTTTTCGAAGAACTATATCTGACACAA
The DNA here is from genome assembly GCA_963971365.1 of Lasioglossum villosulum. Lineage (NCBI taxonomy): Eukaryota > Metazoa > Arthropoda > Insecta > Hymenoptera > Halictidae > Lasioglossum > Lasioglossum villosulum. The sequence continues at coordinate 12,856,024 of OZ020499.1, forward strand.
GTTTCGTCAAAATCGGTTTGTCTCATCTGAATAGGTTCCGTTGTGAGTGTATCTCGCGACAAACACGTCTTGCAGTACTTTTTTAATCACAGTATTGGGGGAGGTATGAATTGTCAGCAGTGGTGGAAATTAGTTCGGCGGTAATTCGTCTGATTTCGGAACTTTTTAAATCGCCCACGAATCCGATGGGAGGATTGCCGCAATCGAGGGTCGAGCGGTAGATTAACGATGGTGCCGCTAATTGTTTCAAGAGCTCTGGAAAACTCTGCCGGCCGCCGATGTCGCATTGTTCCTTCTATATTAGCGTGCCCGGTACTTGTCAGTCCCGTCTGCCGCTGCGCTCGTGCATTACAGCCAGACGATTCTTTCGTCCATTGTTCACCGCGACCGCCTACTCTGCGTGAAATAGGGAGGAAAGGGTTCGCGTACTCGCCGTATCAACCAGTTGCGATCATCATTTGCGTAATGCGTCGCGTTCTTCGTGCATTTCAAGGCTCCCGATCGAAACGGGCTAAGGTGAAGTGCCCTATGCCTGGACAGCATGTTTTTCTATTTTAAATTTTATCACTTTAGATAAGCGAAAATAATTCCTGTAAGAGTTTTAACATACAGTTCAGAGTTTGTAAAGTAATTTAAAATAAAAAAATCATTGTTTAGATTAATATCTGAATTGTATTAACAAGAATAATTCAAACCTATAGTTGGACATATTAAATCAAATCTAACAAGGGAACATATTCAATTGATACAAACCGATTTTGATGAAACTTACGCGAGATATTGTTCTTCGAAAAATATTTGACACGTGCTTTCTTTATCGGCAACCATCCACTTCGAAGGGGTGAAAACAGCACCCTCAAAGTCGGGGGGCAGGAACATATTTTCTGAGATATCTCAGAAATCAGAGGTCGAAAAAAATCGATTTTTTTAAAAATTGTGTCTTTTTTAATGGGGAAGTAGTCGTACAAGAAATTTTTAACAAAGGGTTTTTGTTTAAACAATATATGTTAAAACTTTGATACTCTTTGGTAGTTTCTCTTATTTATTGTTGGTTCACTTTAATGTAAACTCGGGTGTGTGATCTTTGATCCAAAATAGGGGATACATGCTTATTATAGTTAAATGGCAAGAAAAAGAACAATTCTACAACATGAATCGCCTATTTTGGATCAAAGACCACACACCCAAGTTTGCATTAAAATGAATTAACAATAAATAAGAGAAACTGCGAAGAACATAAAATTTTTAATATATCATTTAAACAAAAAACTTTTGTGACAATATTTTGGCACGACTGGCACATTTCGCATTAAAAATCACACAATTGAAAAAAAATTCAATATTTTGATGTGTGGTTTCCGAGATATCTCAGAAAATATGGCTCTCATTCCCCAACTTGGAGGGCTGTTTACACCCCTTCATAGTGGATGGTTGCCGATAAAAAAGAACACGTGTCAAATATTTTTCGAAGAACATAAGTTTCATCAAAATCGGTTTGTCTCACCTGAATATGTTCCCTTGTAAGCTAGTACCTGGACAGAAGTAAAGCCTATACCCCGGGACAAATGCAATTTACGAGTTGATCGAGCAAACGTAACCTAGAACGTTGGTTCGTTGCGCTTGACGAATAGAAGATGCTTTACGTAATATGTATGTATGTAATAGTTTATTGTTCCCATTACGGGTTACAAAGAGTCCCTTTACAAATTTAATGCTAAATATTGGAAATAGCTACACTGTTAAAATCTCCTGTTAACAAGAACATCATTTTTGTATACGTTTATTTAAAGTCTTCTCATTTGTTTTATATTCATAATATATTTCGTAATATATTTGTTATATCTATAATTTTCGTTTCTATGTAAAGAGTAGCTACACAAAACATAATATATGTATAGATTGAATACAAATAATGAATGTTTATAGAAAATCATAGGAACGAATTCACAATACATATTTAAGTTACTCGAAGAAAAATTATTCAAACAAGGCAAAATTCTATTCTAGTTTTTTTTGAAATGATCTTGTGAACGTGATTTTTTATTATTCTATAATTAGTAATTGAAACTTAGACGTGCTTATGACAAACTTGTCCGTTCATTAAAAGCATTTAGAAATGGCTAAAATGGTACTATATATAGACTCGACTGATATATCTACTTGGTTTTATAACACATTCGCATGCAATATGATTTAGTGTTCCTTTAGGCACCACTTTTGTAGTCTAAAATGAATAATCGATTTGGCTATAAACTTTTACATCCCACTGAATGCTGATACGGGTACACAGCGATATGGTAATCGCTGATGTTTGAGCAAGCAGTTCTTTCAAATCTTTTACACCTACTCCTTTATATGCTCATATTCATGGCAAACGGGTAAAGTTGGGAATGCGGTTTAGTCACATAACGTAGAAACTACGAAAGCTAGAAGAATATTGTACATGACAAAGAGCGGAATTGTTTTAGCAAAAAATCCTACCGAACAAGAAAACTCTACTTGTTTAAATAGAAAATTGGAAACAATTTCTTTATACTGTTTTATCGACCGTAAATATTTCTATATATTTTATTACAGCATATCGATAATTCTTTTATAATGCTTCAGAATTGCATTTCTAAAATATACGTTTATATGAAAATGAAAGAAATCAATTTCTTGAATTTGGCAAAGTAACGAAAACTCGTAAGTTTAGATAAACAAGTTGGTGTGTGATCACTAGACTGCTGGTTTGATGCAATCATGACGAAAATGGACACATATAATTTAATGCAGTGGACGAGTTAAGAAGATTTAACATCAGTGTATTAGTTTTAGCTTAATAAAAGAATTCAAAGAAAAACGAAATTTCTATTTGACTCCTGTGTCTTGCAATCAATGCAAACATTTTTTATTTTGTTATGTTATTATGTTTATTGTTTATTTATTCTATTAATCCACAGTCCACAATATCACTGTAAAAATAATATTAATACTTTTAAAATCTTCTAATCTTTTCACTGTGTTTTAAATTACACCTACTCGTTTTCGTCATAAATGCATAAAATCTGGAGTCTAGTGATCACCAACCATTTTTTTACTAACACGAGAAGTGCCCTTTCGGAAAAATCTAACTTACACCACTATCAATCAATCTCACATGAGAATAAAAAATTTTCAGGAAAATGTGCTTTGAATGCGCTTGAGAAGAACAAATTTTTTCAAAAAGGTGTAGCTTGTGTCGGTGAAAATTTTCTGTCACAAAATTGATTGATGGATTATTTAGTGGCTGTCTCAGCTACTTTGATTCATATTTATTTGACATTACTTTTCATTACATTTGTTATAACGAATTCCTTTAGCATTCTCTTGAATATGTCTAAACTTTCACAACACTTTACTGAGTCTGGTACAGCATTATACATTAATACTCCTTCATAAAATAGACATTTCTGGGCACTTCTCGTTTTATAAAATTTAAGTGCAATATTCCCAGCTTGCAGGCCTGGTACAGATCTAAACGGTTTGCCGAACCATTTGCCAAACCGTTTGATGAACCGCGCATTTCGCCAAAAAAGTGCTATTTTCAGAATTTCTTGCGAACAACTATGGAAACTGCAGCGGCATATGCTACACAAAGAAATAAGGAAAATGTTGGTAGTTTATTCAGTGAATTAAAGTTTATAAATGAAATGTTCGGGTCAGGACGAACCATTAAAGACATCAGATTCGAGACTACATGTCTTGAATGTTTGTTTGCCTATACGTTTGCCGAAATGTTCATCAAAATGCGCGCATTCGTGTTTGCCGTCGATCCATCAGCTCCGGGAACGACGACGAACACGAATGTGCGCATTTCGACAAACGGTTCGGCAAACGGTTTGGCAAACAAACATTCAAGTCATTTAGTCTCGAATCTGATGTCTTTAATGCTTCGTCCTGACCTGAACATTTCATTTATAAACTTGAATTCACTGAATAAATTACCAACATTTTCTATATATCTTTGTGTAGTATATGCCGCTGCAGTTTCCATAGTTGTTCGCAAGAAATTCTGCAAATAGCACAAATCCGTTCCGTTTGCTATTAGCCGATGCGCGGCGTTCGAGGCGGCGAAATGTTTGGCGAAATGCGCGGTTCGTCAAACGGTTTGGTGAACGGTTCGGCAAACCGTTTAGGTCTGTACGAGGCCTTACACTTGCATCGCCTACTATTCTTATCCTATTTGTTAAATGCTAAATGTTAATAGTTACGTGTTTCTCGATCGTAAATTTTAATATAAATCAAATATATGTTCTCGGCGCACAGTTTCAATCAATAATAAAAGTAATAACTAAGCAAATTAGCAGTAATTAAGTTTAACTCAACGTTTCGATCGAGTTGTGGATCATTTTCAAGAGCAATTGCGTCTAAAAATATACAGTGACTCCCATTAATATTCGGACGCACTAAAAAAAACGGTATCTGGTTTAACATTTAACTATACGACTTGAATTTTTTGGGGAAGCTAGAGCAAATAGTTTGCTACAGGATGTGCAGAAACATTTTTTCAAAAATTGTAATTGTTCGGAGTTGTAGAAAAAATACTAAAAGTTGCATTTTACAACTTTTTGATGTGGGCGTATATTGAAAATTTTTAAAATACGTTTTGTAGATCTGTGTCAATTATATGCACTGCGAAAGTTTCATCGAAATCGGTTGATACGGGAAAAAACGACAGGCATTGAAAGATGTGAAAATCTATAGATTTACTGCAGTTATGGCCCGAAAATCGTGAAAATCTGAAATTTTTACCATCGTTAAACGTTTGTAGATCATTGCAACGTCGAACAATATTGACGAAATTTCCAGAATATGTTTAATTGATACAGATCGATAAAACGTATTTTAAAAATTTTTAATACAGGCCCACATAAAAAAGTTGTAAAATGCAACTTTTAGTATTTTTTCTACAACTCCGATCAATTGCAATTTTTGAAAAAATGTTTTTCCACATCCTGTAGTAAACTATTTGCTCTAGCTTCCCCAAAAAATTCAAGTGGTACAGTTCAATGTTTAACCAATTATCGTCTTTTTTAGAGCGTCCGAATAATAATGGGAGTCACTGTATATAAACAAAATATATTGGGTATTTCACAAAATTAATAAAACTGTAAATAATATTTCAAAGAAATATACTTGCTAAGTGTAAAGAAAGGTTTTAAAAATACAAATAATGACTGAGTTCCATGCTGGTCTACATTGAACTGAAGCAACTAACCATTGAGGGAAAGAGCAAGCACAAAAAACATTGGAACGACGCGTATCGACGCTCTACCAATCAGATTCTATGATTGACACGTTTTCAATCGAAGTTAGGCGGTAAATTCAAATGAAAATGATTGCCTATCACAATAGAACTTAATTATTGCTAATTTGCTTAGTTATTACTTTTATTATTGATCGAAACTACGCGCCGAGAACATATATTTGATTTATGCTAAATGTTAAATGTTACATTCGTTATATTGTATAAACAGTGGCAAATGGAGCATGTGTTTATGCATGTTTCATTGTGTTTAGGTGTAGAAATAGCTCCGAAAGTGTGTCCCACGTGTCCTGTTACACCCTGTACAGTGATGAGTTATTCAGAATATTTGCTTCAAATACATATACGTCAGCTAAGTCCGCGGCGAAACTGTGTCGCAGCGGCACCGTATTAAATCCAGCTTATGTCCGGGAAATACACTTCGGTTGTCCTCGTCGTGTGACAGACAAGCCTCTGTCACGACCCAGGAAAACTCGCTTAAGGTCGAACGCGCGTTCCTCGCTGAGCAAGTCCGGGGCTGATCTATTTTTAATCCGGTTCGTAGTCGCTAAAAATAATGCTCGGTGTTCAAAGTTAGCCGAAGCTACCCGACACGGGAGATGCAAAAACGAAAGGATGGTCCTTATCGATTCACAGTAGTCTCTTTGTAACTACCGTATCGTCGCGTCGAGCGACAGTTCCAGTAGAGATGACACATTCTTTACTGATAAAAGAGTACCGATTTAAAGAGAATGAGGGTCACCAGTCTTTCAAACTTGTGGACATAATGAATAAATGTTAGGCCTCGTACAGACTAGAACATTTCGACGAACACTGCCATGAACGTCGCCGCGCACATTTTGGCGTGCATTTCGGCGCGCATTCGCGCGAACGGTCGATCCATCAGCTCTGGGAACGCCGCCGCGCGCATTTCGACGAACATTTCGACGAACGGTGCTACGAACGCCGCCGCGCGCATTTCGGCGCGCACGAACGCAAACGGGTGGGACTTACACATCTGTTTGCAGGATAGATAGCATATCCAAAATATTCATAATAAATGTCAAGAAATAGACAGAAATTTAGATACAAATACATCGGTGATTTAAATTATCTGGAAAAATTACATTTCTACTTCATAATTTGTCTCAAATTATTAAAGAGGCCCTTGCTATGAAAGCATTGCATTTTTTCCCGGATATTTTACGGGAATTCTGAACATTTTCGGGAATCTCGCACAGCCCTGCAGAAATCCCGAAAAAATTCACGGGAAACCCGAACACCACCGGGAATCCCGAATATTCTCGGGAAATACTCAGGATTTTTGTGATCCCATCCCGACATGATACGAGGCTGCCTATCCTGTTCCCGGCATCGGGATTCGAGAATTCTCGGGTTTTTAGCAGGGTTGCTTCCAACTTTTTTAATAAGAACCCTATATCTCTTGATATTTAAGAAAATGTATGTCTCTTGACAGTAGCAGCATCGTTGCGCAACCCAACGCTTCTCGCGGCTCCCCTACATGCTGCTGAATAATGCAAATAGAGATATAACCCCGCTAGATTGATCTTTCATTAGCGATTTTTTATCTTTTATTGTATTTGTTTAAAACAATTGTAATTGTATCGGTGCCGGGAACGAGATGGGAAACCTCGTATCATGTCGGGACTGGATCCCAAAAATCCTGAGTTTTTGCGGAGAATATCCGGGATTACCGGTGGTGTTCGGGTTTCCCGTGAATTTTTTCGGGATTTATTATGAATATTTAGGACATGCCATCTATCCTGCAAACAGATTTGTAAGTGCCACCCGTTTGCGTTCGTACGCGCCGAAATGAGCGCGGCAGCGTTCGTCGAAATGTTCGTCGAAATGCGCGGTTCGCGGCGCAGTTCGTCGAAATGTTCTAGTCTGTACGAGGCCTTAGACCAGCTAGAGGACTCATCAGTAAGACTATCTATCGGGCCCTTAGACGTTGGGGTATAGGCAGGCGGTCGAGGACTGTATTGTATACAATACAAATCGTTGATCGATCATGTACTAGCGAGAAAGGATAGGGACAGCGTTTAGTCCACCTTGTGGCAAGCATCGAAGTTAAGTGACGCCACAAACTCAAAAATCAAAATTCCTTCTTTTTGAATTTTCAACAATAAAACTTCCACCATCGTGTTCGCCTTGTTTATCTGATTAAAATGATACCGAAGACGATATAATCACGATTATAATTAGTAGGTGTCAACCCAGGGGAAGATAGTTTAAAAAATTCCCAAAAAATTCATTAATTATTTTTAACTATAAGTAATTACCAAAAAAATCTGAAATGTAGAGTGTATCTGTATCTTCTGTTTGCCGTTTGTCCCATGTCGATAACTTTTCTCGTTTTAGAGCAAATTGCATTAAGCGCGGGGGAATTTACCCCAATGTCGCCTCTATCGGTGGGGGTAGACATTTCAAATTTTGCACAATGTTTTTTTAGACATAAAACTATGTTTTAATGCTTATCCTGCTATACCCTTTCTATGGTGTATAACGTATCAAATTGTTACATATTAAATATAGTCATTACTAGCCCTAAATACAAATATGATCACTTGTAATAAGATATTGTAATTATTGTGGTCGCTAATGACCTAGATGTTGATGCGACCTTTATAAATAAATAATTTGAAAAAAGTCTAGATCCCGATGTTGTCTAGCCAGAGAACGCCTTCTTGTGAAGAATCGAGACTTTACCGTAGTATTTCCTAATTAAAACGTTTCATAAACAACCGTACTTCGCGATATTTCTTAATTTTTTTCATACTTCATGAGAAAACTAGGGTGCGTTTAATTAAATATCGTACTTAGGAAGACTGATAAAGAATATGCCAATAAATCCTGCAGCTTGACGCGGCATAGTACAGAGTGAATTTCCCCTTTGCGAATTAATTAAAAGTGTTTAACGAACGACGCAGGGAGAAGAATGTAATTTTCAAACGGCTATCCACTTCCGTCGAAGCAACGTCGAAGAAGATAAAGCGTTGGATTAAGCGTCGACGACGTCGCGGCACACCCAAGGACAATGCGTAGAATGTCCCTCAAAACAATGTTCCGCCCGGGACTACGTAACGTCGAGACAAAAGCGAGGCACGATGGCTTATCTCGAGACCTTTTCCACTGTTTCGTTCTTTCCAGCTATTCGTCAGAAGTCACGGAAGTACCGGGAACGAATACGAAATCCGCCGGAAAGGGAATCAATGCGGCGTGTGTGCCAGCTAGTTGCATCTATCTGCATACTTCTATGGGAGATAAACTGACGCAGACGCGGGAGGCTGAACGACTTCGCATTTCTCTGGTGAAAGGATCACTGCCTCGAGCATCAGCATCAGAACTACCGCTCGACTACATAGAAAGAATTTTTAAGACAGACGATTTTCGAGCATTAAACCGGAAAAGAAGTTCGCGAGATCACATGATGAAGATCACGAGCGATCTCGAGAAATATTAATATCTCCAACAGTCTTCTCCTATGCGGAAAGAATTATTCAGTAGACGATTTCAGGAACTAAATTCGGGCAGTTCATCCGTAAAATGATACAATGGAGATAGCGCAGAACAATTTTAACCCCTTACCCAAAGATTTATTTTACCGTTTCAGCGATGTAGAACTTTATTGTAAATCATAACAATATATTAATGTTATCGGCGCCCTGGTTCGATCAATTGGAACAATAAGCAAGTTTGCAAAATTGAATGAAATTTAATTCAACGTTTCGGTTTACAGTTTAGATCATCTTCAAGAATAATATATCTTTTCTATAGGTTCTCTTCACACCTTTGTTAATATAAATCACGTTTTAAAAATTATTTTTGATAATCCTTACAGACGCAATAATGAGATATATTATTCTTGAAGATGGTCTAAACTGTAGACCGAAACGTTGAATTAAATTTCATTCAATTTTGCAAACTTGCTTATTGTTCCAATTGATCGAACCAGGGCGCCGATAACACTAATATATTGTTATGAACAAGTGACGATCGAGATACAGAGAACTGTTTATTGTAGATCGTAATCTCCTAAAACAGAAGAAAATTGATACAAATTGTGTGCCTATACGTACAGTCAGGGACAAAAATAAGTGGACAGTTAGTGGAAATAGGTAACAATGAAGTTTAGTCGAATTAAAATGATTGTTATAAACGTAAGTTTTATTTAATATATCGTTATAGTGTATAGATTATTTAACGAATAATTGAAGTTCATATTTAAATCTTTGTGTAAACACGCCGTGCCATAATGAAAACGTCAGCTATTTATCAGGAGACAAAAATGAGTGGACACTCAATGAAATGCGTAATAAATGAAACACATAACAAAATTACTACTTGGTATTGCCGCCTTTTGCATGTATAACTGCTTTCAGACGTCGAGGCATACTTTGTATTAACTTTTCAATATAATCGTTACTATTTTTTTCATATTCAGATTGTAACTTTCTGAAAAAATCGAATTTATTATTTCGCTGGTCCAATGGAACTTTTGCGTCCAATAAACTCCATAAGTTCTCAATAGGATTCAAATCAGGGCTCTGGGCCGGCCATTCAAGCAATTTAATATTGGAATCTTTAAAAAATTGTTTAGTTTTCTTAGCATTGTGCTTAGGGTCATTGTCTTGTTGAAAGACAAATTCGTCGTCGCAACCGATTTTTACCACGGCTTCTTCTAAATTTTCATTTAGTATACTAATATACTTATCTGCATTCATAATGCCGTCAATTTGTACTAACGTACCAATTCCGTTTTGCGAGAAGTACCCCCACACCATTAATGATCCACCGCCAAATTTGCATGTGGGTGTAATAAATGGTGTTTTGTACGCTTCATGTTTTTTTCTCCAGACTTTGTGCTTCTTTTTTAATTGCCGCAACTCAAATTTACTTTCGTCACTCCAAATGATATTTTTCCAGAATACTAGTGGCTTGTTCACATATTTTTTTGCAAACGCTAAACGTTTTCTCATATTTCTTTTATTAATATGTGGCTTACATCTAGCCTTGCAGCATTTTAAACCAGCTTCGTGCAGTCTTCGTTTTATTGTTTTTGTTGAAACATTTAATTGCACTATTTCTGCAATACTTCTTGCTGCAATCGTTGGATCTTTTCGACTTGTACGAAAAATCCGACAGTCTTCTTGTATGGCGGTACAGCGTTTGCGCCCACGACCTCTTAAATTTTGCACGGTCCTGTGCACTACATACTTTTTATAAATTTTTTCTACTGCACTTTTAGATACGTTGTACTTCCGAGCTATTACAGGGTAACTTAATTTCTTACAACAGTCCGATACAATTAAATGGCGAATTTGATATGACATTTCTTTCGTTTTTGGTATTCTGCAATTATTATATGAATATTCTTATTTGTACGAAGCCTGAATTGGTACTAATAAGATTGATGGAGATCGCTGCATGTAACCGTGACCTGTGCCTAGTGTTTTTATACATTTCTTACCTCACAGTAACATTACAACCAAGTGTCCACTTATTTTTGTCCCCTAATAAATAGCTGACATTTTCGTTATGGCACGGTGTGTTTTCGTTATGGCACAAAGATTTAAATATGAACTTCAATTATTCGTTAAATAATCTATACACTATAAGGATATATAATAAATAAAACTTAAGTTTATAACAGTCATGTTAATTCAACTAAACTTCATTGTTACCTATTTCCACTAACTGTCCACTTATTTTTGTCCCTGACTGTATGTTCTCGAACAGCTGTATATTAGCAAAACCAAAATAGGATTTTATTTCATCACGAGTTAGACACGATAATGTAAGCCAAGAGATTAAGAACTGTTAACATCGATGTTGGTGTGTTACGAAATTGTCAAATGGCATTTAGGAGTTTCAATGAAAATATTTTGAATTTCCCATTTTGTTTAACCGTCATACATTCCTTCGAAATAGTTGCATAAAGGAGCCTAAAATAATATTTCATCCTTTTATTACATTCTATATCAACAAATTGTGTTTCATTTATAACGTCACATTTTAATGAAATGCATCTACAAAATATTTAAAATACACGAATATGTTTTAGTTCTCAGAAGAATATTAATTTATATGACAAATAGTAATTACTTTCGAGTATACTCGTCATAACAGAAACTTGTTTATAATATAATCAAATCAATCAATCAGTAAACTCAGTATGGCATTGTTATTCTGATATTGCATCGATCATATGGTATTTCAGTTTTACATCATTTCCATTTTCGACTGCCTTACTTGCAGGTTTTTTCTTGAATTATTTAGTAAATAAATAATTCTTTATAACTTTCTTTATAACTTTTTAATCGACACGAATATTGTAAAATAATACTAACAGTGTTTATATATTGAAAATAATATAAAGTTATTTTAATTTTTAGTTTCTTAACAGTAGAACTACCGAGTAATAAATGAGACGGGTGTATACAATTGCTTTATAATAATGACGAGATTGCATCTATTGAAACTTCATATAATTTTTATTGCAAAATGCGCTTTGATAAATAAGTTCATTTGAAAAATTCTATTGAGAACGTTTTTATGATTTCAATAATTCTGAATGAAAAAGTTAGAAACCAGTAATTTGTCTGGTTTTGGGATTGTCTATTTTGAAAGCATGGAGAGCTTCCCATGTAAATGACAGAAGAACAATGAAAGTAATGTTAAACAAAGCTGAGATTCACCTAACTATTTCGTGCGATTTATTCTAACGTGTTAAATTAAATTATTAATATTCTTGAGGAAAAGCGTTGAACACGAACCTTCTCTTGTAGGTCTGATCACGGTGATTTAAGCAATTAAATATTCAATAACAATGTATTCGTCCCGAAAAGGATGCAAAGTTGACAGCTTCGTACCTACCATCCTTCTTTCCATTTCATTTCCGTTTCCGTAAACTCCGAAGAAACAGCTAGCTACAGTCCACTTATTAGAATTGCAGTGGCCAAGAGCTGCGAAACTTCAGCACGGAATTCAGATTGCCGGCTGTCACTGTCACGGATACGCGATACCGTTATTTCGGCGCAGCACACGATTCATCAAGGTATTTTATTTTTTCGCGTCATGAAAGGAAGGTGGGGGAGCAGAGTTGGCGAAATGTTCAGGTGAATCGAAGCCAGGCAAGGTAAACTCGAGAACGCGAGAACACGCCTAGCGTGTCCCGCGCATGTTTCGTGTCTGTAATTAAAGCCTGTAAGGGAACAGCGATGCGGTTCGGTGGTGAACGTACATTCGCCGCGGTCGCCGATAACGCGACCGTTATGAAAAATCTGCATGGAAAAGGGCCGAAATGCAACCGCCTTCCGATATGCCTAGGGTAGTTTCCGTGCCGAGTCACTCGAGCGCTCCCTCAGGGTTCAATCTCTCGAGAAGTCCTCTGCACGCTACGCGGAGACCAAAAAGCAGACGCGAACTCCAAGCTACGACCATGAAAACGCGACTTACCGTATCCAATGACATTTTACAGTATTCTCTCCGTAACTGTCGTAAGGATCTCCACTGTAACTGAAAAATTTCATCCTCACCACTGGGGATCCCTCGCGAAACCAGTCAAACGGTAAATATGTTCCAGTATTGGCGAGACTCGCGCTTATACAAGCAAAAGACTAGAAATTGTTTCACTTTTTCTTTATGAAACTTTTATCATCGTATTCGTCTCGTTTTCATAATTAAAATGACACCACACACGATAGAATTACGATAATAATTACTTGTGTAACAAGCGGTGTTAAGAATTCGTGCACACAAGTACAGTAATGTCGCGATAGTTGCAGCAGGAGCTGTTCTCTGGAGCGACAACTTCCAAGACAACTGCTCGTCTTTTGATTTATGACTGGCCTCTACAGTCTACCGCGCCGAGACATCAATCGAAAGCCGAACGTAGAGAAGGACAGAATGATCGCGTGGCCGAGCGCGTTGCAGTTAATTTAGTTAATGTTTTTTCTATTAATAGATATTAATGATATTTACTCTTTGTATCTATACTATCTCTTTACTAAAAACTTTAGAATATTCTCGATCGTAAATTGTTGTTAACAAAAATCTATTAAATGTTCTCGGCGCCCAGTTTCGATCAAATAATACCTCTTATACTATTTGCAAAAGATAAAGATCGAAACGTCGAAAAAATAAATATTGTGATATTTTGCAAATAGTATAAGAGGTATTATTTGATCGAAACTGGGCGCCGAGAACATTTAATAGATTTTTGTTATAATCTTTACTCTTAGTTATTAGTTTCTCCTTAATAATAATATTATGTTTGTTCCTCTTTTGTATTATAATACTGTAATGGTTTGTTTTTTATATTATATTTTTTGTTTCTGACGTTAAAAGTTATTATTTTACTGCTTTCATTAATAATATTTGATTACAACATATGTTCCTTTCATATGTACATAACAAAATTGTTTAAATTTTTTTAGTTCATTATTTTTTGTATAAAACTAATAAATATGGCACAGAAACAAATGTGTTCTTGTACCGTTTTGAAAATTCCTAATACCGGTATTAGTACCGGTATTCCTGTACAACGTTTAAAAAAATACCGAATATCGATATTGTATTTTTAGTCCGGTATTGCAAACCCTAATAGTAAGGTATAAAATATTGTTTTTTCTTTCCTTATTTAACATCGCTCTGAACTCTTAGTTAAGGTTATATCGCGACGGGACCTACAGTTTATAAGGTGGGCTCCGAACCACCTAGGTATAAAATATATTTGTCCATCATGTCAAAGTATTCGCGCTAGGTAGCGAGATATCTCGCCAAAAGCGTTTATAGGGAAATATTTGGGCGCGAGATATTTCGTCCGTGGAAGCTAAGGGGTTAAAATCGACCCTGGGAGCGGTATTCGGATACTCGGATATAGCCTTTCACGTCTCCGGTAGCAAGTCGCGAATTCCCCGCAGTTACAGTTGTCCCTGTAACAATAATGCACACGGAGCGCATCGTCGGCTCGTTCCCGGTTAACGATAATACACAATGACCAGCGGATTCTCGGAGCCGATTCGGTAGCCCTGAATCGCATTCCTGCGTGCTGGTTTTAGGACACAGAGATCCAATGGGTATGGCGACAGGGCGACGCGCGAGATACCAGCATCGCCTTGTAGCCTAGCAAATGGAGGCGAGAACCACTTCAAAGTTGACAGTGTGTGTGCACGTGTACGTGTGCGCACAATAGCCGATCCCGGATACACGTGTGCACGCAGCCTCTGGGGATAAACCGTGCCAATAACGCACCCCATTCTTGTCACGTTACGTAGTCAACGCATGGCTGGTCCGCAGCCGTTCCGGATTTTTAACTCCACAATACGCGTTGAAATTCGATCGACAACTTACCCTGGCACACGGCCCCGCGGAACTGTTACTGGACCGACCTTGAAATCGAATTTCGCTTATTCCGCTCTGAGAATCGAGCACAGCTGGTAATCGCTTCGTTGAATTTTCGCGATACTGGTAATGGACAGGACCGTCCGGGAAGCAATAAGTAGTAATGAGTTGACGAGGATCTTTACAGTTGCCCTTAGCTCCAGTCGAAGGAACTTCCATTCAATGTAATGTGTTTATGGTTTGCTCGAAACAGTTAGTGGACCGACCTTGAAGTCGAATTTCGCTTTGAAGAATCGAGTCTGAGTGAGCACAGCTGGAAATCGCTTCATTGAATTCTCGTGACAGAGGTAATGGATACGGACCGTTTAGGAAGTAATAAGTAGTAATGAGTTCGCAGGGATCGTTACAGTTGGCTTTAGTTAGCTGAGCAAACCTCCATTTAATCCCTCGCACTAAGATTTTCTTTCTAAATCTAAACCTACGATTATTAAAACTTCTTCGCCATTTGTAATTTCCCAGGAGTACAAGACTTTGTGAATAGACGTGTTTAATATCGATAGCTAGACTGCGGATCTTTATTTAAAATACAAAAGAAGAATGAAATCAAAATTTCATTCTTCTTTTGATTATTTTGTCAAGGGGACAGAAATACACTGATGGCCTTAAGGATGTTCTGGAGGTACAATGGGAGACAAAAGTACAAGAAATTCGAAATAGATCATTATATTGGCAATGAAAGCCATTCACGAGTATATTTTGCATGAAAAAAATAGATTAATTTAAAAAGCTTTCGTTTAATTAGTGAATTTCATGTTAAATTTATTTTTTAATCAAATTGTCTTCATATTATGGTTTATGGTTTATTCTTCTCTTTATATAATGTACATAAAGATGGCGTTGAAGAGTCTGAGGAGCTCTATTTGCCCAATACAAGCCCGTCCTTATATCTTCATATTATAAAAAAGTGTAAATGAATTTCGTGAATAATTGCACCCTCCGAATAGTAGCTATATTCAGTGGTCTACAGTATTGTCGCGTTTTCATGCTAGACAACACGATAAATTTGAAGTTTTGTAACAGTTTATAATTTTTTGCTCTGTAACTGTTTAGCGAAACCTAATAAATTTTGAACATAATTAAATACATAATTTTTACTATAATTTTTACTAGGGTAACTGCAGCAGTGAATAAACGGGCACCAGTATATGAACGCTTTTGTATATTTCAACAAATTTGAACCCGCACGACATACTAGCGATAAAATTGTAACTAAAGAGTTAAATAAATAGGAGAATATTGTTTAGTAATTTTAGTATCGTTGTTCAACTACTAGAATGTAGTGTTCATTGACTGGTATTTTTTATATTTTTTATTTAACGTTTCATGAAGAAAAATAATAATTTCATTTTATTCGTGTTCATTCATTTTTGACAAATGAAGTATAGGGAGCCATTTGGCATACATGAGATTCCTTTAATTCACACATTTTTTTTTACATAAAATATCTTCTTGAACAATGTCTTAAATGTTCATTCACTGGTGCAGTTACACTATATATAAAAAAACTGAAGTTTCTAGTTGCGTTTTTTCAAGGTTTAAATAGGGTTTGAAGTGGAATTTTATGAATTCTCCATAAGAAGACGTGTTAAAGTGTGCAAACTTTAAGTTGCTATAAATATTAAACGGTGCAGTGAATGTAACTCAAACTTTGGTAATTGCATTAATTTAGTAAGAATTATATCTTGTCAAATTTTCAAAAATTTTGTTGCATTTTTGTATAGCTCCAGAACATCCTTAAATCTCTTTAATACCTCCACTATTTTCAAATGTACATACTCATTTTTGTCATAAATCCATAAAATCCACAGTCTATTGATAATAAAAAAAATATAATTTATTTCAGTTTATCAGAAATGAATAACATACATTATTAGTGGATTTTGTTTGAAATCTTAATTACGAGCCGTGACTCGACATTATTGGATAAGGAGTTAGCATGTTTAATATTTGTTCCGCAAAGCCACAGTTTGATTGGCATGTTTATTTTTTAGATTTAGCTACCTACATGTTCTACGTTTCTTGGTCTTTTTAAGCACTCTAGATGAAATTCGTTTTGATTATTATGTAAATTTATTTAAAATATATAGTGAGAGTAATCTAACAAAGTAGTTTCCGGAAATGGGAAATTGTATAGTTACAGATCTCTATGTTTCATGTCGTGCACTGCGGCTGTATGTTCTCTTGTGAGATCAAAAGAGAAGATATCTCTGTTATTTATTATTGCATAAAGGAACTACGCGCAATGGTTGACCTCCAAATGGAACACGGAGCAAAACTAGAATTAGTGAATATTATTCCTGCCCACTGAATTGAACATGATTGAATTATTCAACAGTCAAAGTGATCGCTCTATTTCAATCGGTTGAATATGTTGAATATGAATTTTTATACAGACCGTTGAAAGACAATTATTATACAGTGTCAACGCGTTGTTTGCCACATCGGTTATGCGTGTATGACACGATTCGTCGCCAATCTTTAAATATTAATCCATGTTATAATATATTACTGTAAGCCAATTAAAAGAGTAATCAATGAACTACGAATTTCATGCGATTTCCCTCTCCATTTAGTAAAAGCTTTAAATTTATTTCAAAATAGTTTGTTTGGCAACGTAACTGTTGTTCATGTTATGTGTGTTTTTAAGTATAACCGTTTGCCAAATAAATCGCTACTCGATTTGGAAATGTTAATTTCCAATCTTTATGCAGCAGAATTTGCTAGCAATAAGAAATACGACCGTTTTACGCCACGACGTAAGTTTCTTAAGGATCAAATCGAATTTATCCGCGAGTTTCATTTACTCAAACCTCGCTTGTCATCTTTTGTCTGTCGAATCGAATTTGTGTTCCGTTACGAGGTTACGAAGTTATGGAAGAGTTTTCTCGTCTTTCCGAAATCGCATTAGAAGTATCGATGCAGGAAAAGTGCAACCTGTTGCGGTAAACTCAGAACTTGGCATTCTCTCTTATAGATGATGTTTCATAATGGAGTCGATGAATCAAACCGCGTTTCTTGGAAGAAATCCACTCGCTTCGAGCCAAGAGTTATTCAATTTCAACGGGTCACGAGGCGGAAGTATCGACAGAGCCTAACGTTTCCTTACCTTTCCACCATTCTATGGAAAATCGTCGAGCACAAACTAATGCCACGTTAATATTATGCTAATCAACTTGTCACTGATCGTCGAAATTACTGACTTATTATTTTTTATACCTTTGTTCGTTTCTTTTTTTATAAATTTAGCGTAATATTCTGCGATTCTACCACCTCGATGTGAACGAGACATTTATTTATTATGATTTATTCAAAAGGACTCGTGTTGTTTTAGTGTTTTCTTTTTTTTTATTGATGCAATTTGAATCTAAAAGGTAGAGATTATTTTGCAATATGGTACAGACGTTTTCTATTACACAAATGGATCAAAGATATAATCTTTGCTTAAATCTTTAGCTTACAGCTATTTAGAAACGAGTAGTGTTATTTTAGTTAATAAAGTGGGTAAAAAAAAATTGGCACGCTCTTAAAAAGGCGATAACTTTTTAAATATCGTATTATGCGATTTGTATTTTTTTACGAAGCTAGAGCAAATAGTTTGCTACAGGATGTGGAAAAACATTTTTTCAAAAATTGCAATTGATCAGAATTGTAGCAAAAATACTAAAAGTTGCATTTTACAACTTTTTTATGTGGGCCAATATTGAAAATTCTTTTAATGCGTTTTATAGATCTGTGTCAATTATATGCACTGGTAAAGTTTCATCGAAATCGGTTGATGCGAAAAAAACGACAGGCATTCAACAAATTTTTTGTTGATGATTGATTTGATTGAACGAATTAAAATTTTCAATATTGGCCAACATAAAGAAGTTGTAAAATGCAACTTTTAGTATTTTTGCTACAATTCCGATCAATTGCAATTTATGACAACATTTTTTTTCGTATCCAGTGGCAAACTAATTGCTCTAGCTTCCCCAAAAAATTAAAATCGTATAATACGATATTTAAAAGATTATCGTCTTTTCAAGAGCGTGCCAATACTTTTTTTACCCACTGTATACGCTTCAGTGTGAACACAATTCTGATTACTGCAATACATGCAAAGAGCGTATCATCGAAAATTCACTGCATATTTGGGGAAAGTGGAACTATGCTGAGCACTCACACCCCCGCGTTCTTTATATTTATCGTATACTCGAAAATGTTCCAGGAACAATTTCACAGAACGCAGGAAAAAATTGTAACTCGAAAACTGGGCCGTGAAAAGTAACTTCCGTCTCCATTATGAATCCTTTTCATGGCTCTCGGATGTTGCACTCTTTTCCGGAGAATGCCGCTTTTCAGTACACTTTTTAAATAAAGTAGCAGAGCTGAAAGAATTTAAACGGTCCCTGAAACAATTTTATTCAGAATTTGTTGCAAAGGGTTGCAAAGAGATTTTTAGTACAACTTTGACGACATTATTCAACTATCTTCTGCTTGTCTAACAGAAACCATGTTTGAGTTACTTCATTCAGCAAAATATTTTTTTCACGAGTGTAGAGTTGCACCAACTTACTTGGTGATTGAATTTTTTACAACCCAGAGTTTATCTTTTAAATATGATATTTTAGGTGTATGTCGTTAATAAAGAAATTGCTTGGTTTTTGTTTATTATTGACTGGTTATTGGTATGGTTAGTAAAATTGTAAAAGAAAACAGTGTCGCTGCTTGCAATAGTTCAAAATATGTACAGTGACTCCCACTAATATTCGGACACTCTTACAAAGACGATAACTTTTTTAATATTGTACTATACGATTCGAACATTTTTTTAGAAGCTAGAGCAATTAGTTTGCTACAGGATGCGAAAAAAAATTTTGTGAAAAATCGCAATTCCTCTGAATTATAAAAAAAATACTAAAAGTTACATTTTACAACTTTTTTATGTGGACCTATATTGAAAATTTAAAAAATGCGTTTTGTAGATCTGTGTCAATTATATGCCCTGTGAAAGTTTCATCGTAATCGGCTGATGTGGAAAACAACGACAACCATTGAAAGATGCAAGAATCTTTAGATGTACTGCAGTTGAAGGCTGAAAATCGTGAAAATCTGCAATTTTTAACATATTTAAACGTTTGTAGCTCATTGCAACGTCGACCGGTTTTGACGAAATTTTCAGAACATGTTTAATTGACACAGGTCTATAAAACGTATTTTTTAAATTTTCAACGTGGGTCCACATAAAAAAGTTGTAAAATGCAACTTTTGGTATTTTTTTTTATAATTCCGATCAATTGAAATTTTTGACAACATTTTTTATTTATTTATATATATTTGACACCTTTTTTTAATTAAATTTTCAGAATATGTTTAATTGACACAGATCTACAAAACGCATTTTTTAAATTTTCAATATAGGTCCACATAAAAAAGTTGTAAAATGCAACTTTCAGTATTTTTGCTACAATTCCGATCAATTGCAATTTTTGACAAAATTTTTTATTTATTTATATATATTTGACACTTTTTTTTATTAAATTTTCAGAATATGTTTAATTGACACAGATCTACAAAACGCATTTTTTATTTATATATATTTGGCACCTTTTTTTTATTAAATTTTCAGAATATGTTTAATTGACACAGGTCTACAAAACGCATTTTTTATTTATATATATTTGATACCTTTTTTTTATTAAATTTTCAGAATATGTTTAATTGACACAGGTCTATAAAACGTATTTTTTAAATTTTCAACGTGGGTCCACATAAAAAAGTTGTAAAATGCAACTTTCGGTATTTTTTTTATAATTCCGATCAATTGCAATTTTTGACAAAATTCTTTTTTCGCATCCTGTAGCAAACTAATTGCTCTAGCTTCTAAAAAAATGTTCAAATCGTATAGTACAATATTAAAATAGTTATCGTCTTTTTAAGAGTGTCCGAATATTAGTGGGAGTCACTGTATATGTAGAAAGAGGAGACTTAAAGTCCACAATTTCAAATCAGAACCCGTTTCTTTGATGCTTAACAAAAAAGCGACGAAAAATTCCAAGACTGTCTTTTCGAAAATTACAATCTTTTAGACATGTAGCAGTATCCTCTAGCGAGGTTCCAAGATAAAATAATCGCGTCGAGAGTAAACATTCGCCGACCAACTTTACGTTCGCCAACCACTCGAACTCGACGAAAACTATTTACGTTTATTTCATAAGACAAACATCCCGGCCGTGCATCGTACAGTCGAGAGCGTATTCGTGGAATGAAACATCATCATCATCCGAAAACCAGCATCATAGAAGGCAACGGAGTCCCTTCGGAATGGCCGGCCTATTTGGCAAAGTGCTTCCCCTAATAAGTTCCAGAATCCGAGCGCAGCCCATCTGGACTTTTCCGCGGGCGGCTGCTTACGGTTTATCTTTCCTCGCCGCGAATACCGTTCCACGGGACATCTTGGCGAGACTCAGCCGCGTACTTTGCCGGACAAAACTTACGCCAGCCCGACGACAGCGCCTGCCCATCCCCCAAAGTCCACCCCCGCTGTCTTGACACTTCGCAATTACCCTGAATCTATGGCGACTTAGCAGCGTTGCATATCGCCTAAAATTATACGTACTTTCGTTAATTTATTGCAACTTAAGCGCTAGGACGCATCCACTTGCTGTGTAATTGCTTAATTACGTCAATTAACAGATGCTGGAAAGGAAGGGACAGTCTTAGACAATGATAAAGGAAATATTCTTATCGATCGAAAAATTGAAATATAAATTATAATTATGATATCGGCGCCTAATCATAATTATTTATAATTTCTTCATAATTATTATTATTCATAATTATTATTCATATTCATAATTATTCATAATTTATAATTATGATACTGGCGCCGATATCATAATTATAATTTATAAGTCTTATACAATCTTTCAAGACAATATCGAGCTCATAAAATAGTTTATATCGATCGTGTTATTGCTTATAACAATTAATAAATGATATCGGCGCTACGGTTCGATCATTAGAAAAACAAAGTAAGTTAATCAATAAGCAATTTTGCTAATAAACAAAAAAATCGACGTTTCGGTGCTGATTTGCACCATTTTCAAGATAATTTTTGAAATTGCGTCTGTAAGAAAAATGAGAAAAAAGAACTTTTAGAAAATAAAATAAAATATCGAGTTCATCCGGAATGAATTCCTTTTCCTATTCTTATGGAAACTAAATTGTAAATAGAAAGAAAGTTTCCATAAGAATAGGAAAAGGAATTCTTTCCGGATGAACTCGATATTTTATTTTATTTTTAATACTACGTTTACAGTGCACTAAAAAGTGACTTTAAATTTAAATTAAATTATAATATGAAGTAATTTAACTTTAAATTACTTTATAAAACTAACGAGAATGTGTCTATCCAAATTTTTAGCCAATTTTATTTTATGTACGTATCCAAAGAAAATGAAAAATATCAAGAGCCGTTATTTTGGCACCGAAGTACATTTATTATCGATTTTATACATATACTTATGTTAAGGAGCGATAAAATGTTAGGACGCGCTATAATTTTATTCTTTTTCATGTTCAGGGGTGACCGTACCCCCTTAAGGGTACGGTCAAGTACAAAAAGTAATAATGATCGAACCTAGCGCCGCGAATAAATTCTAATTATACAATATGTCGATCGAGAAAAATTATAAACTATTATTAGTCAATCATTACCATTCACGGTCAATAATATAAATTATAATTATGATATCGGCGCCAGGTTCGATCGTTGTTAGATACAACAAATATGCAAGTTAAATATTTAAATTTCTCAACGTTTCGATCCCAATGCGGATCATTATCAAGAGATTAATTTCTTTTTCAGACGCAAAAATTTGGGTCTCTTGATAATGATCCGCATTGGGATCGAAACGTTGAGAAATTTTAATATTTAACTTGCATATTTGTTGTATCTAACAACGATCGAACCTGGCGCCGATATCATAATTATAATTTATATTATTGACCGTGAATGGTAATGATTGACTAATAATAGTTTATAATTTTTCTCGATCGACATATTGTATAATTAGAATTTATTCGCGGCGCCAGGTTCGATCATTATTACTTTTTGTACTTGCTCTACTTGTAGCAAATATGTAAGAATTATCATACGTGTGCTATTCAAACAGTAGAGGTAAAAGGAAAGGTGGTAGTTGTTTCGTCCTAGACCCGCTAGAGGACTCATCAGTAAGGCTATCTAGCGGGCCCTGCCTTAGACAACGGGATGTTGGAAGGCGTTTGAGGAACGTTAATATACTGATAGATGGTGGATCAGTAACTAGCGAGAAAGCCTTTCCGACAATGTGTCCTTCCATCTTGAGGACGGATTCACCATCTATCAGTATATTAACGTTCCTCAAACGCCTTCCAACATCCCGTTGTCTAAGGCAGGGCCCGCTATATAGCCTTACTGATGAGTCCTCTAGCGGGTCTAGGACGAAACAACTACCACCTTTCCTTTTACCTCTACTGTTTGAATAGCACACGTATGATAATTCTTACATATTTGCTACAAGTAGAGCAAGTACAAAAAGTAATAATGATCGAACCTAGCGCCGCGAATAAATTCTAATTACTTGACTAATAATAATGTGAATTTGCGTAAACATAATGCTGCACAATAATTGTTGCGCAATATGCTTGACCGTGAATGGGCACGTTAAGGATAAAAATTCGAGGCCTGTAAACCTATGTTTCAATCCAAAATCTAATCAGATTCTGTAATAGTTCCTTGCATAATTAAAGAATGGGGGAATGGAGGAGGAAAAGGAGGAGAGGAACAAACCACCAGTTTTTGTCGATTCTAGCGACACTGGTTCACGCTAATGGTAACGTTTTCCTTGTAAATAGGAAAAATTGGAAACAAATGAAATTTTTTTTATCTTCATTATGTGTGTCAATGCGAATTCATTTGTACACAACATAATCATTCTCAAGATCATACGAGGTCAGAAATGGAAGGTCACCTTCATTTCTAAAGAAATAATGCTGATAAAAAGACTACAGAAAACTTTACATTAAAGTTTGTCCGATTGGTGCTGAATGGAATCGTTCCTTGCCTGTGCAGAATTATCCTTATTATATTAAAAAAATAATACTAATAAATCGACCTTTAACGGGATCTTCTCATGCAACGATATTGAAACCAAGTGATTTTTAAGAATTTCTTTCAGAATAGCTACTGGATATATGCAACTAGGCCTTTTTGGGATGTGACAGAGAGTCTTAAAGTGCAAGTAATTGAATTATTTATCATCACGAATCGCTTCAGGCGGAAAAATTGATCGAGTACAGTCTTCTGTGAAACTGTCACGATAAAAGCAATTTCGATTCAATTCCGCCGTGAAATGTGCAATAAACAATTCACGGCTCCCGTTTAGAGAACCGTGGCGGGAACAATGAAGTGTATATTCACCCCTGAAACGAGCGGAATCGCGAGTTTAGTGTTTACGATAGGGGGTTGAGGGACACGAACCCTTAAGCGGGGTGGCATTCAATAGTTTAATTGTTCAATGACTCTAATTGTGTTTAAGAAAAACATTCTTTGTTTGTTGATTCGAGATTCGAAAGAATATACTACTGCAGTGTAGTTTTCGATTTCGAGTGGAGTAATATTACATTACTCGCAGTGCTGGATTAATCCACAAAAAGAGTAAGCACGTACTTACTTCATTGGGAGAAGAGGGGTTCCCATAGAAATTTTCTAAGTTCTACATTCTTTACGTAGTAATTATATTGCTGGGTATCTACATACATATGCACATATGTGCACGAGTGGAAAAAAAGTTAAAAACACTTTTTAGTTAAATTATCCAAAATGCGTATCATAAACCTTGATATGCCTTTTAACTACTTACAAAGGAACATATTCAGGTGAAACAAACCAATCTTGATGAAACTTATGCGGGATGTAGTTCTTCGAAAAATATTTGACACGTATTTTCTTTTATTGGCAATCATCCACTTTGAAGGGGTGAAAACTGCCCTCAGAATTCGCTTCCAGATTTATATTTTTTGAGATATCTTGGAAACCAGAGATCGAAAAAATTGATTTTTTAAAAATTGTGTTTTTCTTTTAATGGGGAATGTAGTAGCGCAAGAAATTTTAACAAAATATGTTTGTTCAAACAATACATTAAAAATTTTATGTTATCTTTCGATTTCTCGTATACAATATCGTTAGTTAATTTTAATATACACTATCTGTGGTCTTTGATCCAAAATAGGGGATACATGTTTTAGGATTTTCTTCTTTTTTCCATTTAACAATATTTATGCATAATGAAAGATAATTAAATTTTTAAATGTTATCGGCGCCAGGTTCGATCATTTTCAGAAAAAACAACAAATGTGCAATTATAACATGTTTCTAACGTTTCGATCCCGATGTGGATCTTTTTCAAAGAATCATTATTGCGTCTGAAAAATATTTTGAATGAATAATAATGTAAGAAATTATAAAGTTAATAGAACCCTCAAAAAACTTACATGTTGTGTAAAAACTAGACAATACATTATAACACATATTACATTTTGTATTAAAACTATTTAATCTTCATTACGACATTCTAATAATTTTTCTTAAAAAGTATCAGTTCATAAAATATATCATAAAGTGTGTGAAGGAAACGTAAACCTACCATTTCCAGTTACAGCCATACTGATAATATCGTATATAACAAGATCCTAACACAATTTATACACACTTCAAGAAAGAACTCGATATTTTGAGGTTATAATTTGGAACAATTGACCAGCGCAGAAAACAAAAATGTGGTTACTGGAATGTTGACGGTCTTGCCAACAATAATACGGTGATGTGATTTAGTGATTCTGCTTTTCTTAATGTAGTATACATATCAAACTATCATACAAGTATAAATTTTTTTAATTTAGTTTTTTTAATCTATTCGCGCTAGAACTTACTTCTACACCACTATGAGACGCCAGAAATAATTCAGCCGCAACAAATAGTCACACGACAGAATACTTTTGATATAGGTAATAGTCTCTTCCGGAAAACTGAGAAGGTAAAGCCAGGATCAAGGTTATGTTAGCGAAAACCCGATGATCGACACTTTTTACGAGCATCCTTCAATTTTTCGCGACACGAAGAAAGAATGGAGAAGGTGCGACGCCGCGTGGGGGGAAAAGCAATTTATATCGGGCGAATGGGTGCTTCTTTCGAGAACACGTGGACAAAAATGAGAAGGCCTCGGGTCGTGAGCGGGACGGATAATTCCGTAACGAGAATGAGCGACAATAGCAAGGACGCGAAATGATAAACGATAACAAGGGAGAAGGTATCGCTAGTTTCGAGTATCCTGAAAACTCGGCCTCATCGCGAAACGCGCGAAAGCAACGCGGAGAGCAGGCACGATTTACGGTACCCAGGAGAACGGATGCATGCAAGTTAAGCAGACATGGAAGAATACCGGAAGAAGATCCATAGATCTTCGGGTGACGAGGAATCAATGGGGGAACGGGGGCAGTAAATAAAATATATAGACGCGAGCGCGGTGAACGCAAATTCCCCTCGAGTATTTCCGTGGCTCCCGCGTATCAGAGATTGCGTGACGTGAAATATTAAACGCGAATCGGCAAACTGCTACGAAAAATCTTGTCCCGGATCGCATTGTACCCGTGGAGTTCCCAAGGATACGGGAACAGTCTGCTTTCGCTGCACCGGATCCCCGACACAAATCAGATTTTCTACCTCGGATTCCTGCTGTTCTATTTTAATACCGCCGCGCCAGTGGAAAGTATAAAATTGAAATTGTTAACTTTATAACCGATCCGTTTATACGTAGGGATATGCATACGCTGACGCAGAACTAGATATCAAGTTGAAATACCTCGTAGTTCTATTTATCTCTTCCTGAGACTGTGATCCTTATGAGAACAAAATATTTCAAACAAATGATCAAAGTAGAATACAGGGACTGTACTTCTTTGTTCAATTATTTTATCAAGTCGAAAATGATAGAGTAATTATTTTTTTTTTTTTATTGAAAGCTTAATTGGAACTCCCCATAGGGGGTTATAAAGCTATACATTAGTAATATACATCTTACATTTAGA
This sequence comes from Lasioglossum villosulum, assembly GCA_963971365.1. Taxonomy (NCBI): domain Eukaryota; kingdom Metazoa; phylum Arthropoda; class Insecta; order Hymenoptera; family Halictidae; genus Lasioglossum; species Lasioglossum villosulum. The sequence continues at coordinate 12,882,827 of OZ020499.1, forward strand.
CATTTTACATTTAGACATCTTACATTACATTTACACATTAAGTATATAACACGTTAAGTACATAACTTTAAATCTTTAAATTACATTGCTTGAAAAACTTGGAAAGAAAATAACATGCCTCAATTCTAGAAGAAAATTCAGTCCAAGGATATACGTGTGTAAACAGAGTATGGCTGTTTTCACGTATAACAACTTTCTTATTACTAATACAAATATCAAAAGTTTTATTTCTTCACATTTTATATTTTACACATTATTCCCACATTCCCATATTAATAACTTCAAAGGAGGTATTGAAAACAAAATCATGGAAGTATGGAATTCCATTGAGTGTACTTTTACGAAATCATTAGTTTATAGTATGGAACGTCGATTGAGACACATCGTTACTGCTAAAGGTGGTCCAACAAAATATTAACATTAAATGATGTAATAATACATGTAGCGTTCGAATACTTTTGTGAGCCACTTATTATGCGTGTTTCTAATACATATATCATAACTACTGCCTACGTTGTTGAATTCTTTTCAAATTTCACTGATATAATCTTGAGACTTCCCCCTTACTATAGATACCAAATTGTTCTATACAGATTAGTTTAGTACGTCTTATTTTATTCATTAAAATTTGTAAATGTTAGCGTGCGAATACTTTCGTGAGTCACTGTATGTAGGAAAGTAAATTAACACTTGACGAGGAACCTGAACAAAATAGTACAGTTAAATTCGTTAATTGACAGGACTCTCCTGCCTGTAACTATTTTTCGACACAGGCTGCTCGAGATGACGCTGTTTTCACCCCTCCAACAGAAGTATAAACAACTAAACGTACACGTGCAAATTTTTCCGGAAACAGCGTCACATCAAAGTTTAATTAAAATCCCAAACACGGTTTCCAGTCTACCGCTCTTCTAATTAATCATTTTAACATAAATACGCGAAATGTTGTTAAACTCGGTTACGAAAATAATGTTAGATAAACGGATACTCATTCTTTTAACTTATTGCGTCTTCTGAAGAATGGCAACAAAGGCGATACACATTTTCGACGACAGACTGCGGAGTCGCGTAATTCGAATTTAATTACGAAGAACGAAAGGGTCTCTGATCCAACGAGTGTTTCGTCATTCAAGACCCCCCTTGATTTTCCTTTTTTTTGAAAGACCAGACATGCGGTCCTTTTCATCTTAACCGACCTCGCGGATTCCCGCTTTTCACCGCGGATGAATGACGTATGAATGCTAACTACCCGAGCATTCTGCAATTAATATCAGAGTTTCCCGGCGTTTATCTCACGGAGAGAGGCTAGGCGGCGGGTTTCTTCTAGCCGGGGCCAACTCGAAACGCGATCTTCTCTGGTTCGGCCGTCGAAAAAACGCGCCGCAATCGGAACAATGCGGTCGCGGGGATTATTCCGCGGAGTCGGGGCGGACGCGTCGCGTCGCGCGTCGGCGCGCGAGGATGTGTAAACGTCAGGCACACGCATGATTTATGACACGCGCGGAACCAACGAGAATGGCTACGCCGGAATGCCGGAGTCTGAAAATGAAAATGGTCGGATGACGTGTCCGTAAAATTGCTTCGGATGCATTTACTACGTGACGGGAATAAAAGTGGCAGCCGGTTGCTTCCCTGTTCTTTTCCGTGGGACTTCCGCGGACGAGCAAAGGAACTGGAAATCGACTTTGCGGAGGGCGGGAATTGTGTAACGCAGTAAGAGGATCCGTCGTGCGAATGGATAGTCACGATTTTAAAAAAGAAATAGGTCAATTAAGGAAGTGCTACTAAAATATTCATAATCGTCTGAATTTTCAAAAATCCCCACTTCCTCCAAAATAACCGAATAAAATAGTCTCTCTGTCGCATCGTCGCACAGACTGGTATTTGACCGATCTACATGGCCAAAAGTCAATTTCCTAGAACTACTTCCAGGTAAAAAATAACATATTACAGTAATGTCGTGATAGTTGCCGCAAGAGCTGTACACGATACAGTAATTTCTCAATCGTAGTCCTCTGTCGCCTCTGCAATCGTAATCCAGTGCCTACCCATTCCACCGCCTGTCAACGCTGCGCCGGGCAGCAGGACGGCGATGTTTGATGTCGGCTCGGGTATATCGGTGTGAACACCACTACATTGACTCGAGTGAATCGAATTTTCAAACTACTTAATTTTCATTATTTTTTTATGAGATTTTACTGGCTTATTCCTGGCATTTTTCTGATTAAAACAAGACCAAACACGATATATTTCAATTTTATTTAGTGGTTTAATCGACGATGAAAGTTTCACTTACAAGGAAGGACAGCGTGTTTGATATATGCCGGCGACGGCGACTCTTCGCGTCTCTTTCTTTCCAATACGCTCTTCTTCGTTGCGTTCGAAACTTTCATCGTCGATTAAACCACTAAATATTGGCCAAATTATATCGTGTTTGATATGATTTTAATCAGAGACATGCCACGAATATGTTGGTGAAAGTTCCATAATGATATCATCGAAAATAAAGAAGCTAAGGTCTTGGTGTTTTATTGTGATGACGCACGGGCCTTTAAACTGTGCCGGCGACGGGGACACGCTTCGGCCACGCGATCCTATTTCATTCTGTCCTTCTCTACGTTCGGCTTGTCGTTTGAAGTCTCAGCGCGGTAGGGTAGACGCAGTCATAAATCAAAAAATAGCCACCCTACTTGATCGTAGTCCGTTCATAACACGGGTGTTGGGACTACGATTGAGAAATTACTGTAAACTTGATCAGTTTTAAGCAATACAAAATTTTGGCCAACTAGATTGGCCAAATACCAGTCTGTGCGTCGAGTCTGCACTGACGGTTTTAGTAAAGATACTACATCCTTTGTAGTGTGCCGAACGTAGAGAAGAGATTTAAGTTCAACATTTTTTTGGTTTCTCGTCAATGAAACTTTTACCATCGTGATAATTTTGTTGTTTTGAGTAAAGTGACAACTACACACGATACAGTTATGAATCCAGTATGTAATAACTGACTGCTAATCTTTATGCATTTATGAAAAAATTGGTTGGGTGAAAAGTGAAACAGTAAAACATTCGAAAAATAAAAGAACATTGTAATATTGCTTTTAATGTAACAAAGTCGTTAGGAGATAAAATCAATTTTTGTTTTACTTCTGCTTCCCACGATGGATAGACATCCAGTAATAACAATAACTTACAAGTCGAAAATTATTACAGAACAAATATGGTTTCCAATTCTACGAAAAGCTAACGTTATGTCATGCATTTTCGTGGGACCATACAGCTTCCTAGAAAAAAAGTAATCGAATAACAGTTCATAATGATGATTAACCGTGTTCGATCCTCGTCCACATAATTCTATCACCAAATGCTTCTTATTGATTGGGATTAATTAAATCTAACTCTCTCTCCCGCAGGAGGAAGGATGGAATTACTGGAAGACAATTTCTTCGGTAATCGATCGGGGGTGTTACGGAAAGATATCTATTTTCATTTCAGACATTATCAGCGCCTCGTAAGCCTTCAAATACTACTGATATAAATACAAATGTGATTGGGATTTCTAAAAGAATACCTTACCATCTGTAGGTTATTAACTTCTTCTTCTGAAATTACATTAGTTTATATTGCAGTACATTTTGCCTAGTTTACTTTTAGGAATGGAGAATTGCATTGAAAATTTATAATTATTGACGTCCAGAGTACAGAGTAATACCGTGTGCCAAACAATAATAAAGTTCCATTACGTTTTTCAAGACGATCGGCATAAATATAAAATATAATTATGATATCGGCACCAGATTCGATCACTTTTAGAAACCAACAAATGTGCAAATTAAAAATTTAAGCTTCTCAACGTTTCGATCCCTATGTGGATCATTATCAAGAGACAAAATTTTTTGCGTCTGAAAAAGAAATAATAGTAATAATTTGGAAATAAACATACTGATGTAACGTTTATGATGGATTTTTCCAATATAATATTGGATTCTACCTTTATAATTTGGTTTTTTTTCTCTTCTTCACGAAATATATAAATATTTATTTTGTTTCAATTTTTGCAATTAGGCATTTTTGGTTTATTTTCTAAGAGTATATATTTTTCTTGTTTTTTAGTTTTACAACTTTGATTTTTCATTTATTGATTTTTTTTTCATTGGTTATAATTTAATAAATTGCGGATATTTTGTGTTATTTGGCTTATTTTTGTTTCCTTTTGGTATGCTGCATACATAAATTTTCTCTTTGAAATAAACTTCCAAGTTACATGGTTGTCAAATGTTGCCGCCAATACATGTTGATTGCCGCCATTGATCGATATCGACCGACCAATCAATCCGGGTCCTTCTTACATATAACACATATCTTGCTTTGTTTTGGGCTAGCGTATTCAATTTAATTTTCTGTTTGTTTTTTACCAATTTTTCGGTATTTTTCGTGGCTGTGTTATATCGAAAACAGTATGTTTATTTCCAAATTATTACTATTATTTCTTTTTCAGACGTAAAAAATTTTGTCTCTTGATAATGATCCACATAGGGATCGAAACGTTGAGAAGCTTAAATTTTTAATTTGCACATTTGTTGGTTTCTAAAAGTGATCGAACCTGGCGCCGATATCATAATTATATTTTATATTTCAATTTCCGATCGATAAGAATTTTTCCTTGATCGGCATAAAATCTGGAAAACCTATCGGCATGGTTGAAAATTTAAAGAGTAGCATACAATGCCATTTCCTAGAATATGCCGCGAGCGGACATTTGAGATAAATTCTGAAAAAACGATAAAAAATACTTTCAATGAATGTTCCTTTCCATGTTAAAAATTCTATTATTTTATGAAAACAGCCTTTCTATACGCTGCAGACGATTTATTTGTTCGAAACGATATGCGCTATCGAACATTATCGCATTTCTAGGGATAACACGACTTTTCCTATTTTGCGTTGATGTTCGCAGAATAATGGAAACTGTAATAAAAAACGTTGACTTCACCTTCATTTATCACGTCACGATATTCACTTGAAAGGTCTATTGTGAAGCTATAAACGATTCAAATAATAGGTTTCGATATTGCCGAGTTGGAGGATTAAACGAATGAAACCATACTCCACGTATTGGCTATATTTTTAAATGCGAGTGATAAAATCGCCGCCATTTCAATCGTGCCAGTGCTTCGAATGTAGTCTTCTATGTGCCAGTACGCTCTATGAGGAATTCATTTTCCAAGAAACAGGAGAACCGAGAGGCTCGTGTAGTGTGCTCAATCGTCGAACGCGAGTTCATCGAATCTTTTCATGGGGGTCATTCCCGATACATTGTCTACGCAATATCCACCTAACATAGTGAAACAGTCGTCTGAAGACTCTAGCAACCATCCAAAGAAAACCAAGGGAATTAAAGTTGTCCGAGTCGTAAGATCGTGATCAACGAAAAAGGAAACATTCGGTAGAATCTGATATCCTCTTTCAGGGGCTGACGTCTCCGCTGGAACTGTCGCAAACTTGACAGAAAGACAAAGGTGGTAAAAATGCCAGAAACATATCGGAGCAGCGTGAATCGCATTTTTAAATCCAATTAGCCCGGTAACGTCGTAATAGAACATCGACCATGTACGAAACGACTCGGCATCCCAGGGGAAACAAGTTTTTCACAGAGAGAAGCAATTTCCCCAAACACCGCCGCTCCCTTAAGCAGCTTTGCTCTCATCGTGTGTAATGGAGGAAGCATAATGTCTCCATCAACGATTTCCCATTATGCTTGTCACGCGGGCTTCTTTTCCGCCCTTCTTCCCTGTCCCGTCTCGGCCCGGCCCGGCCCTTGTAGAATGAAGAACAAAAGCAGAACGAACCGCCACGCTGCCTCGGTGCTCCAAGTGTTTTTCTTCCGCTAGAAGTGTTCTTACTCTGAGGTATGTGTGACACCGTCGATCGACTGTGCCGAAGATCTCGTTAAGGGGGTACCAGACCCTCTGATCTGGGTATTTATCAGTGTAACCAACCTCCACGCTGGAAAACAGTTTGGCAACAGTGACGAACATACATTTGTATCAATCTAACGCTTCAATTTCGCTATCAGTACAGGTTTTTTGCTTTTTATCAATATCTTTATTGCTATTGTTACGATGACACGAGATGAAGTTGCTTTCCCCTGTGAATATATCGCAGAGATCGAGCGTTAGATCGATATTGCGGTATCTGAACAACGAGGTTGTTGATTAAAAGAAGAGAGCCGTCAGATCCTTTCGAACGATTGAAGCGAGAACACGCATCGACGATTACATTGAGTCTTTGTTAACTGTTGTACAATTAATAAATAGTTGTTATTGTTATTGTCTATAATAATGAGTTCTCCGGCAAGACCGCGTCGAAGTCTTCGTAACACTATTAATGGATCCGAGTGGCTCCAAGCTAGACGCGAGTTAGCATAGTTGGACCGACGCGCCAACTGTCAATTAGCCGAACGTGCCATCGAATATCTAGATCGCGCTCTGATTGGTTCGTGTTTTTCGTTAATAACTCCTAAACAAAGCCGCGGACGCCACTTTTGTAGAGGAAAATGTCGCTTCAAATGACCCAAGGAACTTCCCATTTTCCACTCCTACACTAGTTTTGGGACACCCTGTATACAGGGTGTTCAGGCTATTACTAGCCAGCATTTTTTGTGTAAATAGTAAATATTAGAGAAAAATGATGGAGGAAAAAGTATTACTGTTTTTTATGTGCAACACAATGACATATGCATTTTTGTTTTATTTACATTATTTTGATAGAACTGAAGGTGACCTTCAATTTTTTAAATGGAATGAGGTATTTTTTAATACGTCAATCGATGCAGCTGGACATTCGTAATAAAAAAGTACTAACCTATGTATCGAAAAGTTAATCGTTCAGAAGATATTTCAATATAAAAAACATAAAATACCATTACTGTCGTACTACACTAGTAAGTAAACGCTAACGTCTTAGTACGGCAGTAATGATATTTTTATATTTTTTACATTGAAATATCTACTGAACGACTAACTTTTCGACATATGTAGGTTAGTGCTTTTTTATTACGAATGTCCAGCTGCATCGATTGACGTATTAAAAAATACCTCATTCCATTTAAAAAATTGAAGGTCACCTTCAGTTCTATCAAAATAATGTAAATAAAACAAAAATGCATATGTCATTGTGTTGCACATAAAAAACAGTAATACTTTTTCCTCCATCATTTTTTTCTAATATTTACTATTTACACAAAAAATGCTGGCTAGTAATAGCCTGAACACCCTGTATATCAGTGCTTCAAATGCAACTGAATTTTCTATCACATTTGTTTGAACTTTTCACTGCGTGACTTTTCAATGAATACGAAGACGGTAACGAAACAGTGATGCCAAACGAAGGAACCTGAAGGAACTTTCCCCTCCGGCTGGGCCCCCCACTTTTACTTTTACTAGTTCTACTGCGCACGCGCCACACACGAACGTACCTGTACTCTGCCCGAGAGAGTCATGTTTAGAGGTACGTTCGTGTGTGGTGCGTGCGCAGTAGAACCAGTAGAAGTAAGAGTGGGGGCCCAGCCGGAGGGGAAAGTTCCTCCAGGTTCCTCCGTGTGGTATCACTGTAACGAAAGGCAAATAAAATGAAAAGAAATTTTTTTTTAAATACCATGATATTAAAACAGACTAACAAGTATAAAATAATTTTTCCCAGCCCCGTTCAGATTCGTAACCCCATACAGATAGTCCTGAAAATTTGTGATTGTGAATTTATAATAGCTATGAAAATACTTGTAAGATTTAAAACGAAAAACGTGGGACGCGAGATAATAGTAAGGAGTGTAGAGGGTAGCTGAGAAAGCACACACAACAGTTCATATCGTTTGCAGTGCAATGAAATTGTAAGTGATTTAGGTGGAGTATTCATGCATCTATTGCACGCGCCCCATATTTTTCGTTTTAAATATTATAAGTATTTTCATAGTTATTCAAAATTCACAATCATGAATTTAAATATTTTTATCTCCTAAACGCACAGTTTCAAAACATTGTTTGTTTAATATTGCATTCGATAGTATGTAGTAACTAAATAGTAATTAGTCAATAGTTGAATCACTAGGCGAGACTCGCTGAATCGCTTTGCGAACGCGCCCTTCTGGCGCCGTATCGCCCTCTGATGTTTTGTTTTAATCGCTCCATTCTTTTTGTACCGTTACAAGCGTAACACGTGTTCACTGCATTCACCGTCGTGCATAGTTATTTACACTCTAATTCTGTATGACTGCATATACCTGTTAACAAATAAAAAAGTATATAAAAAACGTTTTAAACACCACGCTTATATTAAAATGCACTAAAAAGGAGAAAATAGTTTTTTCAGGCATTAGCGACTATAAATAAAAGTGTGGAGTGCTAAAGTATATTGACGTAATCTTCTGTGCCGCTCCACGCTTTTATTTATAGTCACTAATGTCTAAAAAATTAGTTTCTCCTTTTCAGTGCATTTTTTAATATAAACGTGGTTTTTAAAAAGGTTTTCTTACGTGAAATCACCCTCTTTTCGGTTGTTCCGCTAGTCACAGATGACTCTGATATTATATTATAGAATTTTAGAATTTCCTTTTTATTCTTTTCTGGAAGACCTTCATTTTTCCATTTCAACCAAGTATTCTTTAGTTCTGGATGATATTTAACCTCTTTGAATTTGGAATCATTGGGATCTATTCCTAGTATCTCCAACACACTACTTTTTGACGTTTCAAGCTCGGAAGATTTTAATAATTCTTCTTCAACTTCGAGTAAATTCGAATTATTCTACTTATTTTCTACATCTGTGAAATTTAAGGAGCAGAAGAAATATTAAATAGCACTTGTTGTGCAATTGTGATATTATCATTCTTATTGAACATAATCACAATAACATTTTTTTTTATAAAGTCGTATTGACTGTGATAATCTTTTTGATTTTTATTTGTCGTATGGACTGGTAAGACCGTATGGGTATTACCTCTCAACTTTCGTGTGGAAAGCTGAGAAAACCGAGCGAAACAACTAAAACAGTAATTTTACTTACCGATTATAATGTCTTTTGAAGGTAGATTTGACGAATTCTGCTCTTTTTGTAAATTCGCTAAAGAGTCTACCACTTTTGTTAGGTTATCTAACTGTTTCTGCAGTTGATCGAATTTTTCATCAGATCTGCGCTTAGAATTACGGTGCTCTCGTGAACGAGATCTCGACCGTTTCTTTTTCTTGTTGTCTGGCATTTTATAAATAAAGCTTTGTTAAAATTTACCTTATCTTTTGAGCGCTATGCGAAAAACGTTCTCGATGCTTCGGCACAACGAAACAATATGAGAATAAAGGAATAATTAGAGAGAAGTAGGCGATGGAAGAGCGCCAAATTCAGATTAAATATGCGTTGATCGTTGTGATGTGAAGCATGACAAGCATGACTACAATACTATCATTGAGAACGAGACATGTAATATAATTGCAGAAATATTGACAGATTTCGCGTGAAACTATGCCTTGGTCAGTGATTTCGCGTGTATCGTCACGGATTAAAGAATGACACGAAGCGTTCTAGAGGGACTGCAGAGATAGTCGACAGAGAGAGGGGTTATCCGTGAGCACAGCATATTTTCGTGAATTAGATAGGAATTTGATAAGGAGGAGGATCTCAGAACCAGGCGACTCTGACGGAGATGCCAACGCGCATACCGGTGGCTCATTTGTCCAGGAGAAAATCGTTAGCATTATTGGAATTTCCAACGAGTTTTGGCTAGAGTATTCTCGTTCGACCTCCTACGTCGCTCGTAAAACTCATAATCGGGACATTCTCATTCTTTAATCACCCCCCGGGGTAATTTCTAACCCTACGTGTAAAGAAAGTTTAACAACTTTCTTCTTGATAATTCTTCTATACTTCGTCATGAATGTCCAACCGGGGTCCTCTAGCCTCTGAGCAAGTGCCTTCATTAGTATGCAATTCTTTCCTAAATTCTATACAGAGTTCTCGGCCGATTTTGACATATCGATTTTCTCCAAGAAATTTCTTTCTCTTGTCTTTTTAATGAAAAATTAAGCACTCAGTTTCACGTACATTAAAATGAAGTCAGAGGTTATTGCTGCGGCAAAACAATCGCTAGGAACGGATCTAATACTGCGGAGTAGATTGCAATTACGATGAGAAACCACTTTGTGATTGAGAAACAGCATTGTGATTCATAATTAGACAGCGGATTTTATGCATTCGTAACAAAAATGAGTAGGTGTAATTTGAAACAATAAAATGTTATATGTATATACTAATTGACGGCTCTACTGCGTATGATTATGGAAAATAAAAATGGTTTGCATTGATCGTGGGAAACAGGAATAACATAAGAATTGATTTCATTCCTGAACAAGTTCGCTACATTAAAAGTAACATTACAATGTTCAATGTACAATGAACCAATTTCGACATAAATGCATAAAGATCCACAGTCTATTGATGACGTTTAGGATCATTCACCGCAGTGTTGGACAATAAATAAACGTATTTAAATAAATAATTATTTAAATAACAAGTTATTTGTTATTTGGATATTCAAGTAAAACGCAGAAATAATTATTTTTATTTGAGCAAGTCTAAATGAATTTATTTAAAATAATAAAGTTAATTGTTACTTACAAATACAATTTTCAATTATTATTTGTATGAACAAATAATAAATTAAATTGTATTTTCATTCATTAATCCGCCCTCCGGACGAGCCAGAACACTGGCACATTGATTTCCACCTCAATCCAAATAAGAAATAAACTTTTATTTGCAAATAAGAAATAATAAATAGATTATTTATGGAATTATTTAAATTTTTTAATTTGCCCAACACTGATTCACCGCTTTGTTTATCATTTTTTCAAACATATTTTTGATGGTACTTTTTGTAAACAAGTTAATCTTACTATTATATTATTCCTAATGCAGAAATCATTCATTCGATCATTTCGCCAGGAACTGAATAATTGAATGACGATTTTAGTACTCCGGGTCTAAGTAGACCCGGTTTCCGCTGTCACAGGGTAGGGCGTATTCAAAAAATATCAGTTTGCCGTAATTCGGATAGAATATGTTTACTTCGTACAAACATCCATAGTCAATTGGTGATGTTGAAAATCGTGGAAATCGGTTGATGACTACAGTTAACCGAGATACTCCATCGCCTGGTTGACAGCTTTTCGATTGTTTTGGAGTCGCGAGGTTGGTTGGGACGAACTTACACGTGTAACCGGCCGCAATAAATTCCCACTTACGTGGAGCGCGTTATTGTAATTTCGCCGCAAATGCGGTCGCGGATTTGGAGATTCAATTGCGAGTGGTCCCTCCTTTGCCCCGCGACACGTCGATACGAGTAATCGGATTTTCCATGGTTTTCAGTCGCGTTCGTGCTTGCCGGAAGTGCGGCCCGCGATATGTCCCAGTGATGACAGTACTGTTCCCATTCCACGCCACAAACCGAGCAGAAGCATGATTACAGAACGCAACAATCGTTCGAGACCGTGGTGAGGTGAGCATCTCGGTCGCAAACAATAAAACACACAGCGCGAACAGGCGCTGTGCAGCCTGTGTAGACTGATACAACTTCGCGACGGAGAAAATAACGACGTAAGACCGATTTATACTATCCGCTCAGACATGGCTCCGTTCAACGTAATAATACTTCAGCAATACTTTTTCTGTTTCCCGTACGTATCTGTGTTGACATGATCGGATGATATGAACATCTATATGGTCTTCAGGGGGTACGGTACCCATGGATATCACTAGAATATTACTAGAAAAACAAGTAGAAACAGTGTTTGCGGAAAACGACTTTTTGTCTTTATACAAGCATGTTGCGAGCTGTGTGAGGGCTCATTCTAAAGAGGAAGGTTGATCGCGCTTCGCTTTGGTCATGATTTTGTTAGATTATGTTTATATCTAATAATATGAGCGTCCAAAGTAGGGGGAAAAAATAAAGAAAAATTCCGCAGATTCTAATGTATTTTTCTAATACAAAACGATTTTTTCGACTTGAATCATGAACTGAACGACCTGCGATCGACCTTCCTCTGACAAAAGAACTTTTATGCAGTTCAAAATATGCTCATATGAGGACAAAAAATGGTTTCCCGCAAACACTGTTTTGTTAATAAAATCAGTGTTTGCAGGAAACCATTTTTTGTCCTCATATGAGCATATTTTGAACTGCATAAAGGTTCTTTTGACAGAGGAAGGTCGATCGCATGGCGCTCAGCTCATGATTTAGTTAGACTATGTTTATATCTAATAATATGAGCGTCCAAAGTAGGGGGAAAAAATAAAGAAAAATTCCGCAGATTCTAATGTATTTTTCTAATACAAAACGATTTTTTCGACTTGAATCATGAGCTGAGCGACCTGCGATCGACCTTCCTCTGACAAAAGAACCTTTATGCAGTTCAAAATATGCTCATATGAGGACAAAAAATGGTTTCCCGCAAACACTGTTTTGTTAATAAAATCAGTGTTTGCAGGAAACCATTTTTTGTCCTCATATGAGCATATTTTGAACTGCATAAAGGTTCTTTTGACAGAGGAAGGTCGATCGCAAGTCGCTCAGCTCATGATTTAGTTAGACTATGTTTATATCTAATAATATGAGTGCCCAAAGTAGGGAAAACAAATGAAGAAAAATTCCGCAGACTCTAATGTATTTTTCTAATACAAAATGATTTTTTCGACTTGAATCATGAGCTGAGCGACCTGCGACGAACCTTCCTCTTTACAATGAGCCCTCACACAGCTCGTAATATGCTAATATGAGGACAATAAATGTTTTCCCGTGATCGCATTCAATTGTTTCCCAGATTCCGTTCATGACGGGCAATGAAGGGCAAGTAGAACTAATTTTAGTTCAGCTACTCAAACGAGATGGCGCTTAGACAGGAGAATTATCGGCGTATATTCGTAACAACAAAAATATAAAGGGCTTGAAGCCACTCGGATCCATTAATAGCAATAAAGATATTGATAACAAGAAAAAAACCTCTACTGATAGGGAAATTGAAGCGTTAGATTGATACAAATGTATGTTCATCACTGTTGCCAAACTGTTTTCCAGTGTGGAGGTTGGTTACACTGATAAATACCCAGATCAGAGGGTCTGGTACCCCCTTAAAAAAGAGGCGAAGGGAAGTACATAGTACCATTGGTTTTCGATAGCGGCGCATCATGCCAATGCCAGCAATGGCGATTTTGAATTGGTTTCAAGGATCTCCTATCCATCCTTTTATATCAGTGATTTGAATACGGTGCAAGTAAAACGTCGAATGTCACATGTCCAGTCAAGGGACGCGAGTGTTGCAGCGGTGCAAATATTTGTCATGGGCAATGGATGTGTGTAGCAATGAAGCGATCTGGAACGTGGGAAGCCTCGGTATTTATGCGTATAGCCGCGTCGTGAATTAGCATCGCAGGTTGTAGAGGTTGGATGAGATTATTCGGGCACCGCGGAGAACAATTCCCCGAATGGTTTACAGGAAAGTCATTTTGCGGAATAAGAGTGTTCTCGAATCTGCTGGCGAAGATAAGGGTAGATTACGTATAGGCGCAGTGCTTAACTTCTTCCATATAACGTTCCACACCGTTGGGGAACGATCTCGTTCGTTGAATTTTTATGGTTTGTTCGCCGTACCAGCTGTAACGCCCTAGGAACTACGATAGTATTATTACGTCCGGAGATCTTAAAATATTGCCAGGCCGTATATTTCATGTAAGTGGGCGATTTCGCTGCCTTAGACAGAGGGAACCAGGACCGATCGAACACGCCACATTTATTCCGTTCCGTTGCAGCTCGTTTCAATGTAACCACCTGAACACACACCAAGTCCTGAACTAAGGTGCAACAATTGAATCGACCAAAATTACAACCGTTTAACCATAGTAAATGGCGTGTCTGTCTTGTGAAGTCACGATACCGAAACCATTATGTTTTAAGGATTAATCCTTAGCACTCCGAATTACTTTTTCAATTTCTTGCCAACAAACTTGTTATGAACAATTTCGTTTACTAATTATATTAAATATAGCTCTCAGACTTTGTTGTAATTTATATTCGTGGAACTTAGATTTGTTTTTAACTGAAAAATAAAGGAAGAACCAAATTCATATACGAACTCATTTTATTTATATTTTTCTCTTCTGATTTCGAGTCACTCGACACGAGTGCGAAGGGTTAAATCTTGTTGGAAAAGCAAAATTCTTATTCTGTCAGATGATTGAATAAGTTCGTGTTCGATTTTCAAAGATATCGCGGTAAAAAGGAAAAATTATTTATAATTGATTAATAAATTGATTAATAAAGCTGTATTATTAAAAATTTAATCATTGATTTTTGATTCTCGATCTTATTCTCAAATCGAGCACGAACTTATGAAATCAATTAATATTACAATTTTAACCCTCACAATGAGAGGTTACAGTGGCGGGGTTGTCGATTATAATTAAACTTTTTCTAGAGCAAAAATAAGCAGATCCACGTGTCCGAGTGTTTTTGCCAAAATACTCATTATTTATTAATACAATTCACATTTAATTTTATTGTATCCAGAAAATATCTTGATATTAAAGGTTTTCAAATAGTTTCGTTTTTTTAAAGATAAATATTAATTTAATCGTAGATGACAACAATTTTTTGAAATCCAAAAAACAGGTCTGCCTGACTGACAGGTTAGCGGCTGTTTTAGACGCATGCAACTAAAAAATCAAACAATCTTGTATCTGCATACGGCGTGGATATCGTTCGAACTAGCGTAGAAAAAATGAACCCGAAAAATATTTCGCTGAAAAACATATTTGCGATGCTCGAATTTTGTAAATAGTAAAGCGAATTGCATTGCAGAATATTGAAAATATCTTCTATACTCCTTCATGAAATAGCCGCACGACTTTTCATATTTTCCAACAAAATCTATCAAAAATTGTTGTATGCAAAACAGTAGTGCTTCGTATATATGTATATTATAAAGATTATGTATGCGATATTGAACAAGCTAAAAGTAGTCAATCCACGCCAATACACGGAAAAGTTTTGTTCGCACCTTTAGAGCAGACTTTAATCTGTCTTTTCATGTAAATTTTAAAATGCGGAAATGTGTGGAAATAAACAATATTGTAGGAAATGAATGATTTGTATGATGTTACTTGTTGTATGAATGTGAGAATCGAGAATCGTGTATGTATGCGTGAGTGCCGTGATATTGCGATTGCGACGCATCTTGTTAAATCAATATTTGTTCTAGAAAATTTATAAACATTAGAAAAAGTAGGATATAATAGGACGTGTTCACGTAGCGATTCGACTTTTTCTTGAGATACGAAACACGTCACGTTTGATTTAAAATACGATACGTTTACGTTAATTTCATATATCAGTTGTGTACTTTCTTTTCGGATTAAAACAGTTATACAGTTATTTAATATCTTTTCTCTTACAAACCTAAAATAAATGGATGTCTTTTTATTCCTGTACAGGAATTATTAATAATAGAGATATTACTGAACGGGAATATTGTAAATATTTTGAACCATTATGAATGATTTGAATATACTTTAGAAATATCGATTGATATCAATTAGATATGAGCTTTTATGGACCTCGTTACAAAATATAGGCAAATATAAATTCAGAATGCTTACACAGTTCTGTCGACAGAAGAGACTTTGGGAGTTTTATCGACAGAAAAATGTTAATATTCTTACTATCTAGACATAACTTCATATGACTAGTATCTATTTTTTACGGTATTACATTATTAGTTTTGTCCACCTAATTAATTATAATTAATCGGCAGAATATAACATGCTGTATTTATTTAAAAAGCTATTAACTAGAACTTTTCAGAGTTCGTCGTGCCAATAGGTGGCGAATACGAAGGAATTTAAACGTTATAAAAAAATAACAATTTATTTATTACTGTACTCACAAAGAAAATAATATTATATGACAAATTGTATGGGAAACAAGTCGTCGAACAAATCCGGCGGAGGTTCTGAACGTTCTGGATCTTTCAGTTTCTTGCCATCCTGAAAAAGGTGGTGGTGGACACGCAGAAAAATATAAGAATAATATTATTTAATAACAATAACAAGTAATAAATAGTTATTTAGAAAATTATAAATATTTTGAACCATTATGAATGATTTCTAAAACATGATGTTACATTTGACAACTCGTTTTAGTAGTAAAGTAATATTGCATAACAACACGCCCGATTTGCTTTACGTCGATAATGCTGCTTTGAAAATAAACTTATTCATGTTATCACACTTAATCACACCTAACCAAGTGAGTGAAAAATTGTGAAAAACTGGTTTCTTCCCTTAATTTAAACATGTAATAGTTACTACTTTTGAAAATTCTATGTCATTATGTTAAATTATTTATTTTTCTTACATACAAAATTCAATTAAATCTTGAAAATGGTCCAAATCAGTGACCGAAACGTCGATTATTTGAAAATCAGCAAGATTGCTTAGTTAATTTTTGTTCTTTGTTATTAACGAACAATTGTTATGCTGTTTTGTGTTTATAATTCACTAGGAGAAAGAGAAAGTTTATATTTATTGGGATTAATAACACGATCTGCACAAGACAACTGTGCAACCAAAGACATTAATCAAAATCAAATACACTAGACAATTTATGTGACGAAAAGAAAAGGGAGAAGATAAAAGTAAAAGAAATTACATGAATTGATTGACCGAAAAACCGGCATTTTGCTGTCGATGGATTCCCCAGCAAAGACGACAAGCATCGATCGACGATCGGCGATCTACTGTCTTTTGTCCGGACTGACGTGTATAGGTCGGCGAGAAAAAGAACGACGTCGTCATTCGTTTCGGTAATGCGTTTCTGCGGAACAGCGGCAGAATATTTCGTTTAGACGCGAACTGGAGGGAGCCGGGACGAGCCAAATCCCCGAAGTCGTTTATTAGCCGGAGAGAGACCACGTGCGATGGCTACGAACGACTTGATAAGTGTGGCTCAGTCCAACTTCACGCGATCCAATTGTTCCTATTTACGCGGCTGGAAAGAATGGGGTGATTAAGCCCGAACCGGAAAAGCCAACTCCAGTTCGTTTCTCGGACCAATTTTTAATAACAACTTGTTACATTCCGCGACACTTCCTTTCGGGAGTGCCTGTAACCGAGTTCGAGAAAAAGACGAGCGGTTGTCCTTTCCTTGAGGTGGATATCGTGATATCGGGGAGGGGGAACCTGGTCAGAAAAGAAACGGAAGAAACCTATATTCTGGTATACACAGTTTTTATTTCTGCTGAACTATGTACATTATAATTTAATCGGCGGATCGGGAAATAACAATCGTGAATAGAAATTCTTTCGGGGGTCTGATTTCGTGATACCGATGGGGTTTGGTATAGCTCGACGGGTGAGCGCTAGGGGAACGAGCTTCCAAGTGGGCTGGGGCTGGAGGAGTGGCGTGGGCGATCTTCTTTGGGACCCGGTGGGTCCTTCGCTTCTTCCTTCGGAGTTTGTTTCTTCTTCGTTGAACCCTTGGAACTCTCCGTAAGAATAGAACGCCCGGCGGATTTTGTCTAATTGGTAGCGCCTACCCGCGCGTCTGGATTTCTTTTTCTTTGTGGTCTGCGCAGTCATGCCAGACTCACCCGGTGTGCAGTTTTATAATAATTTTAATAATGAGAAATAGATGTACTCTGTTCGTGCCTGTATCACGCACCGGACCAGAGTCAGCTATTGGGATATATCTATATTCCGCTTTTGTTTAGCTTTAGGTGTGACTTTATGCGGGTGAGCGTTTGTTTTCTCCAGTGAGAAAGATATCCATCTTGCGGGGATTAGAAGAACCCCCGTAGGTTTTTTAAATAGTGAAAAAGGAAAGGAGATCACGAGAAACAATTGAAGGTGCAAGTATGCGCGGTGAGGAGTCGGACAGCGCGCTAGCGGGTGACGGCCGGCCACGCGGTCGGTGCGTCGCGGCGTTCCATGCTTACTGCATGGGGACGTGACACCTCCCCCCGTAGGGAAAAAAAATGAAATTCGGAGGATTTCATTTTTGTGCTGAAGTTCCTACGAGGCTTGAATTTTTGATAGTCTGCACCTATCTGTGTGTAATATTTTGGTTTTTCCTTCAATGGATAGCTTGATATTGTTATTTGGGAGGATTTCCAATATTTTGTATGGTCCGGAATATTGGTCGCTGAATTTGTTAGTTTTTTGGGCCAAGGTGAAGACGCTGTCGCCTATTTTCAGCTCCTGTGGGTGGATCTTCCTGTCGTAGTAGAACTTTGATCGTATCTTGGCTGTTATGAGATTTTCTCGTGCTTTGTTTTGAATGTCGTGGAGATTTTTGATGTGTTGGACTAGGTGGGATTCATATGTTTCTTCGGGTTCCTCTTCCAAGATTTCGTATGCTAAGGGTGGGCGAGCGATTTCTCCATATACCAGATGATGTGGTGAGAATTTTGTACCTTCGTGAATGCTAGTGTTGTAGGCAAACATTGCTGCGTCGATGCAGTCATCCCATTGCGTTTTGTTATTGATGTATTGTTTGAGGTATTCAACGAAGGTGTGGTGAGCCCTTTCCAATGAGCCGTTGGATTGTGGGTGATATGGTGACGCGCAGACATGTTGTATTTTAAATTTCTTGAGGAGATTTCTAATAGTTGAGCTGGTGAAATTTGATCCTTGATCCGTTAAGAGACATTTGGGGGTGCCAAATTTGTATAAAAATTTGTTTAGGAATGCTGTGGCTACTGTTTTTGCAGTTCCATCTTCCATTGGGATAGCTACCGAGTATTTGGTTAGCAGATCTTGTATTGTGAGTAGGTATTTATTACCCCTGTTCGTGGTTGGCATGGGTCCGACCATATCCATTGCTATTTTGTCGAATGCTTTCCCGGGTGTGTCCGTGAGTATCATTGGTTGCTTGTGTTTTACCCGGACTAGTTTCTTTAACTGGCAAGTTAGACAGTTTTGAATGTAGTCTCGTATATCTTTTTTCATATTGTCCCAAAAGAAATATTGGCGGAGTCTGGTGTATGTTTTCGTCATTCCCTTATGTCCGGATGGGGCTGACGAGTGGAATTCTTTTAATATCTGGTTTCTTTTCAAGATTGGTGGGACTTTGACGAGATTTCTGCAGACTGTGACTTGGATTGGTGCGTGAAGGAATTTTTCCTCCAATTTTCCTTGTAGAGCTGTCCAGTTTATTCTGTCCGATTTGGAAGGTTTACTGATTGAAAATGAGCTGAGGGCTTCTTCGTAGATAGTGTTTTGTAGGTTTTCGAAACATTCCTTCAGGATGTCCTTTTGTATTGGTTCTTCGGGGTTTTCTGTTATTGGGACGGCTATATAGGTTTTCCTATTCACTTTGCGGATGTCCGGTTCTCCGAGTTTCATATTATTGTGGTTCGGTAATTTTGCTAGGTCACGGAGTTGTCGAGCTCCTTCGTCGAAAGGTTCCCCTTTTGTTGTTGTAAAATATATTATGTTGTCTTTCCTCATGTAGAGGCAATCTCTGGATTCTTTGATATTCATGGTGGGGAATTCGTCTTCGTAATCGGAGTTTGTTTCTGTATGGTTGCCGTGGTCGGAGTCCGTCTCTGCGAGGCTGGTTTCGGGTTCGGAGTCTGTTTCTGTGTGGTCATCCTCTGGCGGATACTCATCGATTTGTGGTTCTGGGGAATGTCCTCTTTTTTTCCTACTTCTTAGGTTGTATCGTGGTCTTGATGCTGGTGGTGGTGATTCGGATGAGTCAGAAGGGTTCTCGCTTTCTTCCATGGTGTCTGGGTTTCTCTGGGGAGGTCTACGTGGGGGTTGCTGGCGTACTGGCCTTCTAAGGGCCGTGTCTTTGAGGGATGGACCGATGCTTCTTTGGGGGGTTTTTCGTGAGATCCTGTTGGATCGCCTGAGTACCGGGTTTCTGGAGGCGGTATCCTCGGGATGTGCTCCAGGGGTTCTCTGGGGGGGTCTCTGTGGGGTTCTGCTGGATTGTCTGTGTGCCGAGCCTCTAAGGAGGGTCACTGATTTTGTCTGCAGTTTTCCTGGGTCTTCTGGGGTGTCTTCGGGGTTCTCCTGGAGATTCGCTGGGTACCGAGGCCCTAAGGTCGGCTGCTGGGTGTCTTCGGGAAGTCCTTCCGTGTTGAGGGGGTTCTGTTCCTCGCTTTTCCTTTCGGTGGGACAGTGTGGGGGTATAGGTTGTTCCGAAGATACTGTTGATGGTTTGAGGGAAGATTTCTCCTCGCTGAGGAGCTCGGCCAGCCCAGCCCATGGGTTTTTATCCTTTTCACTTCCCTTTGCTATTAGGATTTGGGGGTTTCTAGAGAGTGCGTCCGCGTTATGATTTATTTTCCCGGGTTTGTACTTTATTTGATATTGGAACTCTGCGAGTTTTAGCCTCCAGCGGACGAGCCGGGATGTAGGGTCCTTCACTTTGTGAAGCCAAACTAGTGGTTGATGGTCTGTTATCAAAAGGAATTCTTTTCCGTATAGGTAAGGACGAAAATGTTGGGTACAGTAGACTATTGCGAGCAATTCTTTTTCTATAGTAGAGTAGTTCATTTCTGCGGGGTTTAGTGAACGAGATGCGTAGGCGATCGGGAGATCTTTCCCGATTTCCCCTTGACTCAAAATGCCGCCGATGGCGTGATTTGAAGCGTCTGTGGTTACCATGAATTGATTGTTAAAGTCGGGGTATTGGAGTATTGGTTCCTGACAGAGTGCCTCTTTTAATTTGCGGAATGCTTCTTCCTGTGCCTCCTGCCATTTGAATTTTGTCCCTTTTTTTAATAGTGAAGTTAGTGGTTTTGTAATACCGGAAAAGTTTTGGATAAAGCGTCTGTAGTAGCCACTAAGACCTAAAAATTGTTTAATGTTACGGGGTGTACGAGGTCTTGGGAAATTTTGGATAGCAGTAATTTTACTGGGGTCAGGTTTGATACCTGTTTCTGAAATGACGTGACCTAGATAATGGACTTCTTTACATAGAAATTTGCATTTGTCTGGTTGAAGACGTAAATTTGCGGATCTCAATCTTTTGGCTAATTTGTTGAATTTGATTAGATGTTCTTGGAGTGAACTTGAGTACAGGACAATGTCATCCATGTAGACAAACATTTCCGTACCTTGTAGTCCCGTTAATACAGAGTCCATTAGTTTTTGAAATGTAGCGGGAGCGTTTTTGAGACCGAAGGGCATTCTTGAGAATTCGTAGTGACCATAAGGGGATGAAAATGCTGTTTTTGCGGCGTCAGACTTTTCCATTGGGATCTGATGGAATCCTGAGGCCAAATCTAACACGCTAAAGTATTTTGCTCCTCCGAGCTGATCTAAAATTTCTACTATGTTGGGGAGGGGATATGCGTCTCCGATTGTTTTCTCATTTAATTGGCGGAAATCTATGACCATTCTCCATCGTTTATTTCCGGCAGAGTCTGGTTTCTTTGGGACAATCCATACAGGCGAGTTGTATGGGGATGATGATTTTACGATAATTTCTTGTTCTAATAATTCTGAGATTTGTCTATGAATTTCTTCCTTGTGGATAGGGGGGAATCTATATTGTTTGATATTTACGGGACTGTTATCGGTCGTATTGATGTTGTGTGAAGTTAAGTGAGTTGCGGTTAACTGATCGTTTTTGCAATAGAAGATGTCGTGATGATCTTGAATTAATTTTTTGACGTGTGCTTCCTCTTCGGTATTTAAATTAGTGGTGTCGATTAGTTTAAAAATCTCTAAAAGTCTCTCGGAAGTGGAGTCGATGGAGTAGCAAGGGGCTATGGGGGCTTTCTTTTTTTCTCGAGGGGTTTTTTCGATGACCTCGATTTCTTCGAGTTTTAAATGGGGGACTTCTGTCTTGAGCTCTGAGTCTGAGGAATTGAAAATTTTTATAAAACTACGTCCGTTTGTATTCCGCACCAGGCATTCTCCTGCAAAAATATTAGGTCCAATATCCAGTCGTGGGAGGTATCCTATCTCTAATTCGTGATTTTTGATGAAAACGGGAATCGTTGTTATGCTACGTGGGGGCACGGTGATTTTGAGGGGGGCGGAAAACGGAATTTGGTGTGTACCAGTGGAAAGGCAACGATTTTCGTAAGATATGGTGGCACGGGCTTTTTTCAGGAATTCTGACCCTAGGATCGCGGGGTAGGGGATAGGGAAATTGCTGGGGACTACGTGGAATTGGTGGTTAATTCCGTGGATTTGAATGTTTAAGGATCCTAATGTTTCAACGATTTGGGGGGTTATGCCACTTAATCTTAGCGTTTCCGCTGTGTTTAGGGGGAGTGATTCTATGTGCTTTGATTTTATCAAATTTGGTTCTGCTCCGGTATCGATGAGAAATTCCGTTGTTCCGATGGGAGGCGCTAGGTCGATTTTGATGACCGAATCGAATTTCCCTTTTATGTGGAAGGTTCTCTTTCTGCTGGTATGATTCAGGTTGGACGTTCTGAGGGTCCCTCTCGCCGGTCGTCCGTCGGTGAGGGGTTTGCGTAGTTTCCCGGACCGATAGGGTGATTTTGGGGTTTACGGAAACATTGAGAAGCAGTGTGTCCTATTTTGTGGCAATAAGTGCAGTTTTTCGGGGGTGCTGACGTGTTTTGATTAAAATTTCTAGGTTGTGAGTTCCGAGGGAAGAACGGGGGTGCAGCAAAATTTAATAGGGGTGGTGGTCCTGACCGTAATCGTTCCTGTTCCATTTCGTTTGAGACTATGATTGAGAGGTTGTATGCGTCGCTTAGAACCTCGTATCCCTTGAGTGTCAGTAATATTCGCATAGTGGCAGGTAATCCACGGACGAAACAATCTAATGTGAATTTATCTATGTTGGGGTCTGGTGGCCGGTTTTCCTGACGCTCCGCATCTCGTATAGAAATTTTTAAATCTTTTACTCGTTGAATATAATCGATTATATGCTCCGCGGGTTTTTTAAAAATGTCTGATAGTAGGCCACGATAGAAGTATGAGGACTTCTGGGGAAGAAGTTTGGTTCGAAGTGCATCTATCAAACTGTCAACTTTAGTGAATTGTTCTCCCTCAATTATGCAATATGCTCGACCAAAAATTCTCGTCCTTATGGCTTTTACTAATTCCGATTCTTGTGCTGGTGAGAGGGCATCCCGTGCTCGTCGGCAGGCTTGGAAAAAACTATCGATTGGCAAATTGGTTCCCGAGAAGGTCGGGATTTCCGAAATTATGTCGCGGAGACGAAGGGAGAATGATTGGGTTTGTGATTCCGTGATTTTAATTGGTGGTACTGAGGGTGTCGCCGGTATGGAAGCTTCGGAGAGTTGTAGTTTCAGCATTGAAATCTGGGTGTTTTGAGAGTGGATAATTGACTCTAGTTTCTGTTCTTCTTCTCTTCTAATAATTGACTTCTCGGTTTCTAAAAGGTTCTCAAGATTATTCCGGGTTGCCCTAATTTCTTTTTCTATTCTCAGTGTTTCCTCCACTCTTTTCCCTATTTCCGTTTCTTTAGTTTCTAGCTCTAGGATTTTCCTCTCTAATTCGGTTTCTTTAGCTTCCAGATTTTTCTGGATTTCTTTGACTCTCTCCTCTCTATTTTTCGTTTGTTCCATTAATATTTCCAGTTCCGCCTCGCTAAGGGCTTGTGACCGTGTTGTCGGCATTTTTAAGCTTTTCCAAAAAAAATTTTCGCGAGAAAAAAGGAAAAGATCAGAGTGTATTCCAAAATAGAGTCTCCTCCTTAGGTTCCCCGTACCAGGGTTTCCCCGCAATACTTCCGATATCCCACCGCTGTCACCAAAAAGGCTCTGTTACATTCCGCGACACTTCCTTTCGGGAGTGCCTGTAACCGAGTTCGAGAAAAAGACGAGCGGTTGTCCTTTCCTTGAGGTGGATATCGTGATATCGGGGAGGGGGAACCTGGTCAGAAAAGAAACGGAAGAAACCTATATTCTGGTATACACAGTTTTTATTTCTGCTGAACTATGTACATTATAATTTAATCGGCGGATCGGGAAATAACAATCGTGAATAGAAATTCTTTCGGGGGTCTGATTTCGTGATACCGATGGGGTTTGGTATAGCTCGACGGGTGAGCGCTAGGGGAACGAGCTTCCAAGTGGGCTGGGGCTGGAGGAGTGGCGTGGGCGATCTTCTTTGGGACCCGGTGGGTCCTTCGCTTCTTCCTTCGGAGTTTGTTTCTTCTTCGTTGAACCCTTGGAACTCTCCGTAAGAATAGAACGCCCGGCGGATTTTGTCTAATTGGTAGCGCCTACCCGCGCGTCTGGATTTCTTTTTCTTTGTGGTCTGCGCAGTCATGCCAGACTCACCCGGTGTGCAGTTTTATAATAATTTTAATAATGAGAAATAGATGTACTCTGTTCGTGCCTGTATCACGCACCGGACCAGAGTCAGCTATTGGGATATATCTATATTCCGCTTTTGTTTAGCTTTAGGTGTGACTTTATGCGGGTGAGCGTTTGTTTTCTCCAGTGAGAAAGATATCCATCTTGCGGGGATTAGAAGAACCCCCGTAGGTTTTTTAAATAGTGAAAAAGGAAAGGAGATCACGAGAAACAATTGAAGGTGCAAGTATGCGCGGTGAGGAGTCGGACAGCGCGCTAGCGGGTGACGGCCGGCCACGCGGTCGGTGCGTCGCGGCGTTCCATGCTTACTGCATGGGGACGTGACAAACTAGTGGGGCATACAGCTATTAATGGTTTTTTTTTTATTTTGTGTGTGACTCTCCACGAGCCACACAAAGAACTTCCCGATTCGTTAGTTGTAAGCGGTAACATTAGCATTAGTTGCATAATTAAAAATTTTTTTTTTAATTAAAAAGAAATTTTTAAAAAATAAAAATGACATATATACAGGGTGTTCGACTACAGGTGGGAGAAAATTTAAGGGTTGGTTCTTAACGATGATATAAGACGAAAATGAAGAATAAAAAAATTGCGATTGAAAAACAAAAAGGCGAAATTAAAGGTCCATCTAGTTTAGCCAGAGCGTCACAGTCCAGAATTTCGTATGCCTTTACTACTAAAATGAGTTGTCAAATGTAACATCATGTTTTAGAAATCATTCATAATGGTTCAAAATATTTACAATTTTCTAAATAACTATTTATTACTTGTTATTGTTATTAAATAATATTATTCTTATATTTTCCTGCGTGTCCACCACCACCTCTTTTCAGGATGGCAAGAAACTGAACGAACCAGAACGTTCAGAACCTCCGCCGGATTTGTTTGACGACTTGTTTCCCATACAATTTGTCATATAATATTATTTTCTTTGTGAGTACAGTAATAAATAAATTGTTATTTTTTTTATAACGTTTAAATTCCTTAACAACGTATTCGCCACCTGTTGGCACGACGAACTCTGAAAAGTTCTAGTTAATAACTTTTTAAATAAATACAGCATGTTATATTCTGCCGATTAATTATAATTAATTAGGTGGACAAAACTAATAATGTAATACCGTAAAAAATAGATACTAGTCATATGAAGTTATGTCTAGATAGTAAGAATATTAACATTTTTCTGTCGATAAAACTGTGTAAGCATTCTGAATTCATATTTGCCTATATTTTGTAACGAGGTCCATAAAAGCTCATATCTAATTGATATCAATCGATATTTCTAAAATATATTCAAATCATTCATAATGGTTCAAAATATTTACAATATTCCCGTTCAGTAATATCTCTATTATTAATAATTCCTGTACAGGAATAAAAAGACATCCATTTATTTTAGGTTTGTAAGAGAAAAGATATTAAATAACTGTATAACTGTTTTAATCCGAAAAGAAAATACACAACTGATATATGAAATTAGCGTAAACGTATCGTATTTTAAATCAAACGTGACGTGTTTCGTATCTCGAGAAAAAGTCGAATCGCTACGTGAACACGTCCTTTTATATCCTACTTTTTCTAATGTTTATAAATTTTCTACAACAAATATTGATTTAACAAAATGCGTTGCAATCGCAATATCACGGCACTCACGCATACACACACGATTCTCGATTCTCACTTTCATACAACAAGTAACATCATACAAATCATTCATTTCCTACAGGTTTATGTTTACTACACGCACATATCGTTAGAAGTTTGAACATTTTTCGTCTAAACGCATTATGAGAAGTCACTCTACATTTGCAATTTGGTGGAACAAAGTGTGTAGAAATATTGACGATGATATTCAACGACAACATTCGTACAATAAATTTCGATGAAGGGTGCATACTATAAAATAATGCTCATTATAATCACATCCTTATATACTTAATAAAAGGGTCGTTTTCCTTACCACGTGACAGTGTTTTTGGCACTTGACTCGTCGAGGAATTTAATATCAGACCTTGTTACAACGATTAATCGCGCTGCTCGGACGACAACGGAATTCAACTTTCTGCTCGTTCGTTGCCGCTTGCCTTCGGAATGATTAGGTGCTCGGGAACTCGTGATTGTGATATTGATCGGTTTTTAAACTAGTTTACTCAATGTCTCCAAAACCAATTATGAAACATCGGCAGGCGAAGTTACGTCCCTATTGAATTCATGTAAAATGTATGGAAATTTCCCTCTTTTTTTTAATTACCTCGAGTACACCGTTTCTTGCAAAGTATGTAGAAACATTTGTGGCAGGTTGTCTACCGTTTTGTAAATCTGATGAAAAATATTCTAAACTTTCTCTTGTAAAATAGCATATGTTCTGTATAAACAAATTAACTATTAACTTGATAATTGATCTTCGGATCGTTATTCTATTTACAGTATATTCATTAATAATGGTCATATATTTTAATATATACAATTTATTAATATATATATATATATATATATATATATATATATATATATATATATAATATATTAATATATAATATACTATATTAATATATTATATATATATATATTAATAAATTATATATATATTAAAATATATGACCATTATTAATGAATATACTGTAAATAGAATAACGATCCGAAGATCAATTATCAATTATCAATTATCAAGATCAATTATCAAGTATTATATATTAATATATTATATATAATATAATATATATTAATATATTATATATAATATAATATATATTAATATATTATATATAAATATATATTAATAAATTATATATATTAAAATATATGACCATTATTAATGAATATACTGTAAATAGAATAACGATCCGAAGATCAATTATCAAGTCAATAGTTAATTTGTTTATACAAAACATATGCTATTTTACAAGAGAAAGTTTAGAATAATTTTTATATTATATTACATATAATATATTAATATATATAATTTTAATAAATATTTAATATAATAAACTATACAAGTGGGACTTCAGTTAAAGATTTGCAATCTACTAATTATAGTTTATACTTATACGTTCATTAAAAATCTTTTACAATGCAATAATAAATTGTAACCAGTCAAATTACACTAAGATCTGATTTTTTAACCAATGATTGTTCATTGTTTATTACAAATCTCAAGTAGTAAACTCGTAGTTTATCTTGTAGTTTTTAAACAAAACTAGCAAAATACTAGCTTTACTAAGTAAGTATTGAAGATTTATGGAACTGAGGCTTGTCTCTACAAGACTTTTCGTTCCACCGAGTATTAAGTCCATTTTTTCGTCAATGTAGGTTCTCTGATTTTTTAATGTCTTCGCAATTAGCCATCCTTCATCTCCTCCCGAGCTCAACGTATTCGTCAACTGTTCTCAGTATTTTTTCAATGGTAATTCTGTTTACAGTGGTAGTTTACTCTCGTCAACTCGAGTTTGCAATTCACTGTAGTTCTTTCCAGGTTCATGTTGCAACTATACTATCCTGGTTTTTTGGAACATAAATTCTGATTTCTTACATTTTCAGAGTTACGTTGACAAATTCTCTTGACTTTCCATTTCTTCAGTGTGTATTTGGACTTTGCACACTTTGATCGCGAAATTATGACACAGACACCACATTTTCTGGGGGATATCAAATTAATCAATTAAATTGAATTCGATGGATACAAATGTCTATTAACATTTTTCGCAGTGCCCGTTTTCAGTATAATAGAAGCTAGTCTTCTAAGGAATTCCTTCAAATGCGATGATATGCAAAATAATTTGTTCGCAATGCTAGTTGTATCTATGAAGGAATGTATGGCAAAAACTCATATAGTAAAAACTGAAATTATTAATGTCTCTTGTTAATCTCATACTTTACATGAAAGTGTAGTTACATTAAATTCTTATTAAACTTTTATGACGTATTGATATTTGCTAATTGCAAATATGCACATAGCAAAACTCTAGGCACCATTAACCGTCATATAGACAACAAATAATGTTTTTCAATTTTTGTATATTATAGCTAACATTAAAAGGCACTTCTTGCCAGAGATATTAATAACATTGTATTTAAATGGTCTCCAATGGCAAAAATTAAAATTTAATATACGAAACTCGTATCCAACAAACTGTGTACAAAATATTTATTATGTCATCGCAATTAGAGACATACTCTAATGGCTACATTTATGTGGACCACTTCGCATAATTATTTCCTTCTTCCAAGGTAATTATTACAAATTCTTTGCTGTAAAGTTTTTGGTATTTTTTTTTGTATCTTGTTTCATCGTCGCAAATTTGTGTTGGAATACTCAATTGTTTTGTAACGTTCGAAAAATAGATGCTTTGCCAGCCATTATATTGGATTTCTCGTGCGATCGCAATAAAAAAAATGTACAATCCATTACTACCTCGCTTTCCGACCGGTTTTCAATCCAGAAACAAATTTCCATTTTCCTCAAACTCAATTTATCAACCGTACACCAATACCAGGTAACAAAACGGCGCATCGAACCAACGCGATTGACGTCGAAACGATAACTGGCGAACGATATTCCCGTAGCAACGCGATTTCCGGTGACAACGGAGAGAGAGAGAGAGAGAGAGACATAGACAGCGAGAGAGAGAGAGAGAAAGTGGCTAGCAACAATTAACGACCATTATGACATTTGAGAAAATCCGGCACTTCGTATTTCTTCTTCACTATATTGATCCCCTGAAGAGAAACTTTTGCGATGCTGCGTTCAATTCATGCTTTGATATAGTGATTGAACATTTAAAAATCGTCGTCGAATACTGCTAACGTCTCCACTCACATTCCAATTCTATATTTCTTAAATATATCTCATTTATCTTAAATGTACGTAGCAGATAGTAATATTGTTGAATAAATAAAAAATAATTTATGTTTCTTAAATATATCTCATTTGTTTTATATGTACGTAGTACATACTAATATTGTTGAATAAATAAGAAATAATTTATATTTCTTAAATATATCTCATTTGTTTTATATGTACGTAGTACATACTAATATTGTTGAATAAATAAAAAATAATTTATATTTCTTAAATATATCTCATTTGTCTTATATGTACGTAGTACATACTAATATTGTTGAATAAATAAGAAATAATTTATATTTCTTAAATATATCTCATTTGTTTTATATGTACGTAGTACATACTAATATTGTTGAATAAATAAAAAATAATTTATATTTCTTAAATATATCTCATTTGTCTTATATGTACGTAGTACATACTAATATTGTTGAATAAATAAAAAGTAATTTATATTTCTTAAATATATCTCATTTGTCTTATATGTACATAGCAGATACTAATATTGTTGAATAAATAAAAAATAATTTATATTTCTTAAATATATCTCATTTGTCTTATATGTACGTAGTAGATACTAATATTGTTGAATAAATAAAAAATAATTTATATTTCTTAAATATATCTCATTTGTGTTATATGTACGTAGTACATCCTAATATTGCTGAATACATAAAAAATAATTTATATTTCTTAAATATATCTCATTTGTCTTCTATATACGTAGTAGATACTAATATTGTTGAATAAATAAAAAATAATTTATATTTCTTAAATATATCTCATTTGTCTTATATGTACATAGCAGATACTAATATTGTTGAATAAATAAAAAATAATATTTATGAAGCGAAAACTTCTTTAGGCGCATCGCGTGCACAGTTGCTGGGCAGTGAATAAGTCTGATCCGTCACGCTCCAAGGTGAAATGCAATTCGGGTAAACTTGCGGGAGCCGAGTTTAGCCGAGCCAGTGAGAAACAGACAGGTGTGCAAAAGCTACTGAAGTTTTCACTTGGGTCGTGCGTTCTTATACTGACAGTATTGGTCTGTTTCTTTAAATTATTTATTACTAGTATGTCTTTGTTTATACTATTAACCAATAATCTATTCAGTACTCGCTATTACTCAACATTTTTAATATCCGTCATTATGTTGATCTCATACAAACAGTTTGGAAAAGAATTTGTAGGATTCCGAATTTTAATAACAACTTTTTTAATATTCTTATACCACGTGAATAATAAAAATTAATAATTTCATTCCATGGAAAGATATTTTTTATCGTGAATTTACAATAAAAGTACATATTTCCAGTATTATTTCTATTGACGTACCTGTGTAGACTATTCAATTTTTCATCTGCACGAACGAAAATACAGTTACATTTTTCTCTGATTCACAATTCAATATTTTTAATAATTGAAATGTCATTGAAAGTTTGCGGAAGCTTTTTTTTATATATCATTCTGTAAATGTCCCTGAAGATCTCTTTTCGTTACTCAATACTAGTCAGCGGATCTTTATGCATTTATAGTAAAATTGAGTAGATGAAATTGAAAATTGAAGATGATAATATATGATTTCTTCTCAATTAAAATCATTAAGGGAAGAAATAACATTCTATTTGGTTTCTATCTCTTGCAATCGATGCAGACAATGTTTATTTTGCATAAAGATGCGCTGTTTCCTCATTATGTATTTACGGATTCGCGTATCAAGAATTGTAATTCGAAACTTCTATATTAATTGCACATGTCATGAATATACTGTCCAATCAATAATAAGTGCACTGAAGACTGAAATACACGAATGTGGTTGCGAATAGAATACATTTAACCCTAATCCGGCCCTTGTTAATTTGATATTTTACACATCTTCCAAAGAAGTAACACTAACTATTTCTGAATGTAGCAGTGTCGAATTTAATCGTTCATCTTGCCATCTTACTTCATCATTTTATCAGATTGTTTTGGATTTAAGCACTTTAAACATAGAACTTAATTACGTCTCTTAAATTGAAATAGAATTGACTCTTTTTATCAGCAATATTTATATTTCTCCATTTTCATTCTCGTGTGCTAGTATTTACTACGAAAAAGTCGTAACCACT
Source organism: Lasioglossum villosulum (assembly GCA_963971365.1). Classification (NCBI taxonomy): domain Eukaryota; kingdom Metazoa; phylum Arthropoda; class Insecta; order Hymenoptera; family Halictidae; genus Lasioglossum; species Lasioglossum villosulum. Next base: position 12,914,155 of record OZ020499.1, read on the forward strand.
TTCACCGTAAAAGAAGTCGTAAGGCGAGTGGTCAATGGAGACCACAAGAAATGTTGAATCACAGAAGCGTCTTCGAATACTGAAAGTATTAATTGAACAGTCGTCTCGATTTTTTAAAAAAGAATTCTAAATACTCCATTGCATAATCCACGAAAATAAGCATCGTCATAAACAAGCATATATGCTCCACTAGTCTCAGCAATTCTGCAACGAATACTGCAAAATCCTTCTGCAAAAACAAACTCTAGGAAATAAGCATCGTCATAAACACGTGTAGTCCACTGATCATCACAATTTTGGCAACCAATACTGAAGAACGCATACTCTTATCCAATATTGCAGTGCCATTTTAGCCGATCATTTTTTCGTAAGATCTCGCCCCGAAGCAGAGTAGACCACGTTTGGTTCTCGACGATCCGCGATGTCTCAATTCGTTGGTCGACACAGTGTGTGTGGTCCGGGGCGGCAACATAACTCGTGCGAGAGACTACTTTGCAAAGTCCATCGACCCGCGTCACAGCGAGAAACTAGTGTAGCCGGGCGTTCATTAACATACAAACGTGGTTGGTCGCGTCGCGGGTGCAACGACGTCGACGAGTAATTACGCACGCCTAACGCGCTCGTGTATCGTGACACGAAGGTGGCCGGTACACCCTGTACGATTCTGTACGCGAGTGTTGCGTACCTACAACCTACGTGGCGTGGCGTCGCAGCGTGTGCACGTACGCACGCACGCGGCTCGATGTGTCTGGAAGAAAGAGCGAAGAGAACGACAGACGGACAGGAAGAAGGGTGGCGTTGGTGGTGGTGATGGTGGTGCCGGTGGTGGTGGTAGAGGTGCTGGAAGGGGTTCGAAGTGTAGAGGGATGGGAATGTAAAAGAGAAAGAGAGTAGACCGGTCGGTATATATCGCCGAGGATGGCAGAGTTCGAAGGTGGAGGGTGTCGAAGAAGGAGAGAGGGGGGATAGATAGTAGTAGCGTCGTCAGTATCTACCTGCTGCACCGCCGCCGGTAGTCGAGGAGGTAGACGAAAGGGGGTTGCTCTCCACCTACACAAGAGAAACGGTGTGCCGGGTAGGGTAGGGTAGGGTAAGGGTAGGGTGGTGGCAATGGATAGTGGCTGAAGGGTAGAGAATCCGGTGGGTTGGCGAGGCGGTCGCTGATGGTGGTCGTAAGGATGGTGGCGGGTGATAGTGGTAGTGGCGCGCGAGGGTAGCTGCTGGATCAAGTAGTGGTGGTGACGACGGGCCGATAGTAGTAGTAGTAGTAGTAGTAGTAATAGTAGTAGTAGTAGCACGCAGCAGCACCGGCACAAGCAGCAGAGGTAGTAGCCGTAGCAGCAGCACCGATGGTGGCAGGCCGCTGGTGGAGGAGAGGGTGCGGCATCCTCGATGGTGGTTGTGTTGTCGGTGGTGGAGGAGGCATGGGTTGGTTTCAGTGTTCGCGCGGCCGCTCCCTGTCGCACACGGACGACTCACCCCGACGCTGCCGGCGTCGCGACGCTCCCGCAACCGCCGCCAAAAACGTGCTCGCGGAAAATACGCTAGCGCCGTTTCCCCGCTCGAGAATACTCGTTTCGCTGACTACGCTCGCGGACGGTCGCTCACCGCTCGCCGGTCGTACCTTTACGTCGCGAGACCTGCTCGGGTCACAAAATCACCGGGCCGCGTCGATCCGTGTGTGTAACGCGTAATAATACGCTGCTGCGTACAGTTCTTTCTTTTCCTGTGTGCGCCTCGAGCCGCTAGACACGTGGGACTCTGCTCGCGGAAAAGTGCACTACGCCGGACGAACAGTTCCACCTGTGGATAATTCTCTCCTGGTGATCCTTCTTAATCACGTGACTCCATTGTTGAGGATCAAACATCTTCCGACGTGCTCGGTTCTTGTAATCTCTGTGATCGAAGTGCTAGTTTGTTCTTCAAGATACGTCACTACACAAGACACCGGTTTCTTCCCTGCCTGTTGCGATACCTACATGCATATCAAATCTGCCTGCTGTCAATTAAGGCCTTAGCTACCTCGCTGCTTGGCAGTGCAAGTTTCAGTGTTCAGAATATATTTCATATATTCTTCCCTGTCACCTTGAATTTTCGCGTGTTCGACTACGTCGAAAGTGTTGACTCCGCAAACGTTTACGCTCCCGTAACAATCTTGTTGTTCCGGTTGTGAAACGTTTTTCGTGTCGGCATCCGGGATACGTCGGCTCCTTCCTGGTCCAGTTCGACGAGTTTTCGCACAACGAGCGAAGTAACTACCGCACAGCTACGTTTCAAGTGTTCGCAGTGCCGAGGTTGTGGTTATCAGTGCTAAGTAAGCTCATCCAAGTACATATCAACGGTGGTCGCGATTACGGTCACACCAACAAGTGTCTTAAATCAACAAGTCGAGAGTACCAAGGTCGCGGCCGGTGACCGGTCGCGTAGTTCTCCTGGCGTAGTTCAGTCGAGGACGTTAGATCGTCGGATAGCATAACAGTGCCAGTGATAAGGGAGTTAGCTGCTTCGGATAAGATCGGAACAGGTCAAGACCGGATAATAAGGAGACATCGGTGACACGATCGAACGAGGTGAGGAGCCGTTTCACGAGCCACCTACTCTACGAACGGAATCGGCTTCGATAGCCGGCTAGAGGAGACTGAGATAGATACCAACACGTGCCACAAGCCGTTTCTAAAACGCGTGCGCTGCTTTCGTTAATAATTGATGCTTAAAGTGAGCTGCGCCAGGGCCACGAATCCCGTAGAAGGCGAGAAGAGTTTATTACTGAGCGTTGTCAGTTAGCTCGTGGTCCAACCTACGTGTCCTTTGTATTACGCTAGAAACCTTTGCAAAGGGAGTATGTAAAAGGTCTCCGTATTTTTTGAGGGCACGAGATTCAAACTCACAACCCTTTGATAGTCATCGAGACACATTTCTAGCGGAAGAGTAAAGGCTGAAAAGTAATCGTAGTCTTATTTTGAAAAATCGTTGCAACGATAGGTCCTGAACTAGATATCAAACACATTGATCCCATCGAATTTTTCATAGCTACGTGATCCATTGGCTGAACGATGAATGGCGTAGACCTGACTCTTCAACCGGTGTAAACGTTCCGCGATAAATCTCGGCGAGCAGAGTCCGTGAAATTCGCGTGACACGAGGGACCGTCATCCCACCGGCCGAACGACGTTAATTATTCCTGCGGAAGGATGCATGATAATCGTGGTATACGGAAGTCGGTCTACACTCCTCGCGGCTAGCTACCTCCGGGACGCATCATTAACTTCCACGGATCAAAGACAACGCAGCATTCTTCATAATCGTGATCGATCTAGGCATCCTCTGTTACATCGATACACTTTTGTAATATCTTCCCGTGGGACCACCTGTGATTCAAGTGATTTTTTCTGATATACAACCAAACTTTTCGAATATCATCGTGGGATCATCAGTGCAACTTAAAGTGATTTCCTGTTTGTGTTTGCCTAACGACGACCTAAGTGGAGACCATCTCTGTGTAGGCATCATCAATTCACAGCTTTGATACGCGTTTGTTGAATCCTTGTGCCGCATCACGTGTGGTTATAGTGATTTCGTTTTTCACCCAACGAGGACGACCTAAGCGGATAATTTCGACGTGCTTCGACAAACTTGATTCCGAGGAGCAATCAACCTCCGCGAATGATCGTTTAACTTGAAGAGTCGACGATTCCCACGAACGAATCGAGTTGGAGGTTATCGAGCCGCGGACAAGAAGAGACCCTCAAACGATTCTGCTCCCAGCAACGAATTCGATCGTACAGATGTCGTCGATCTTCAGGAGACATTAAGAGCCGCCCCTTTCACCCCCTCGCGCGCAGCATCCCCCGTCCAGGTCGTACGTATCTCGTCCTCGTCGCCCGTCATCGAATTCCAATTATGTCGCAGCACAGGAGAGGCTCCATACATGGCGGTAGTCCCGTGCCTGGTCATCCGGCCGCGAACGTCATGCCCGTCTCCGCCTCTCATGAGGTACAAACTAGGGGGATACCTTTGCCTGGAATGGTACCATCGCGCTCGATTCACGGCAATCCCATGCACGGGAATCCGATCCACGGTTTCGTCAACCCTCTCGGACCCGCCGGTCTCGTTCATTCTCCGCCTACGCATCAGACCGTGCTCTCCGGAATTTCTCATCATTCGCCAGTCCTTCACCAAGGTATATTAGCGTGCGTACCGTCGCGTTGCATCTCGTCGTTTAACAAGGATACCCTTGCCCTGTTCTATCGTGATTTCCGGGGAACGGAGACCGTTGGTGGACCGCGATCGCAGGCTTTACGCTCCAGTAATTGAAAAGAACAGGCGTGGATTAGGCTCAAAAACAGGCAACCCGGGCGAAATGCGAATAGTAGACCCCCGGGGGGCCTAGTTTGGGCATAATTAGGAAAGTAGAGGGGCAACCTATTGGTTGTCCCGGGAGGTGGAGGTTTTAAAATTTACCACCTTCCTTAACAAAAAAAAGGCTTTACGCTCCAGGACGAAAACATAGCACATATCAAAATTGATATCACTTCTCTTTATTAAACACAATGTAAATTCAATTTTTTACTGAAAAGTATACACGGATATACAGTCAGGGACAAAATAAGTGGACAGTTAGTGGAAATAGGTAAAAATGATGTTTAGTTGAATTAACGTGATTGTTATAAACTTCAGTTTTATTTATTGTATATTCTTATAGTGTATAGATTATTTAACAAAGAATTGAAGTTCGTATTTAAATCTTTGTGCAAACACGCCGTGCCATAATGAAAACGTCTGCTATTTACAGTGACTCCCATTAATATTCGGACGCTCTAAAAAAAAGATAACTGGTTAAACATTGAACTACACGACTTGAATTTTTTGGGGAAGCTAGAGCAAATAGTTTGCTCCAGAATGTGGGAAAACATTTTTTCATAAATTGCAATTGATCGGAGTTGTAGAAAAAATACTAAAAGTTGCATTTTACAACTTTTTTATGTGGGCCTATATTGAAAATTTTTAAAATACGTTTTTTAGATCATTTTGTGTGTGTGCGCGCGCGCGCGCGTATGGCCGTTTTTATGTTATCAAATTTTTCGTTAACGTTTTCTGAAAAAGTAACAACGCGATCAGAATGATGAATGATGCAATCGATGTGCCCCGTCGTAACTTAGAGCTGATTAGATTTTGTTCCATATTGGTCAAGCAGTTTTTTAGTTTTTTTAGTTTTTTTCGAAAGAAGTTTATTCAACAATGCAAATTATACGAGAGGATGGAAATTTTCCACCAAATAAACAAACGTAATTATATATATTTAATTTTTTTTTAATTATGCAATTAATGCTAATGTTACCGCTTACAACTAACGAATCGGGAAGTTCTTTGTGTGGCTCGTGGAGAGTCACAATAACCAGCTAGTTTTTCTCGGTTGTTAATTAAGATATTCAGATAAAAAAATACGACAATACTCGTACTTACGTCCTTCATATCATATATTTTTTTCACAATTGTGATCATATTATTAAGAGTAGAAAAGAATTATTAAATTTTTTAGGGGTGGAAATTGCAAACAACCCTTCGAGTGACCACTTTCAAAAAATTCAACGACAATGTTCTGTTATCTATCTAATATATACAAAAGTTTCAAGATGGTCGGAGGGGTGGAACATAGTTAAATATTGAAAAACAAATGAAATTACGCCATTATAATTTAGGAACACTATTAGTGGAAGATTTTAGTAGTGATTATACGTATTTAGTATTGATTCTAAGATATTCAGGCTACGACTGTCACTTGTACTCATTCGGTTTCTTTATTGTAATTTCATTTGTTTTTCAATCTTTAACTATGTTCCACCCCTCCGACCATCTTGAAACTTTTGTATATATTAGATAGATAACAGAACATTGTTGTTGAATTTTTTGAAAGTGGTCACTCGAAGGGTTGTTTGCAATTTCCACCCCTAAAAAATTCAATAATTCTTTTCTACCCTTAATAATATGATCACAATTGTGGAAAAAATATATGATATGAAGGACGTAAGTACGTGCATTTTCGTAGTTTTTTATCTGAATATCTTAATTAACAACCGATAAAAAAAATGATATAGTTAAGGGTATTTACCCTCATATAATCCTTATATGAAGGGTTAGCGACTTGAAATTTTGGGGGGTTATCTTTCAACCTAAAACTATTGTTTTCCACACAATTTCAATAAAAATCCAGGGGGGGGCCGATTCACTATTCTTAGTCTGCTAGACCCTTCAGTTGAGATAACCAAGGAAGTCGATTTTCATTGAAATAATAACGAAAATAAGTTTTGCCTTTGAGAAGACCATCAGCCGTTATAGAGACGAAAGAGGTGTCAAACATACAGGGTCATCCGTTTTTAAACGGACAAACGTAAACCAGCTATAAAGAACCCCAAATGGAACAAGTTTTACCCCTGCCACTTTTTTTGTTTCGGTCTTGATTTCTAGAAAATTGCAAAAAACCATAATTTTTTTAGTTCACATAAACTTGAATATCTCGGGACTCCAGTGATGAATCTTGATGATTTTTTCTTTGTTGTGTTGAAAATAAACAGGAGCATCTTTTTTTTGTTCCCAAAATTTTTTTGTATGACCTTCGAATCTTGGTTTTTTCTGGATCGGACTGTAGCTATCTGAACGGTTCCAGGATGCGTGACTTCAATGAATGATATTTTCTTGGAATAAACGTGCTAAAAAAAACAAAAATATTTTGTTCACAAAAAAGATGCCCCTATTTATTTTAAACCAAACAAAGGAAAAATCATCAAGATTCATCACTGGAGTCCCGAGATATTCAAGTTTATGTGAACTAAAAAAATTATGGTTTTTTGCAAGTTTCTAGAAATCAAGGCCGAAACAAAAAAAGTGGCAGGGGTAAAACTTGTTCCATTTGGGGTTCTTTATAGCTGGTTTACGTTTGTCCGTTTAAAAACGGATGACCCTGTATACAGGGTGTCCCAAAACTACCCTAGGAGCCGAAAATGGGAGGTTCATTGGGTCATTTGAAGCGACATTTTCCTTTACAAAAATTGTGTGCGTGGCTTCGTTCAAGAGTTATTAACAAAAAACACGGATCAATCAGAGCGTGGCTACAGTGGATTGATTCTGAGTTGACCAATAGCGACACCGTTCGCTATAGCTGCGCTCTGATTGGTCCGTGTTTTTCGTTAATAACTCCTAAACAAAGCCGTGGACGCCATTTTTGAAAAGGAAATTATCGTTTCAAATGACCCAAGGAACCTCCCATTTTCGGCTCCTAGGGTAGTTTTGGGACACCCTGTATACAGGCATGTTCAAAGATGTTGACATATTAAAATATTCATTTTCTTCGGTTTATAGTGAAAAATTAGAAAAATAGAAGATGTGCTATGTGTTTGTCCCGGGGTGTGTACCCAAGATGGTTTGCTTTCTACCCTTACTAGCTAGCCGGTGGATTGTTCTCGAATCTAGTTGTTATTTGAGTTGCGCTTAGGCGATTCTACACCTAGGCTGTACACCGTGTTTGAAGTTGGCCTCATCGGCGACGTATTTGGTCGGAGGATGAAATGTAATTGTCTTGAGTAGAGATTTCACGGTGCCGCACTCGATTCTACCCGAAAAGAGCTGCGGGAGTGTGGAACGAATCCTCGTGGAAAGTTGAAATTTCGGGGTGGTGCCTTCCGTGTGTGATCAAGGCCCATGACCGCGAGTCGTCGGGAAATTATAGTCAATTAGGCATGCTTACGCACGTCTACCAGAAAATCAATAGTCAAGTCAACAAATTCTGCATTAACAAACCAATTCCTGATATTCCGTGGAGATTAATTTGTTTGTGAAAATGATATCCTGAAAGGAACATTTTTTCTTTGATCTTCTGCAAATACGGTGTAAATGAATAAATAAAATTTCTCATTACAATTGCGATAATATAACCGTAAAATAAAATAAATTTTATGAATTTTACTATGCTTCTGCGTGATACATTCATGCTCGCGTTTTATTCACATTTTAAGTAATTTAACTGACAAGTTAATCAGCATCCATAAAATATGCAAAATGTCTGTTTTCATTTAAATATTTGACGTTTAAACGGTGTATGTAGAGACTTTTATGATTGAATCTACGTCAATAATCGTGTAATCAACCGAATTGTTAGAGAATTACATGAAGGATGACGTCTAAAAATGCTATAAATATACATATACTGAACATGAAAACTACTAAAATTGTTGAATATTATAATATTAATTTAATATCATATCGTTTTATCTCTCCTTTAACGACGGTAACGCTTTATCATTTTCGTGACAGTGTAAAAGCGAGGAGGGATTAAAATCTCTCGGTCAAAAAAGTAGTAATTAAATACGTGAAAAAAGTGAGAACTTCTTAACTCAATTAGTGCTATATTGTCAATGTATATTGAAATTAGTCTTTCTCCATTTCATGAAAAGTAAACGTCTGACAGTTTTATTTTGTTTTCTATTTATTAAAACCTTCAAACAGGGTGCATTTCTGTTCAATATCTGTTCACATGCAATAATGTATGCCATAGAAAATCGAAAAATCTTCTCGAAGCTTTTAGTTTCATCTGACACATTTACGTATGCTCTGAAGTGTAAAAACTCGAAAATCTACATGTTATATTTATAGCTATTGCGGCTTACCGCTTCGTTTCTTTCGTTGTATATTTCGTTCTCTATTCACGCGCCTGGTGTATTGGAAATTCGGCTATATTTCCATTTTCATGAAAATAATTTTCCCCTTGATATAGCTGCTTTTATTTTCAAAAAACGATATCGATAGAATACGGTTCTGAACTGATACGTTGCGCACGTTGTTTCTGGCATAATACCGTTCAATCAGTGCATCAAAGTCTGTATTTTTTACGGCTACAGTTGATACTGTTTTTCCGACAGGTATCTACGAACTATATAATTTATTTTTAATATTATTTCATTTTTGGAATTTTAAATTAAAATTCAATTCGTTCAATTCTGTCCAATTACTTTTTGTTATTTTTGAGATAACTTAGCATGTTGTATATCGAATAAAAATATGAATTTCTTAATTTCATCTTCGAATTTTCATTTAGAAACGCTACGAACTTTAGTGTCTACGCTATAATTAAGCCTTCCGTATAATAACGTATTGTAACGAGGTAGACTCATGGTTTAGATTTTTAAAAAAACTGTCAATTATGAAGGTCATTTACTTCTTTTAACGCCGACTGAATCTTTATTCGTCTGTGGTCAATCTTCAAGCATTAATGCAAATGTAAACGTCAAAGAAAGTTCTAATTAATGTAATTGTTAGAAAACAGTATACGAGAAAGGTTTATAATAAGATGCTGGACACTCGTATAAATGCAACTAAGGTGCAAAACTATATAAATGTAACTTTATTATATATAACAGCGGTTTCGCTTAACACGTGGTAGACGATCTTACTTGTACAACGCAGCACGACCAAGTGAGCCCAAACGGAAGACATTCAAACTCAACGTACGACACAGTGGTGCTCACCCAACTCCCATTCATACGTCTCACGCAGACCACGCTCACTGTATGCATTGACTTCTCTTAACAGTAATTGTAAAAATAAACTAGGTTTCTTTTTTATTTTGTGTGTGACTCTCCACGAATCACACAAAGAACTTCCCGATTCGTTAGTTGTAGTACATTATTATCATTATAATAACTAATAACTCATTCTTGCATTGAGATATTTTTTGATTATTGTAAGTGGTAACATTAGCATGAGTTGCATAATTAAAAAAGAATTTTTTTTAAATAAAAGTGAAATATATATAATTACGTTTGTTTATTTGGTGGAAAATTTCCATCCTCTCGTATAAATTGCATTGTTGAATGAACTTCTTTCGAAAAAAAACTAAAAAATCTAAAAAACTACTTGACCAATATGGACCAAAATCTAATCAGCTCTAAGTTACGACGGGGCACATCGATTGCATTGTCACGGGAATTTATTTGTAATATAAACAAAACTGAGATAGTTAACACCAAACTACCGGTATCGCGTATTTTCACTAAATATAGGAAGAGCCGCAGCGTCTTACTATACGGAACTGACCGAGTATCCGGGATTTTAAACGTATCGCGTACCGTAGAAGGAGGATTTGGAGTTTGGGAAGTGTCAAACGACGCACAGTGGGGTATTTGGCCAGTTTAGCGCGCCAAAAGTCAAAATTTTTAGTTTGTTCAAAATGACTGAAACTTTCTTCTCATGTACCTAAATATATATGCGAGTAATATACAATAATATTTTTCTATAAACAGTACTATTTAGTAACATATGGACACTTGAAAGTGACATATTCTCGTGACCAAGAGAAGCGTCGAAAAACATGTGTTAAAGAAATGATTTTTTCACAAGTTTAGTGTATGGAATCGGGATAAAAACATACCTAGGATGTAAAGGAAGGTATATAAAGTAATTTTATAGCTTTTTGTTGTAAACGCTTCGGTGGTTTTGATAGAATAAACAATGGAAAATGGTACAATTTTTTTTACAAAAATTAAAATGTATTATGTAATAACTTTTTTTCTCCGCAAAACACCCCTCTAATTTTTTTTGACGTTATTCAGTAGACATTGCTTTATAGAATCCTGAAGAGTTTAGGTGCATCATAGTGCCACAACATGGAGAAATTTAACTTTCTGTGCGATACATATCAGTATGGCATGAATCGACCGTCTAGCATATGACTGTTAATGATGAAATAATTGACCTGTAGGATGTAGATACTTGGAGGTAAATGAAGGAGAATGAATGTTACTATTGCTAGAATATTTAGTTTATATTATTGGAAAAATGTAATTTCGGTTAAATAATCGAGTGTCAGTCTTTCTTTGAATATTGTGGAAAACATGAGCAAGCATCCTTGCTAGTAAATTAATCAAGGGTAAGATTTATGTATCAGTGCCTTATTTTATATTCCTTTCCTATTGTCCTTCGTTCTGCGCGGGTTTGGTCAGTGCCGGTTCACGCAGTCCTAATCCTCGCTATTGGCTTTTCCAGGTTCTCGCTTGGGTCTGTGTTCAAGCCTACGGCTTACGTATATTGTAAAGTTGTTGTAATATTGTATATTGTATAGTTGTAATATTGTATATTGTATAGTTGTGTTTCGTTTTCAATAAATTATGATTTTGATATTTAGACTTTATGTTTAAATTTTTATCACGGCTACGCGTGAAATTTGTTTGTAATAGCAATTTCTCTAAATCTGACAAAAAAATGTTTCAGATAAAAGTTCAACAGTATTAATAAACGTATAAATTGCAATACAAACAACATTTTAAAAAATTTGTTTAAAAGAAAAAACAAGATCGCTTCGATTTTTTAAACATTAAACTGTATTTTTGATTTGATAATGTTGTAGCTGGTATTAAGACGAATTCAACGATATATAATATTATGACCTTCACATTATTAATAATGCCATAATAGTTTTGGCGCGCTAAACTGGCCAAATACCCCACTGTGCGACGTATCTATTTGATTATAAACCCAAGACTGACTTTTTATTGGTGATGTGTCTTTTATAAATATTCCTTATCGAGGTGTTGTTGCCGGGCGGCCTCGGAACAAAGGGGTGTCGTATGATTCAAATGGTGATAAGTCGAGTGTTGTCTGTTGCGGTGTCGTATTCGAACTCTGTCTACTGGGTGGTCGATAATATACGCTACACAGCATCATTCATCATTCTGATCGCGTTGTTACTTTTTCAGAAAACGTTAACGAAAAATTTGATAACATACAAACGGCCATACGCACCCACACCTAAAATGACTCCAATGACCATGAAACGTGAAGATCTGCTAAAAAATCGATTTTCGGGGTAATTACAGTAACTTCCCTATGAATCGGGAAGCTAATAATACGAGAATACAAATGTTTGAATATTGAATAATTAATTTGTATCATTCCTTCTTTCCAAGAAGGAGAAATCAAACTTTTCTCCTCAACTAATTGATTTCACACGTCGAAACGATAATGCTTGTGAAACGGAACAATAAATCGACAATTAATAAGTCGAAACGAGCACGAAATCGACGGATAGCATTTAAAATATTGCAATCTAGTTTCGAAAATCTGACTCGACGCTTCCGTTGCCATCAGCGTCCGCGGATGAATTGTTCGATTGCCAGGAATGTTTATCAGTCCTAACTAAAACATCCGGCAAACACGGGAGGCGAATTGAAATTCGCAGCGGGGGGATTAGACTAAAATCGAATTTCACCGACATTTTCGTTTGCAAGGAATTTTTTATTTCGCAAGCTTCGAGGAGGATTCGTTTGACACGTTTTGCTGATTTTTGCACGAGGATTCGTCCTGCGTCGCTCGCTCCGGCCGCAATGTTTACCATACCGTTCGCGTTCGCCGATAGAATCGAGTACGTGCGAAATAATTCGATTTGCTCCACTTTTTTCCGGGGCGAACGATATATTGGAGAACGCAGTGTACACGCGCCTCCACGACGATACTGTTCGATTATTAAACGATCACCGGATAAATCGAAGTTGTCGTACGAGATGCGAGCAAATTTCGTCATCGGACGTTCATTGATTCCGTAGTGATCGCCGTGTCGAGTAATTGAACCGCGTCGACGGCCGAAATATGACGCGCTCGACGTGTCCGTGATTAAAAGATAGCTTCACAGTGGTCCAGAAGCCCGGTTTTTGTGGCCAAAATTCAAAATGTCATAATTTTCTGAAAGTCTGTAATTAAGAGTTTTTGGAGTCGCTGATAATGAATCTGACGTTAAAAATTGAAAATTTTTACGGCAGGGTTATTATGGCGATCTAGAGGGCGGTATTTCGTGGCCCGATTAAAAAATTTTGTAAATCGATGTTTTTCATCGTTTTCATAGAACAATATCATTGAGATACTTAATGCCATGTTTTTTAAATTAGTATAACCTATAGAAAAAAAGAAAAAATACCTCGGAAGCCTTTATTAAAATTAATACGCAGTTAAAAGTTGCAAGAAGGAGCAGATAGACTTTGCATATTCTTTTTAACAAATGTTTAAACTTTCGTACAAAATAAGTCCAAAGTTTAGCACTTCTAAGCATTTTTTTGAAACCCTTTTTAAAGCTTAAATTGTTACAAACTTGGAATATTTGTTTATGGATTAAAAAATGTTTATGATTGCATTTAGAATTTAAAGTACATCTACTAACATATAAAAAATCATAATTATAACTTGTTTTATAAGTTATAACTTTATAATTATAACTTATCTTATAAGTGGTATTTAAAACGTTTAATAGAATGTTCAATTTTATGATTTTGTTTTTAGAACGCTGTATCTTATTATACAATTATCTAAAATCAATAATATTTTGGATTTAGGAGCTTTAAAGAGTTATCAGTTTATAGCAAAAAAAAATTTTTTAATCTATTGACCCTGAAAATTGAATCGTGGCCACAAAAACCGGGCTTCTGGACCACTGTGCGCTCTCGAAATCTGTGTTTTGCGAAATCGTTTCACTGGATCGCCAAATTGTTTCTGCAGTAAGATGACGTTTTTGCAAACGCAAATTCTAGGATGCACTTTTGTTGCTCTGCTACACTTAACTATTTCATTGAACTCCCCAGTGGACTATTTCCATAATCTAGCTGGACAAAATTCAATTCTCATAGAGATTCATCACATTAGAACGCGATAGTGTAAGAGAAAAGATGTTAAATAACTGTTTTAATCCGGAAAGAAAGTACACAACTGATATACAGGGTGTCCCACATAAATGATAACACCTAAATATCTTTCGTATGTACAGTCCTATCAGAAAACTTCAGAGGACAGAGTGACGCTATTGCAGGGGGGCAATATAATAATGAAGAACAAAATTTTTTATGTCGTGTTTTTAAATGAAATTGCAATATCACCGATGTTTTCTTAAATTGAATAGTATATTTTTTGCGATAGTATGATAGACAATAAAAAACTGAATTTAGTGGATACCACCTTTTTGACCTTGAAATGACCTTGATATGATATCTAAAGGTCATCCCGATGTAAACAACGCGCAATCTTTGCTGAAACACGTAAGTTTTAAACTTCCACATTTCATCCGTTTCAGCATGATTATTCTTACTCAAGGTCATTTCAAGGTCAAATAGGTGGTATCCACTAAATTCAGTTTTTTATTGTCTATCATGCTATCGCAAAAAAATATACTATTCAATTTAAGAAAACATCGGTGACATTGCAATTTCATTTAAAAACACGACATAAAAAATTATTTTCTTCATTATTATATTGCCCCCTTGCATTAGCGTCACTTTGTCCTCTGAAGTTTTCTGATAGGACTGTAAATACGAAAGATATTTAGGTGTTATCATTTATGTGGGATACCTTGTATAAAAATTAACGTAATCGTATCGTATTTAAATCAAACGTGACGTGTTTCGTATCTCGAGTAAAAGTCAAATCGCTATGTGAACACGTCCTTTTATATCCTACTTTCTCAAATGTTTATAAATTTTCCAGAACAAATATTGATCTAACAAGATGCGTTGCAATCGCAGTATCACGGCATTCACGCACACCTACACGATCCTCACATTCATACAACAAGTAACATTATACAAATCCCACACTTCCTACAATAGTAGAATCTCTATTTAGCAGTCAAATATAAAAATTATTTCAGAATATATTCTATAAAGATATATTAATAGCATTATCTAAAAATGCAGTTCACTTCGTTTATTCTTGTGGTCCTGTATTATGGCTTTCAAATTCTCTTCCATTCCTTTGTACCGTATCTAACAATGCTATTTAATAAATATGTATTGTTATCTTTTACAAAAACTATCAAAAAAATTAATATTATTTTTCCATTAATTTGATGTCGACATCAGCAATATTGGCTTAATCTTTTGTGCCAAATTAAATGGGACAAGTGTGATACTTTAACGTGCAATAGATTTTTCTGGATCAACAGGTCTTTCTGGGTAACAGGAGGCTTTTACGTTTTTTAGTAGATATCATAGGGTTTGATTTATTTGAATAACTCTTGTCAAACTGAATAATATTTACTGCGTTTGTTATTCCATATAGTTAAAATTATAATGAGGAATAAATTTACCTTTTAACACTAAACATGTGCAGGAACTAACTTTATTTGTGAAGCTATTTGGAGTCCGTTTTCAAACTGTATACTAACAGAACATATTAATACAGTAACCATAACTGATAATACAACCGGAAAGGGGGTGATTCTGAATTAGGATTGGGTATATTTTGTTTCAAATAATCATTTAAAATACGTCACTATTTTTATTTAATAAAAAACATAAAAAAGGTATTTTTATTTTGTACTTGTTTCAAATGAATCACTTAAATAATGTCTTATTTCAAATACTTGTTAATAAGTAAATACTAACTTAATAAATAAAATTAATAAAATGTTGATTAATTAATTAACTGACTTGTATAACAGTAATTTTATTTGATAATGAGTTAATTGTGTCAGATTTTATACAGTAACGAAATTTGTATTTCAGACACAATAATACAGGCAAAGTAGAATTGAATATTACTTGAAGAATTTTTTGAAAAGTATTTGAACAGGTAGAAAATAAAATGAAACACTTTTTCAAATAAATGCTAACTAACAAAAAATAATATGAAAGAACATTATTTGTCTGTTAAATTAAAATAACACGTGATTATTTCAAATAACGTGTAACGAAATAAAGTAATAAAACATTATTTTTATAATGTAACATTTTATTTGATCCGTCCTGCACGCGAATTCGTTATCGTCTGTTCTTAACACGGTAATCGCGGAGCTAATTTTGTCCCGCTTCTACTTCGCTTTTTATGCACAGTTAGCCGCTAAAATATACACAAAATAAGCAAAAGACTCGCTTGCCTACTTTCTGTTTAATCTGTTAGAATAAAATCTATTAAGACAGTGAACAAATTTTTGTATAATATATCAATTATACATATAGTACATTTTATTTTGTAAATGTGATACCGACGTTCCCAAGGGACTGACATTGCATTTAATGCGTTAAGGAATTACGAAAAACATATACACATTTCTTGTAGTCCCATACAAAATTATTAGGCGCGTGACAATATTTGAGTTTCGATCGAATCCCGAAGGTTTGTAAACACATCAATACGTTTGGATATCTGTGATTTTAGGTTCATCCGAAACCCGTCTCACGTTCTAGTTTGAAAGCATTTTCACATACCGTAGTGTAATCAAATATATATATGTATACAAATAAGCAAACGCGCAAGGAAAATGTTTTACGATATATTCAGTGCGAAATGGTATTATCTTATTTCAACTTTGTAGAAAGGAAATTGCTCCACGTTTTCTGGTATTAATTTAGTTCTCATGACTGCAGCAATATTGCCAGTGTCAATAAACGGTTCGTGAGGTGCTTGTACAGCACGAACGAAGCTGTCTCGCTGTTGCTACAAGTACGAGAAATCATATGTGATTGCATTTTCACCAATCCACGACGTCGGTTTTTCTATACAAAGTTTTCTCTAAAATTTATTACTTAAGTAAACTACCTGTCTTGATTCTCTAGTTTTTTGCCGTGTTCTGTTATAGTCAACAGACGACTGATCTTTATGCATTTATGGGTTATCCTAATTCTGGTATTTGTTGAATTGCGTAGAAGAATGATAATTTTCAAAATTATCCACTGTCAAACAGACGAGAAACTTTTTTTAAAAACAGTTTTTTACATTGATTCCAAATCTACCCTTAATTGTTCCCCTAAACGCACAGTTTCCGAGCAATTTGATTTTGACGAAAAGACCTACATTTCAACTTTAAACGAATACTGTGATGTAATTATAAAAGATTTTAATTGTTCTTTATAGCAAAACATTCTACAGAATATGCAGAAACATTGTTGTTTAAAAATTCTGTACAATAGTTACGTGTTTCTCGATCGTAAATTTTAATATAAATCAATTATATGTTCTCGGCGCACAGTTTCGATCAAAAATAAAGCAAAAACAAAGCAACTTAGCAATATTTAAATGTAACTCAACGTTTCTATCCAGGTATGGATCATTTTCAACAGCAATTGCGTCTGAAAATATATATAAACAAAATGTAATGGGTAATTCACAAAATTAATAGAACTGTAAATAATATTTTTAAAGAACATACTTGCTAAGTGTAAAGAAAAGTTTTAACAATAATGACTGAGTTCCATGCTGGTCTACATTGAACTGAAGCAAGTTTTATTAATTTTGTGAATTACCCATTACATTTTGTTTATATATATTTTCAGACGCAATTGCTCTTGAAAATGATCCACACCTGGATCGAAACGTTGAGTTACATTTAAATATTGCTAATTTGCTTTGTTTTTGCTTTAATTTTGATCGAAACTGTGCGCCGAGAACATATAATTGATTTAAATTCTGTACAATCTTTAGCTGTGAAGAACAATTCGCAATCTTTCATAATAAGATCGCAATATTTATTTAAAATTGAAAGTTGTCTGTCTTTCAAAATGAAATTACTCAAAATCTGTGCGTCTATGGAGGGAATTAAAGGCAGATTTGGAATCAGCGCAAAAGACAGTATAAGAATCACATAGTGAAAATGAAAGGACAAGAAAAAGTTGAAACTTGTTGGACAGTGTAATCGGTGATACGTATTTTAACGATCAGCTGACGAAGTCCATTTTGATCAACACACAAATTGACTATCAAGAGCATTAAACATTCAACATACAAATATTTTTGTATTTGTTTTTTTCCACCATGTTGAAACTCACTGACTGGTAAACCAATTTATGAAAGTTTTTAAATTTTTTCTGGATTAATGTTTCTCTACAAAGTTTTCTCTAAAATTTATTACTTAAGTAAACTACCTGTTTTGATTCTCTAGTTTTTTGCCGTGCTCTGTTATAGTCAACAGACTACTGATCTTTATGCATTTATGGCTTATCCTAATTCTGGTATTCGTTGAATTGCGTAGAAGAATGATAATTTTCAAAATTATCCACTGTCAAACAGACGAGAAACTTTTTTTAAAAACAGTTTTTTACATTTATTCCGAATCTACCCTTAATTTTTCCCCCAAACGCACAGTTTTTGAACAATTTGATTTAGACAAAAACACCTACTTTTCAACTTTAAACGAATATTGTGATGTAATTATAAAAGATTTTAATTGTTCTTTACAACAAAACATTCTACAGAATATGCAGAAACTTTGTTCTTTAAAAATTCTGTAAAATCTTTAGCTGTGAAGAACAATTCGCAATCTTTCATAATAAAATCGCAATGTTTATTTATAGTTGAAAATTGTCTGTCTTTCAAAATGAAATTACTCAAAATCTGTGCGTCTATGGAGGGAATTAAAGGCAGATTTGGAATCAGCGCAAAAGGCAGTATAAGAATCACATAGTGAAAATGAAAGGACAAGAAAAAGTTGAAATTTGTTGGACAGTGTAATCAGTGATTAACACACAAATTGACTATCAATAGCATTAAACATTCAACATACAAATATTCTTGTATATGTTTTTTTCCACCATGTTGAAACTCACAGACTGGTAAACCAATTTATGAAAGTTTTTAAATTTTTTCTGAATTAATGTTTCCATTAATTAACATGTAGCTTACAATATCAATTTAAATTGAAATAATAATTCTTTAGACTGTGCCCAAGCCTGGTAGATACACAATTTCGAGAAAACATACAGTGACTCCAACAAATATTCGGATACTCCTAAAAAGACGACAACATATTTAATATTGGACCATACGATTTGAAATTGTTTGGGAAGTTGGAACAATTGGTTTGCTGCACAACGTGACAATTGCAATTGATCGGAATTGTAGAACTAGCTGGTTATTGTTGCTCGCTCGCTTCGCGAGCTTCGCAGGTGGGGGTGTTGTAGCTCGCTCGCTTTGCGAGCTCGCGAGAGGGTTAGTGGTACGGATGGTATTTTGTGTGTGACTCTCCACGAGCCACACAAAGAACTTCCCGATTCGTTAGTTGCAATATATTATTATCATTATTTATTTAGTATACGTTTTAAGAAGATTATACATTCTTTGGGAAGTTCAATAGTTTTCTACTTATCAAAATGTTTGAACCAACATCGTATGCTCGTTGCTCGCTTGATTCCTTGTTATAGCATAGTAATGTTGCAAAATAAATTACAAATGCATTTAAATTTTTTTTAAATTTTTTTTTAAATGAAAAAAAAAAAAATTTTTTTTTATTTTTTTTATTTTTTTTTTTAATAAAAAAAAATAAAAATTATATATAATTGTTACGTTTGTTTCTTCGGTGGAAAATTTCCGTCCTCTCGTATAATTTGCATTGTTGAATGAACTTGTTTCGAAAAAAACTAAAAAATCTAAAAAACTACTTGACCAATATGGACCAAAATCTAATCAGCTCTAAGTTACAGCGGGGCACATCGATTGCATCATTCATTATTCTGATCGCATTGTTATTTTTTCAGAAAACGTTAACGAAAAATTTGATACCATACAAACGGACATACGCACACACACACACACACACACACACACACACACACACACATACGAACATTTTGATAAAAATAGTCTAAAATGACTCCAATGACCATGAAACGTGAAGATCTGCTAAAAAATCAATTTTCGATTTTCGGGGTAATTACAGTAACTTCCCTATGAATCGGGAAGTTAAAAAATACTAAAAGTTACTTTTTTACTTTTTTATGTGGGCCTATTTTAAAAAATGAACAAAACAAATAAAACCACACACATTGAAAGATGTAAGAATCCTCAGATTCACTGCAGTTACATCCCGAAAAACGTGAAAATTTTTACCATCTTTAAACTTGGTAGCTCATTGCAACGTCGACCGATTTTGACGAAATATTCAGCACATGTGTAAAATGCAAGATTTAGTATATTTTCTGCTATTCCGATCAATTGCAGTTATTGAAAAAATTTCTTTGTCCATCCTCCAACAAAATAATTGCTCTAATTTTCCAAACAAGTTCAACTCGTATAGTACAATATTAAAAAAGTTATCGTCTTTTCAAGAGTGTCCGAATATTAATGGGTGTCACTGTATATCAGTTAGGACTATTATCGGTAAAATCTGGTAACGGTGAGTTTTTGTCGATGAAAACGGTGTTAGCGAAATCTCTATCGCTGTTTTTAATATAATCCGTTATTAACTGGCACCTGTAAATTTGAAAACAATTTGATAGAATTTTTCGTGATAGTCTCAATGTTCGGATTAATGAAGGTTCCTGTGCATATTCATGATGTACATAAAAATAAACTAGATCCGAACTACAGTTTCTAAAGCTCTCTATTTTATCCGCGTGTTTATCAAAAGGAAAAAATATAGAGTGGATGGGCAATCTCAGCTGGAAGGAATCACCTCAAAGCTTAGTCAGCGTTACACGAGTTTCGGTCGTTTTCAATTATCCTAAAAGTCGGCTCGGAATACGCTCCGCGGGAAAATGAAATTGCAATTTTTTTTGTGTTGTTGATATGAAAGTACTTTTTAGTCTCCGGTTATATCATATCCGGTGTCCAGGGTTTATTCAATTATAAGATTGAAGATTATTAAACAAACGTTGATAAGTAGATAGTTATTAAAACTGCTCCTTCCAAGTTACCTTCGCAAAATGTTGTATGATCATGAAATAATGTCCTAGTAATGAAAACCACGATACAACTGCGGAAAAAGTAATTTCATGCGAGGAAATAAGTTGCAAATATAAAACAGCCTTTTCTCATTTCTGACCCTGTTTGGAAGGAAATGAAATTTGAAAATTCATTTAGTAAGCATGCACTTCGCTAGTTTTCAAACAATTGCAGCAGGAATAAATGGCGGGAGACCTTGTTACCAGAAAATAAGCGGAAATTATGAAATAAAATGTTCTTCTTTGTACCTTCGTTTCCGAGAAAATCTAATTTGAATGTTTGTCGAGTGTTGTCCTGCATTTAAACGAATCGAAATATAACGCTTCGAACAAGGAGGTGTCATTCCGCATTTATTAACTGTGCTCGTGAATAAAATAACTAACGAAGTGCGTGTGTACTCGATAAATACTCAATTTTAACCTTTCATCTGACTTTTGAATCATGATATATTTAGATAGACGCAACGTAAGCGAAATAAAAATTATATCACGAAAATTTTCCAACAAGCATAGTGATTACAATGATTAACCCTCGGACAAGGTACAATTTTTATAGCTACAATAGCGGACAAAAGTTTAACTCGCTCTAAAGAAGACGATAACTTTTTCAATATTGTACTATACGATTTGAACTTGTTTGGGAAGCTAGAGCAATTAGTTTACTGAAGGATGTGAAAAGAAATTTTTTCAAAAATTGCAATTGATCGGAATTATTGAAAAAATACTAAAAGTTCATTTTTCAACTATTTTATGTGGGCCTATATTGAAAATTTAAAAAATATGTTTTGTAGATCTGTGTCAATTAAACATATCCTGAAAATTTCGTCAAAATCGGTCGTCGTTGCAATGAGTTACCATCTTTAAATAATTTGTTGCCGAAAATCATGAAAATCTGCAATTATTACCATCTTTAAATGATTTACTGCCGAAAATCATGAAAATCTGCAATTTCTACTATCTTTAAATAATTTGATGCCGAAAATCATGAAAATCTGAAATTTTTACAATCTTTAAATAATTTGTTGCCGAAAATCGTGAAAATCTGCAATTTTTACCATCTTTAAATAATTTGTTGCCGAAAATCATGAAAATCTGCAATTATTACCATCTTTAAATGATTTACTGCCGACAATCATGAAAATCTGCAATTTTTACCATCGTTAAATAATTTATTGCCGAAAATCATGAAAATCTGCAATTTTTACCATCTTTAAACGTTTGTATCTCATTGCAACGTCGACCAATTTTGAAGAAATTTTCAGGATATGTTTAATTGACACTGATCTACAAAACGGATTTTTTAAATTTTCAATATAGGCCCACATAAAATAGTTGAAAAATAAACTTTTAGTATTTTTTCAACAATTCCGATCAATTGCAATTTCTCAAAAATTTTAGTCACGTTGTGCAGCAAACCAATTGTTCCAACTTTTCAAACAATTTCAAATCGTATGGTCCAATATTAACTATGTTGTCGTCTTTTTAAGAGTATCCGAATATTTGTGGGAGTCACTGTATGCTTTCTCAAAATTGTGTATCTGCCAGGCTTGGGCACAGTCTAAAGAATTATTATTTCAATTTAAATTGATATTTAAATTATAATTATGATATCGGCGCCAGGTTCGATCCTTATTAGACACAACAAATATGCAAGTTAAATATTTAAATTTCTCAACGTTTCGATCCCAAATTGATATAAATTGATATTGTAAGCTACATGTTAATTAATGGAAACATTAATCCAGAAGAAAAGTAAAAACTTTCATAAATTGGTTTACCAGTCTGTGAGTTTCAACATGGTGGAAAAAAACAAATACAAGAATATTTGTATGTTGAATGTTTAATGCTATTGTTAGTCAATTTGTGCGTTGATCTAAATTGACTTCGTCAGCTGATCGTTAAAATACACATCACTGATTACACTGTCCAACAAATTTCAACTTTTTCTTGTCCTTTAATTTTCACAAAAAAAAATTTCTTTTCACATCCTTTAGTAAACTAATTGCTCTAGCTTCCCAAAAAAGTTCAAATCGTATAGTACAGTGTACAATATTGAACAAGTTATCGTCTTCTTTAGAGCGGTCTTACACTTTTGTCCGTTACTGTACATAAATGACAATGCTTAGGACCGTTCACAGCTCTAATTAATAATTTTCACTTTACTTTCGATGATATCTCGTGTAGACACATTAGTGTTTCCGATATGCTCAATGAAACAGTTATTGAGTTAGTTTAATTACCATAAATTAAAATAAAATTTGGATGTTCCCAGTCAAAAATGACTCCGGCACAACATTTGGAGAATTAAAACTTGTCACTCACTCTAACCTCTTTCTATGACGCTATTCCTCTACGCTCCTTGGGTTTTGTCCAGCTAGCGGATATGTTTTGACCAGTGTAGTCAGAGAATAAGTTGATTCATGTAATAGGTGTTCACCTGTATCGCACAACTTAAACTTTGTTTTGAGTTCAGGTTCATACAAGAGAATCTCGCTCAGCTAGAGTTCAGTTAACCAGGTGTTGCTAAAATCAGATGATATAAATGAAGTTCAAGTGCCTGTGGGTGCCAACAGTGCCTCGAAAGCAAATTTTAAAAGCGCCTTTCGGCGCCAACAGTAGCCAAAGGGTTGCATGTGTAATGTAAATATAACGAATATTCGTGAAATTAAAATACGGGGGTACTCGTGTATGTGTAGATTAAGATCCAGATTCGTTTATCACGTACGTACACTTGCATTTATACAGGGTGTTCGACTACAGGTGGGAGAAATTTTAGAGGGTGGTTCTTGACAATAATATAAGACGAAAATGAAGAATAAAAAATTGCGATTCCGGCTTCGTTAATTAGCTTTTAACAATTAAAAATGCGGCTATGCGACCAACAGAGGTGTACGTTGCGTACGTCATAGAATCACGACAGTCACGTATCAAGTGATAGATGCATGCATACCTGGTTCTCATTTGGGGCCCCAGTGAGTTGAAAAGTCGAAAACTGTAGAGAGCGATTCTTTTAATTTTAATATTACAAGCCCGTTAGTGAAAAGGAGATAATTAATGATAGATTCGCGAGGTGGACAGACAAAGATATTACACTGATTTACGTTGATCCGTTTATTGTGACGGTGCGAACTGTACTGCCCGTCTGAGGACAATACAGCCAGAACGAAGAAACATACAAGACATAGATAGACATATACATTTAATTAGAGCGAGCACAGGTCACGAGAAAAGAAAACAAGTATACCGCGAAATACAAATTACACAGAGAATACGCGTTCGCGTTAACAAAAACGTTGCCGCATTTTAGGATTTTTAATTGTTGATATTGATTATTCTTCATTTGCGTCTTATATTATCGTCAAGAACCACCCACTAAAATTTCTCCCACCTGTAGTCGAACACCCTGTATAAATGCGGAATAGGGATCTCTAGTTATTGGTATATTTTACGTCCAGCTGGTTAGAGAATCGCCATTTCTAGTCCCCCGAGCTGCCTCGCGTATAAAACGACACGATGATCCTCGTGCTCGATCTCGAAGCGATCCACCATCGGTCTTTCGTCTCTCCAGACTCTCCTGACTCTCGTGGTCGAGTCGTTGGGAGACCGTCGCATCGCGTCGCGTCGCGTCGGTCAATCCGTCACACTAGATGTTCGCTTGAAGGCACCGAGAAGATACAACCGCCGGGTTCTCCGTATTCCTCCCACGGCTCTCCGCTGAGAACACCAATGAGTTCCGGTCACGGCACCCCTCAAGATTCGCCCCACGTGGCCAGACATCGCAGGGACTCGGAACACTCGTCTGGCGTCGGATCAAGACGAGGCTCGTCCGACGTCGTTTCGCCTTTGCCGGAAGGTCCCTCCGGATCGCCGGACGGACGGGCTCGTCGACGATCGGACTACAGTCCTCATCAGGGTAGGTCTCGGCTGGTTTTACTCTACCGTTTTTGTTTCAATCCACCGCTGATCGACAATGTTCAATGATACCGTATTATCACCGTCATTGCAAAGTCTTGACACGATATTCGCTTTATCTTTAAGGCGGTAAACTCGTTTCCAGGATCGCAAGGATGTGGCATTCGCGTTCTCATTTCTTGATAATACAAAAACGGGGCTTTGCAGTAGCTAAAAACGCTAGATACAAGATCGATCTAGGACGCTATCGCCCGCAAAAATCCTTTTTTTTCGTTTACGAGGCGTTTGCATTACTCGGCAGGATGTAGCTATGAACATATGGTAGCTGTGGTGTGCTTCCGAATAATGCAAATTACATAAAGTATAAATGATATCGGCGCCAGGTTCGATCACTTTTAGAAATAACAACATTTGTTGTTTCTAAAAGTGATCGAACGTGGCGCCGATATCATTTATACTTTATATTTCAATTTTCGATCGATAAGAATTTTTCCTTTATAATGCAAATTACGCCTCGGAAACGAAAAAATAGGACCTTTGAGGGCTACATCGATCTTTGTTGGAATATTTCCTTTTTGAGGTTATATAGAAATAATAATTTATAGCTGCTATTTGTAGTGCCATCGGGGCACTGCTTTTTATTTTAAGTAGAACAAAAAAAGGAATAAGTAAATATAATGGATTATAATTGTAACTGATAATTTTTAATGCATCTGCATTATTACTTCGCACATCACGAAGGACAAGACAAGAAGAAGGAAAGAAGGCGACGCTACGCCACCGCAAACGATGAGACGCGACAACTCCCGACAGACAACGATTGGTCCAAGCATCACGCTCGCTACGCATGATGCGGCAAAAGAATGAAACCTCACAATCTTTTATCTAGCAGTTTTGACTACTGAAAACCATCCCTTTTGTATTATCGAGAAATCGAGTCTACTCCCTTAACTTGTTTTTGATTACAAAAACATGTGTTCCAATTGATTAAGCAGCTACCATCGTGTTCTATGGTTTTTTGCCAACATTATGGTAGCATTCGTACGACTTTTTTTTATAATCACTGGCCGACTTTACGTTGAAGAAATAATCGACGTGATTGTTTAAAGCTTCCACAAACGCAAAATTTGGTTCATTTAAACGGCTTTTGTTAAGAGCGAGAGAAGTAGAAATGCGATACAATGTTTGAATTGTCTAGACTGTGAATCATACCGGATTGCGGGTTTTATGTACCCATAACAAAAATGGATAAGTGTAATCTAAAATAGTGAAGAATTAGAGAAATTAAGAAATGTTATTGTGCTATTTTCGTTCTATTAAACATATTAAAAGATATAGTAATTTTCTATTTCACTCTAGTTTATTGCAATGCGGTAGAATACTTTTATTTTGCACAGAAATTCTGGTTATATTTGTATTTGACCCTCTGTACGCAGTGGGTCCATGAAATCCATCACGAAAACTTCAGAAATGTTTTTTTATTAAACTTGCAAAACCTCAAGAGAGGATTATCCACAGGCTGTCTCTTTGGAAGACGGGATTCTATTTGCAAAAACAAGTAAAAGAAACAAATAACATTTTTACGGTTGACGCTTCGTTAAAAAAAAACTAATCTGAAAGTTTAACACATTCATATGCGTAAGAAGTAGAATTTGTTGGTCATGATCAGACACGTCAGCATCTAAATATGCAAGTTATACTCACTTAAAACTTTAAAATTGGAGGACAGATAAGCAGGCTCTAGGTAATTTTTTATAAAAATAAGAATATAATATAGAATAACATTTTATCATCTAAACCTTCGTTTTCGAGAAAACCGAGTTTGAAAATTCGCATGCTTTTAGATAGGAATCGTCTCACGCGTCTGACCATGACCAACCAATTCTACTTCCTGCTTTACTGACGCACGCGAACTCGACGGATCTTCAAACTCGATTTTGTTGATAACGAGACGTCAAATAAAAAATGTTATTGCTTTTTATTCGATTTATTTGACATTTAGAATTAAGTGAAAAATTTTTTGCGTTTTTTATTCTTTGCGGTTTTTATTGCAAATACCTACAACGTATTGGAACGGTAAAGGGTATAGCAGGATAAGCATGGGCCAGCGGCCCCCGCTCCGGTTTTCCTGATTTCTTTCTTAAAACATAGTTTTATGTCTAAAACAACATTGTGTAAAATATCAAATGTCTACTCCCACCGATAAGGGTGATATTGGGGTAAATTCCCCCGCACTTACATGCAATTTACTAGAAAACGCGAAAAGATATCGACATGGGATAAACGGCAAACAAAAGATATAGATAAACTCTACACTGCAAATTTTTTTCAGAATTTTTTGCTAATTATTTATAGTTGAAAATAATGAATTAATTTTTGGGAATTTGATTAACTGTCTTCCCATGGGTTGACACCTACCAAAAAATTGTAAAATATTGCTATGATACTAACCTACTTTGTAAAATAATCTCAGAAGTGTCCATTTGGTGGAACAGTGTCAAAAAAAATAAAGTATACCGGCGAGCGCTTGGTCTGATCAGTATCGGCGCAGCGACCGAATCCCCTTGCGGCGACTAGTAATGCGAACCAACGGGATGTCGGCGGTGTGTACGAAAAAGCTGATACATGTAAAAATGCGACTAAATGTTCTAATATATGATTACAGTTGGAAGTCTAAACAATTATATTTTAGGAAATAGCTTACATTGAAGAAGAAAGATGCGTGTAAAGCTAGTTCGTTGCTTTCAAGTAACAGAAAGAAGAAGCTTCTCACAAATATGTTATATGGTCACGATGTTAGAGTTTCTGCTCGATGCTACGAAGGGCTCGAGTTCGAATCCTTCTCAACTCAACTTTATTTTCTTGTTTTTTTCTTTTTTTTATATGCTTTTATAAACGAAACGAATTTTATTGTTTGCACTTCAATATTATTATAAAATATTGAAAATATTATTAAAATATTATTGTATATTAAACGATTTAGTCGCATTTTTACATGTATCAGCTTTTCCGTACACACCGCCGACTTCCCGTTTGTTCGCATTACTAGTCACCGCAAGGGGATTCGGTCGCTGCGCCGATACTGATCAGACCAAGCGTTCGACGGCATACTTTATTTTTCTTGACACTGTTCCACCAAATGGACACTTCTGAGATTTTTTTACGAAGTAGATTAGTATCATAGCAATATTTTATAATTTTTTGGTAGGTGTGAACCCAGGGGAAGATAGTTAATAAAATTCCCAAAAAATTAATTCATTATTTTCAACTATAAATAATTAGCAAAAAATTTTGGAAAAAATCTGGAATGTAGAGTTTATCTATATCTTTTGTTTGCCGTTTATCCCATGTCGATATCTTTTCGTGTTTTCTAGTAAATTGCATGTAAGTGCGGGGGAATTTACCCCAATATCACCCTTATCGATGGGGGTAGACATTTGAAATTTTATACAATGTTTTCTTAGACACAAAACTATGTTTTAAGACAGAAATCAAGAACATCGGAGCGGGGGTCGCTGGCTCATGCTTATCCTGCTATTCCCTTTCATTTTTAATGGAAATCGTCTGATCATGACTAACCAGTTCTACTTCCTGCTATCTTAAAATATTAATTGCCGTTTATCCCATGTCGATATCTTTTCTCGTTTTGTAGCAAATTGCATGTAAGTGCGGGGGAATTTACCCCTTATCGATGGGGGTAGACATTTGAAATTTTACATAATGTTTTCTTAGACACAAAACTATGTTTTAAGACGGAAATCAGGAAAATCGGAGCGGGGGCCGCTGGCCCATGCTTATCCTGCTATACCCTTTCCTTTTTCTGGGCAATGCAACTTCCCATCGGCCTTATTACATTACCGAAAGACGAACTGATCTTCTCTGGAGGGGTAGGGGGTGGCGGCATGGCGGGGGGGGGGGGTCAGAGCAAAATTAAGGAATATTTTATATTTTATTAAATTATAATAAAAATTATGTTCTATTTAGTTGTTTTTGCATTATTAACCAAATCAATTCGATGAGTATATCGTTCATTTGTATATTATTCGTATATTACCTACCCAATAAGACCGAAAAGCAATCCCATGGTGTTCTACAAGATTTGCTCGTTCCACTAAACGGTGTAAAATAAAGAAGTTTTATAAAAGAAATTAAACCGACTTTGAAACGCACTAAAAAGTATGAAATAATTTTACTTTGATTTGTATGAATGCACACCAACTGTTAATAAAATTGATTAAAATAAAATATTAAATACAATACGATCTTTTCGGAGACGGCGCAAAATTGAAAGTTTTCCAAATGACAGATGTTGCTGATTATGATTTCATTTGAATATGGTGGTGTTGGAAATCAGTTGGTGGGAAGAGAAGTTACATTAATATGTTAAAGCATGTAGAAAAATTTCAGGTATTTCGTAATTTTCAGTGTCGAAAACTTTCAATTTTGCGCCGCCTCCGGAAAGATTGTATTTTATTTTAATAAATTTTATTAACAGTTGGTGTATATTTAGACAAATCAAAACGAAATTATTTCATACTTTTAGTGCATTTTTAGTTCGTTTCGAAGTCGGTTTAATTTTTTTTTATAAAATGTTTTAAAAACATGTTTTCTAGATGCAGAGGCTTAATGAAAATTTATATCTTTCACGAAAAATGTTAATATAGTGAAAATAGCATACGAATACACTTAGTCTTTTAATCTTTTCAATGTTTTAAATTGCACCTAATCACTTTTGTTATAAATGCATGCGATCCGAAGTCTACTACTTGTGGCTGTGTTTTGATGATTCAGACTTTGCCACTCGGATGTTGTGTTCGATAAACCTGAAAACGAGGCAAGTTTCCGGTCGTAAATCTCTTTAACACCCGCAATATGAAATACTAATGCAGATTTTGAGTAACAAGCTCCCATTCCAATAGTTAACACTCGTAGCGAAACGCACACAATCTCATACACATCGAAAACAGAATTCGAGAATCACTATATTCTACGTTATCGATCATAATACAAACGTGGTGGTAAGAGATATGACACAGTCAAAATTAGAAAAAGAAAAGAACACCAAAACGTATATGTAAGCGACAGCCACGTGATATATGTTTCTGAAAGATGAAGTCATGTATCACTTCACGATTCAGCAATATATGTATACGTAGTTGCTTTCGTGCAGCCAATATTTCAAGATATTGCCGTAAATCAGTGTAGCGGGATCTACGACTCCACGCAATTCGGAAAAACGAATTACAGCATCGATGATTACAATTCCAATACACACATCTCGTACAATCAAATTAATTACCATTATTTATACTTATCCACAATCTTTATGGATAGAGATCAAAGTAAAACCTTAGGAATTTTATGTAAATTAGTAATACGTAACTCTTATCAAAACCAGATAGGCCACTGAAGCAAGAGCTTGAAAAGAAGTTGAATACAAATATGTATGTCGTATGAGGGTGTGTGTGAAATTACTGACACTTAAGCTTGGGTCTTCCTGAATCCCGAAAACATTACACGACATAGGATTGTTGGGATCCCCGAGATTAGAGTACCGGAATAATGTCAATTAAGGAGCACTGTTTTTAAAATTATATGGTTCCATTTTCTGGGATAATGTGGCATTTACAGTAGGTAAAAAAAGTATTGGCACACTCTTAAAAAGGCGATAACTTTTTAAATATCGTATTATACGATTTGAATTTTTTTGCGAAGCTAGAGCAAATAGTTTGCTACAGGATGTGGAAAAAAATTTTGTCAAAAATTGCAATTCATCGGAATTGTAACAAAAATATTAAAAGATGCATTTCACAACTTTTTTATGTGGGCCAATATTGAAAATTTTAAAAATGCATTTTGTCGATGTGTGTCAGTTATATGCACTGGTATATTAATTATATATATATTATATATGTATATATATATTATTATATTATTGGTATTATACTGTATTATTATAACCTTGTACGGTATAATACTAATAATAATAATAATATTAATAATATAATAATATATATTATATAATAATATATATAATATAATAATATAATAATAACAATAATAATAATATTATTATAACCATTATAATAATACGGTTACATATTATTATAAAGTGACACTTTGTTACAGACGCAAAAATCTCTCTTGAGAATGATCCTCATCAGGATCAAAACGTTGAAGTCTTAATTTGCAAAATTGTTATAAAATAACGATTTTATTAATTAACCGAACCTGTGCGTCGAAATCATCGTACTCTGAATAATATTTGGATTGGACATTCGAAACTTGTTTACCAATTTCGGATTATCAATTGGTAAATTGGATAGTTTTTCAAAACTATCGAACTATGTGATTGTTCGCAATAAAAAGTTAGCGTGTTCGGGTTGGACGAACTTGTGAAGATAAAGACCACTTTATGGTCTATCGGACAATCTTATGGATCCACAAACTCTTGTCCATTCAAGAATAATGTCAAATCCGAATAAGTACCCTCATCGTCTTGTACCGAAAGAAAACTGTAATTCGAAAAAAGTGCTTAGAATTACCTCACCCCTTTCGATTTCCTTCACTCTTTCTGGGGCACCCTGTATATTCATATCATGAAGTAAACAGCTCAGAAGTCGTAACGCCATGCTACATGCGATGCAGTTATATGCCGCTGCTTCGTGTCGTTCATTTATTTACCACTTACACAAACCTCGTAATTTCTGATCGCCAAGCCCAAGGGATAATTGCAATTTAGTTAATTACTAAGCATGCCTGACCCACCTGTTTTATTCGTCCGGAAGATATGCGCAATTGAGTCAACCACAAACACACGGCCCAACCCGATACCGTCCTCGACTATGAATTTTCAGGTTGGATTTAAAACTGCCGCTTTGATGTGGACTTTATTCGACGTGGACCGTGTTTCCGTAATATTGAGATATAAATAGTATGCTGTTTGATCTCTTGTCAGTATTATTTCTTTTGAGTTAAACTGATGTTTCGCGACCCAGACGGGCTCTAGTATTTTGTCGGGATATTTTTTTAAATTCTTGATGCTGAGGCATTAATACTTTCGAGTACTTCATGGCTAGTTTCAATTATTGACCCTTTACCCTACAATTTATATTCTGGATAGAGTCTAATAAATAAATAAATAAATATATATACACTGAAGTCCGTTTAAATATGAACACCTAAATATCTCTTCAGGTTATTTTGATGCAACAAATAGTTGTCACGTAATGTGCATGGTGTCAATGGACCAAATATTTGCCAAGGATATTTTATCCTAAGATCATTTTTTTAAGTTATTAAGGTTATCGGTGTTTTTTGATACATAACTACAATTTTTTAAAAATTGAATCTTGTAGCTGATTGAAAAATACATTCAGATATGTATAGTAACATGACTTTGAAGTGACTTTGATATTCGGTTGCTCGGTGCAACGAGATGAGTCATTTCAAGGTCATGTTATTATACATATCTGAATGTATTTTTCCATCAATTACACAACGCCATAAAGAAAAATGTAGTTATGTTTCAAAAAACAAGGATGACCTTGATAATTTCGAAAAAAATGACCTTAGAAAAAAATATTCTTGCCAGATATATTTACATTTACGTAGATTACGTAACAAATATTTTTTGCATCACAATAACGTGAAGAGATATTTACGTGTTCTTATCTAAATGGACCTCCCTGTATATATATATTTTTTTCTTTATGGTGTTGTGTAATTGATGGAAAAAAAATATAAATATAATAAAAATATAATAAAAAATATTCTTGCCAGATATTCATCCATGGACATCTTGCACACATATATATATATTTTTTTCTTTATGGTGTTGTGTAATTGATGGAAAAAAAATATATATATACATTGCCGAAACGCTTAAGACTAAATTTCTGTAACTTGAAACTCATAGAACATTACATTTCGTAAGCATTTACGATAAATTTCTGTTTTTCATTCATTTAAAAATTTACGACCTTGAAATACTATATCGTTGAAATTGTTTCGAAAAAGGCTACAATCATAGGAGTTCAAAAATATGTGGTACCATATAAAAAAACTAAGTTCACTTTCTAATCTCATAAGCACCTCCACTTGAAAAAAAGTTATGTAGGCCACGTAATGCCCCCCCTAGAAACCAAACAACTTTTGTCTAAAACACATCTTCCTATCTCAAAAAATGTAGAAGTTATTTAGGTGTCTCGTCCTAAGCAACTCACCCTGTATGTGTATGTTATTAATTTCCTCCAAACCGAAATAAAATTCTATTTTATTGTAGTCGATATACGGGGTGTCTCTCTTAAGCGTGACTCCCTGAACGTCTTCTTTAACTTTGACAAAGTAAACATTTTTTTATGTGTAATTTCGGACGGTATCGAGTGCATTATAGTAGCACTCGTACGACTTTTTTTTATAACCACTGGCCGACTTTACGTTGAAGAAATAATCGATGTGATTGTTTAAAGTTTCCACAGACGCAAAATTTGGTCCATTTAAACGGCTTTCTTAAGAGCGAGAGAAGTAGAAATTGACAAAGTAAACATTTTTTTATGTGTAATTTCGGACGGTATCGAGTGATTGCTTTTCACGTAGTTTTTAAATAACTGCATATATTTTCGTGTTTTGCATCGCGTAGCTCATGAAAAAATGCAATCACATATATACTGTGACATGACCTTTAAATGACCTTGAATTCCATAAATGAAGGTGAAACTTAAATTTCGTTTGTGAGGTGAATGCAATCTTTGCGAAAAATAACACCTGTGAATCTGTAAGAAGTGACTTTCGTATCACGATTCAACGAATCGAAGTCGTTAAAATGATATATTTCTCCAGAGGTATATTCGAGGCTCGTCAACCTACTATAATTTCACCGCGAAACTTAAATTATCCAGATTGACGACATGCAGTCGCTATTAAAGAATATCGCAGTCTAGACATTGTGCGAGTTGCGTGTATGATTTAATAGGTTGGCATTCCTGTTCGTGCGGTAGAAATAATTTTTCATTGTTTTCAGAATAAAAATAGCTACGTTTGTGGACGTCATCCGTTCACAGAACTTTTATAACTTCACTTAATTTGTTTCATTCGTCAGTTCCTACATAGACTAATGAGTAAATATTTAAAAACCTACGATAAGATGAGGATTTGATAAGAGCTTTTAATATAAGCCAGGTCGGAATCTTGAAATAATGAAAAAATATTATGGTGATTACGCTGGTTGTGGGAAACATTAAATAATTACCCAACGCTAATTTCATCTCATAATTGAGAAAACGCTCGGCAGCTAACGGGCTATGAGAAATTAACATTTGGATAAAATATTATTTGTAATAGTACAACATTAAAACTCTTTCAAAGATTCGATGTCTAATTGTTTCAGTTAATCAATCGTTTCGTAATTATTCTCTGCGAATCTATTATCCAGCGAGTATTTCGTGCTGCAGGTTAACCCATCTGAAGTTTGTGCTAGCTGAAACCGGTTATAACGTTGCGAAGGAAAATTATATCATTCGAAGATTTAAATCTAGCCTTATCGCTTAATGAATGTGAATTTTGACTGCTCGCGCGTAGAATAATTAATACTTCTTTCGCATGCTAACCCCGGAAATTATTTTACACAAATTTAAATATATCGCGAAGGACGGTCTTAATCATAACCTTGCGTTCTGTCATGATATTTTTATAGTCTCAAAGAATCAGATAACTCGCGTAAATCTCAGATGACAAAGCAAAACGACGGAATGACCTTAACAAAACTCGGTTTAACGCGAAGCTAGAGATTTTAAATATAATAACTTTATAGCTGTTAGCATCGAAATCTTTTCTTCGAAATATTTCTTGATAATGTGTCAGTCGTTTTTTGATTATTATTTGTGTTGCATGTAACATGTTACGTTAAATACATGGTTCTTTCATTAACATACTATAATTCCATCCAGTGCTTGATCAAATCGGCCCGACTTATTTTTATAAATTTAATATTTATTATTGACATTGCTAAGACTGCGAACAACTAAAATATATTGGATGATAAATATTTGAGCATCTCAATTTTGTCCGTGGTGCCTTATTTTACTTATCATATTTATTTTTGCTCAAGTGTGCATCCAATCATAGAAAATGAAATGCCTGAGCGATCCACCGTTTTTCACTCATGCGTTCAGTGTAGGGATTGCAATCCCGCGCCATTTTCAATCCCGCGGGACTGAGAATTTAGTTCTTCAATCTAATATATGTATATTTAATAAAGAAACAAATTTTACTTAATAAAATAATCATCTTTAATCGTATATTGGAAACGTCCTCCTCTTTTTGAAGTCTATAAATATATGTATACTAGCAGCCCCCGTTTAGACACGTTCGGACACGTTAGTCTATATTCATTATTTGAACTATTATTTCCACAATAAATTGTTATTAATGAATTAATAATGTTCCCCAGGGTTATCATCTATCTATCTATCTATATATATATACAAACATCAATTTTTATATATATATATATATAGATACAGTGAGTCTGCAGAAACAGAACACCTGAATAACGCGGCTGCTATTAGTGTTAGGAAGAGATGTATCAGATGGAACTTGGCCCAAAATCTAGTTAGAACCTAATTAGATTTTGGTTTAAAAACAGGGATTTACGGGAACCCACCTCAAATCCTCATACGATTATATTTTGAGCTGAGTGAGTGCTCATTCTATAGAGGAAGGTTAAATGAAGCGCGCGTGGGTTCAACTTTAGTTACATTATGTTTATATCCAGTAATGTGAGTGTCCAAAGTAGGGAAAACAAATGAAGAAAAATTCCGGAGATTCTAAAGTATTCTAATGATTCTAATTTTCTAAATAATTCCTTACATCCAAACATATACCTTTAAAAAGGTATATATTGTGTTCAATTAAACTGGAAAGTCAATTTATAAATACCATATACTCAAATAATATGGTATAGTGGCAGAAAACTATATGTGAAAATATATGAATATAAAAATTATGTTTGAATTTACCGCTCAACGTTGATCAGGTATAGATCGATCCAATACAGATCACATTGTTTCTAAATGCTCTGATATATATCGCAGTCTTAATAGTATCTACAATGAGGTATAGTGGTTACACCAATGTGAGTTATATCTATTATAATTATATTTTAATTTACACTAAGCAAGTGAATTACAATTATAATTTTCTTAAATTTAAAAATTTATTAAAAAAAAGGTTTATAATTATATTTGCTCCACAGTACTAATAGAAATTGTCGGTTAATTTACAGACGCGAAATTTGATTAATTTCTGGAAAGTGATCTAAATATAGATCGAAACGTCGAAATTTTGATTTTGTGATATTTTGCAAATAGTGTAGAAGTAGTTTTTGATCGAACCAGTGCGCTAATACCATTAAAAATTTTGTTTAAAATTCTAATGTATTTTTCGATCACAAAAAGATTTTTCCTGCTAATTTAGGGATCCACGCGCGATTATTTTAACCTTCTTCTTTAGCATGAGCCCTCACTCATCTCAATATACTGGGTGAGTCCGCAGAAACAGAACACCTGAATAACGCGGCAGCTATTGGTGTTAGGAAGGGATGCATCAGACGGTACTTGCATGGTTCCCAGGGGGCATTAATCTGATGTTAGTAGCTTTTTTGTAGGTGGACGCGTAAAGGACATATGAAGGTCAACTTCATTTTTTTAGGTGCAATGAGGTATTTTTTAATACATCAATCGATGTATCTGGACATTCGTTATAAAAAAGTATATATGTCTGTATTTAATCTTCGACAAAACATCGAAATAGTTGATCGAGCGCGTCGTCATTCGCGAAATTTTGATTGTGTGCATGGTCCTGCAAAATTTTCGGGCTTCCGCATGATATTCTAAGTTGAAGTTTTATGCTTTTTATTTGGTGTGTTTGTACTAAGAAATCAATGAATGAAACGTATGACATATGTCTAATACATGCTGAATGTAATTATCCCTCTACAAAAATACACCATTTTACTACATACAAGAGCATGCAAATATATTCTATCTTTCCTTGTATAATAATGAATCGCTGATTTACAAAACTATACTTATGTCATAAGAATTCATTGTCGGTAAAATTACTTTATCAAAAAATGACGCGGGATCCTGCGGGATTGCATTCCCTTTTTTTTGTCAGGCAATGCCTGTGGTTCAAAACTGAAAAAATATATTAAAGTTACCTAGAGCTGAATTGCTCTCTACACTTTTACCATGAGTTTGATTTTTCATTACAGTTTACAAGGTTGGGTTTGATATTGTAGGAAATGAATGGTTTGTATGATGTTACTTGTTGTATGAATGTGAGAATCGAGAATCGTGTATGTATGCGTGAATGCCGTAATATTGCGATTGCGACGCATCTTGTTAAATCAATATTTGTTCTAGAAAATTTATAAACATTAGAAAAAGTAGGATATAAAAGGACGTGTTCACGTAGCGATACGACTTTTTCTCGAGATACGAAACACGTCACGTTTGATTTAAATACGATACGATTACGTTAATTTTTATTCATATATCAGTTGTGTATTTTCTTTTCGGATTAAAACAGTTATACAGTTATTTAATATCTTTTCTCTTACAATATGAGCATACTGAATTTTATAGCAAGAAAACTTCCAAACAACTTGCTAATATTGATAAATGGCTATTCGCCTCAACTTGATGGTTATTTTCGCCAATTTAGCGGTAGTGGGATATTGTCGTTGAATTTAGGACGTTGGTGGTGTTGTTGTTGATAGTGGTGTTGCTGTTGATAGTTAATATAGATGTATTGCGGGATTGCATTCCCTAGTCCAGCGAATGAGAGAACAGCCCCTTAATCTGTCCCTTTAATCCGTTCATTTATAAATTCTTGAACGATCGCCGTAGTTTCTCGGCGTCGCGCGTCGCACGCTTCAATATCCACGCAAACAATAGTTTATCAGAACACTTGAAGAAAGGGGAAAGAAAAAAATGAGCAAGGAGAGAGAATCGTTCAGGTGATAGACGGTTGGGAAAGAGAAAAATGGCGTGGTTGAAAGGCGTGAAGGGGTCCGCCGCGACGCGCGCCGCAGCCACGTCTGAGAACACCGTTTATTCCAGTGCTATTCATTCCATTGCTCAGTCGCGTTCCACAAAAACTATCCGCGTCTACACTTCAAAGGTTTGAATGAGGGCCAGAGAGTGTGGCGTAGGGTGGCGGGTGTCCGTGCGTAGAATCGGCCACGAGGGATGCAGGCGCAGGGACGGTGGGGCGTCGTAACTCGTAGCTACGATTGCGTGCGAAGCCGACCCCTCGCGTGGCCTTGCTTTCGCAGTGGAGTGAGTTTATCACTGTCAGGCATGGTAACGAGATAGTAAACAGTGTCGCGGAGAACGCCGAATACACCTTGCTCTACCTCCCCTTGCGGCCACTATTTGCATCTAGATGAAATTTTTGTTGCGTTTTACGGTCGCTTCAATCTGTTTGATCGCGCTACAACGACACATCGAGTCGTCGCCTCTGTAAATCCCCTTACACGATGTTTCATTGGACAATTTTATCGGAGCAGTCACTTCACCTTTTCTCTTCACACCGTTTTCATGATACGATGATTCTATTATCCCTATTATCCTCTTACGAACATTTCTTGTGCAATCATTAAACTGATAAACATATTTTTAGTAGGGCTGTAACTTTCCTTCCAAGGCCGAACATTTCGAAGCTTCGAAGCTTCGATTGCAGAACCTTCGAAGCTTCGAAACTTCGATTGCAGAACCTTCGAAGCTTCGAAATTTCGAAATTTCAAAGGTTCGCTTTCTGGAAATTCGAAGGCGATGGAGAATCAAAGTTTCTAATTTCGAACATCTCTCCGTAGTAAATTATTATGACGGCCACGGTAGATACGTCATCAATTATTTTTTAAGTACATTCGTGATATGATCCCGAAAATTAATAGAATGCAATTTTTTAAATATAATTTAATTACGAAAAGTTCAAACGGAAAGTTCAATGTCAGTCACCGGTGAATGACAGTTAATATTTTTATTTATCAAAATCGTGACATGGTATAAGATTGCGAAATTTCGAAGCTTCGAAACTTCGAAGACTTTGAAGACTACGAAGACTTCGAAACATTTGAAACTTCGAAGCTTCGAAACTTTAAAATTTCAAAGGTTCGCTTTCTGGAAATTCGAAGGCGATGGAGAATCAATGTTTCTAATTTCGAACATCTCTCCGTAGTAAATTATTATGACGGCCACGGTAGATACGTCATCAATTATTTTTTAAGTACATTCGTGATATGATCCCGAAAATTAATAGTTCAATGTCAGTCACCGGTGAATGGCAGTTAATATTTTTATTTATCAAAAATCGTGACACATATAAGATTACGAAATTTCGAAACTTCGAAGACTTTGAAGACTTCGAAGCTTCGGAAAAGTCACAGCCGTAATTTTTAGTATTTATCTCCCGTATAACAATAATCAAACATATAATTATTTCCGATAAGTATCTCTTTCGCTAAGAAACAGTTTGTCATGATGTAACGTGATAGTATTGTGTATAAAAGTAAGTAGTTTACGGAACTTTATGCAAAATAAAAATTTTTTGCATCAGCTGCGAATAATGTTCTTCAGTTTCAACTAATACATTGATGTTCTTAGCTTCTTTTAATTTGTCCACGGTTTTAAATTGCGACTACCCATTTTTGTCATAAATTGCATAAAATCCGCATATGTACGTTTATAGGAACCGTACTAAATATATGAACGGTAGAAAGTCAACGTCAGTCTAAAAAGTTATACAGTCAGTAAGCGTAAGACGCTTACATATTTACTATGCCAATTATTTTTGCATAAAAAATATTTTTGCGTACAAATATTTTACCGTATAAAGAAGCAGAATACATTATCCCTTTGCACTCGGAGCTATTTTAACTGGAAAATTAAACATTCCTTCCGATCTAGAATATTTCCATTCCTTATGATTTTAAAAGTTTTATGGATATGACATTGGTATGATACCTCGTACAAAAACTAAATATTTATTAATTAATTAGATACCGATGTTTAATAATGTAAACAATGTTTTCAATAATATTTTCAATAACAGAAATTTTTAGAAGTGCCTCAGAGGATACAACCGAGTGTAAAGGGTTAATTGAAACATTTAGTGAATGATCCTGTATCACAAGATTTAAACGTTCCTACACTCACCTTTACCAAAGAATAGTTATGCACGGTTAATTTAAATGACAGTCAATAAACATATTCATATTGATAACAATCTCAGCAAGACAGAGTTTACATACATAGCTTCGATAGGTATTTAGTCGATCAAATTCAGTATTAATTAATAGTCATAGAAATACGATTACTAACCGTAAAGAAAATAAAACAGAATAAATATTTTTACTTAAATAAAATATAACGTTCAATATAAAATGACAAATATTAAGCATTTATTCAAGCAACAATTCTTCTGTAATTGAATTTGTTAAAAGCATCAGAATTGTTGTCATATTTTTACACAGCTACTACTTAAAATTCCGTTTTTATATTTTTATGCGATCCAATGAATAGACAATATTTTACCTTCAGTAAAGGGACAAAAAGAATAATGAGGTTTTCAAATATTTTCCTTCGAATGTAAATAATTGGGCGATGGCGTTAACAATTTTAATTGAATAATTTCTGCCAGAGGTCGTATATAATAACACGTTGTTTTAGTAGCCTCAGACAGCACGAAAAACAGAATTCCCGAAAACCGTTATTTGTATTTCCCGGTGCTTACTGCTATAAACGGTGCAATTGCAGTCGGACATAAACCAGCCTGAAATACTTCCTGTTTCCAGCAGAGAAACAACCCTAAGAAATATCGTAGAACGCGCGGCAAAAAGCTTGTAGAATAGCCGACTTGACCCGAACTATGCAACATGTTTCACGGTAGCAGACCACCGATCCAGACTTCAGATTTCGTACACGGAAAACTTGTGCTCGTTGCGATACGGAAAGTTGCAGAGGCGCGCCGAGCGTTTCCAGTTTATGCAAACCAAAACACAAACTTTTACAATCCTGGAACCACTAGTCCATCTATCGAGAAAGTATTACCGCTACTTGCGCTTGTACTATTTTCAGCCCTGTTGTTTGCCAATGGTTGCAACAGTTTGAAGACACATATCTTAATGTAGTGCCTACTCCCACACAGTTTTTCTTGAATAGATATTTAAAGACTATTAAGCGAAATATACTCTTTATACGTGAGGTGATTAGCTTTGTCTGTAAGCTTTGTAGATTAGGTTTGTCGGTTTTTAAAAGAAAAATTATTTCAATGTATTATTTCATTAATATGAGAAAGATTTACGTATTGTAGGTTTATATTAAGTTTAACCATTTTTGTATCTTAAGCGGCACCTAGACGATCAATATTATCGTCAATATATCGCACAACAATATTACTGGCTCATCCACACCAGTCAATATTTTTTTTTCTTTTTTTTTTATTGAAAGCTTAATTGGAACTCCCCATAGGGGGTTATAAAGCTATACATTAGTAATATACATCTTACATTTAAACATTAGTAATGTAGGTGCAGTAGAACACATTAAGTACATAACTTTAAATCTTTAAATTACATTGCTTGAAAATTCAATGTTCACTTTACGACTGTGAAGGTAGAAGTGAGCCAATATTGCGCATTATCATCTACAGGAGAAGTAATATTTACGAAATTGTACAATAAAAATCAACCCATTCTGATTGACTCAATATATTGTTCAATCTTTCAATTTGATTTAGACGATCACTATTATTGTACAATATCAATTATTGTGCATTTATCAATTGTTCAGCTGTCTCCAAAGAAATTTTCTACAGTCGTTCCGGTTCCTCTACAGACAGTGTTGGGCAATAAATAAATTTATTTAAATAAGTAATTATTTAAATAACAAGTTGTTTGTTATTCGGATATTCAAATAAAACGCAGAAAAAATTATTTTTTATTTGAGCAAGTCTAAATGAATTTGTTTAAAATAATAAAATTAATTGTTATTTACAAATATTATTTTCAATTATTATTTGTATTAACAAATAATAAATTAAATTGTATTATATTCATTAATCCGCCCTCCGGACGAGCCCGAACATTGGCACATTGATTTCCACCTCAACAATAATTTTCAACTAACAAGTTTAGTTATTATTTGCAAATAAAATGACACGTTTATTTATTATTTAATAATTTATTATTTAAAATAAAATTTGTCCAACACTGTCTACAGATCACCACTGTTTTCGTATTTGATTCGCTGTTATGTTTATTTAGTAACTGGATGCTACTACGTATTATGTTGATGAAGCTATCAGTTCCTATCAAATCACCGTGATGGCAAATGTACGATGCACAGACACAGTAGAGATCTGTTGTGGAATCCATAACGGTAATCATTAGTACCATGTCCGCGTATGTATTCGACTAATTTCCAAATGCATTTCTCTCGAAAACGAAATTACCACTGCAATTTCGTCATTTTTGATTTTCAGATGATTCGGGTAATAAAATCACCCTGACCCTTTTGCATACTATGACTTACGGAAAACTATACACAATTTCAAATGACATCATCTTTCATTTCATTTCATCTTTCATTTGATCAGATACATTTCAAAATCTTTCTTTCGTAATTTGTACTCTCCAAAATGCTATTTATTTATAATACTAAAGATCAATTTTCAAAGCGATGATGAATTTAACAATAAATCACCTGCTGAAGATGAGATAACTATATTATTTCTACGTCATTTTATGTTTTTTATCAAAATCGGAACATTTAGAACCGGTCTCCCCTACATTTCCGAAGTTCAATTCAATTTTTGCA
The DNA here is from genome assembly GCA_963971365.1 of Lasioglossum villosulum. Lineage (NCBI taxonomy): Eukaryota > Metazoa > Arthropoda > Insecta > Hymenoptera > Halictidae > Lasioglossum > Lasioglossum villosulum. Next base: position 12,956,627 of record OZ020499.1, read on the forward strand.
TTCGGTCATACCAAAAGCGCAATCATTTCTTTGCGGTAAGTTTCGATGATAGTTTAATGAAAGCGTTAACTAGACTGCAGATGGTTATTCAATATTCAATTTTTGTAGTTTAATTTTTATTATTTTACTGTTTCTGAAAGTGGAATAAAGTAGAATCTTATTTCCCCTTGTAAGTAGTAGCCTTTTTGGATCTGAAATCTGAAATGAATTAAAATTGTATTAAATTTTATCATATTTTATGTCCCAGCATTTTTCGGAAATTTTCAAAACGATGATGAATTTAACAATAAATCACCTGTTGAAAATGAGATAACTATATTATTTCTACGTCATTTTATGTTTTTTTCAAAATCGGAACGTTTAGAACGGTCTCCCCTACATCCCCGAAGTTCAATTCAATTTTTGCATTCGGTCATACCAAAAGCGCAATCATTTCTTTGCGGTAAGTTTCGATGATAGTTCAATGAAAGCGTTAACTAGACTGCAGATGGTTATGCAATTTTCAATTTTTGTAGTTCAATTTTTATTATTTTACTGTTTCTGAAAGTGGAATAAAGTAGAATCTTATTTCCCGTTGTAAGTAGTAGCCTTTTTGGATCTGAAATCTGAAATGAATTAAAACCGTATTAAATTCTGTCATATATTATGCCCCAGCATTTTTCGGAAATTTTCAAAAGCCGTAATTGTATAAAGATCCGCAATCTAGCGTTAAGTTTGCTCGTGTAGCGAGCGTATCCGTACAAATCTTAAGTGGCAATTTACTTGACAAAAGCCATAGTCGAACATCATCGAAATGTAGACGCGATGAAAGGGACTTACCTCAAACTTTGGATTTCATTACAAAGGATTCGGATGTACGGAGTGGGTCGTAAAAAATCGCACCAACCTTCGTCGACCAGTGATGAGAGAGAGGTTGTTCACCGAGCTTCCCTTTCGGCGGATACACGTGACTGGCTTTGTGCACGCAGACGCATGCCGTTTTCACGTCACGTACAGGATGTCTGTCTAAGGGAACGAAAAGGGACGAAAAGTTCGGATAAATTACGATCAGCCGAATGAGAGTTTCCTGTAGACAGAAGTCATCTGCGATATCGGAGCCACTTGTCCCCTCGCAAGGCGCAACTGTGCTCCAAGAAAACCGAGAAAACCAAGGAAATGTCATTTCCTCGGCCTGTCGCTTGTTTTGCGGATTATTGAAAGGGGACAGAAAGGCCGGTTGGAATTCTAATAAAGTCGCTGTTAATAAATGGCTTAAATTTCTCTTTTCGTCGGCTGGAATATTACAATAATGATAAATGCCGTTTGTTACCGCCTGCAGGCGCAAGTCCGGATCAAAGTGAACCGTAAACTAAACCGAGGCTAAAGCTGGTTGCACCGCGTCTTCAATCTCAATTATACTGGATTGCGAGTCTCTACGTTAAATTCTCATTTTTATTAACAATGTTCAGAGAAGTGAAATATCATCGCTGTAGAAGTGATTCTTTTCGATAACATATGAAGATTACTGAGATAGTTTCTCAGTAACTTTTTCTTAATCAAAAATAAACTAAAAATTCTGTATGTGCGTCACGACGTCGACAATTACTTTAGCGACGACTCGACAACGCGGAGGAATCTCAATTATTGAAATCCTGTCAAAAGATGTGTAGTGGACTGTATTGAATCGAGACGTGTCGCTGAAGGTGAACTAAATGTATTTTCACAGTAAAAGATGTACAATCAACTAGATGCTGTCAGTGCGACGGTTCGTAAGCTACTCTGGTTGTCGCAAGTGAAAGGTGGGAAGAAAGCTAGGGGTCGAAAAAATAGAGAGTGGGAGAATTGTTTAGGGATGGTCCGCAGGTAAACGAAAAAACGGTTGGTACATCTTGGGTTTTACAAGTAACGGAAAATTTGGTTTTCCCAATTCGGACAGCTGCGCGGTTTATTGCGGTACCCTTCGAACATGCGGAAGCAATAAACCTCTGTACGGTGCCCCATGCGCCCGCACAGAGAACCCCCAAATACGGTGTTCCGTATCGGACGGAACAGGCTCCCCCCCATTGATCGATATGATCGATCAATCTATTGCATATGTTATACTACAACTATCGTCTAATCCTATTTTGTACATGGATTTCGCAATGTAGGATATAAGTAAACGTGAAATTATCCATAGAACATATTCCTTTGTCAGTATTATAAGTGGAAATGTCTTATAAACGATGGCGAATGTTTTAGTGCACGCGTTGTATTGTAATCCTTAATCTTAATTATGACTACCATATCCAAAGATTATAAACTAAGTCGGTTCAATTGGTAACGGTGCCACATTTTTTAGAGCGCGCTTATAAGTGCCGTGTGGTGTTTGAATGGTGACCACGCGGATCACGCCATCCTCTCCAGGGTGGACGGCAACTATTCGTCCTAGTTTCCATTGAAGAGGTGGACAATTATCATCTCTAATTGTCACCAGGGTCCCTTCCTTGATGTTCGTGACATCTGTGTGCCATTTGGTTCTGGTATGCAGCTCCTGCAAATATTCAGTCTGCCACCTTTTCCAGAAATGTTGTTTAATTTTCTGGATGTGTTGCCAAAGTGAGAGCTTGTTCGTTTGTATATCGACAAAATTGTACTCCGGTATGTTTGCTAACGACTCCCCTATGAGGAAATGGTTGGGTGATAGTGCTAGGAAATCATTGGGATCAGAGGATATAGGTGTCAGAGGACGTGAATTCAGTATTGATTCGATCTCAACGAT